>VXAZ01005100.1:3891401-4383752 GCA_013399875.1 Gymnorhina tibicen | reverse complement strand
TTTTTTTTTTTTTTAATTTGTGAGCTATAACAAAAGACAGTGATTCTTTTGTACGTAAATATTGGAAAGTAAGGAATACCTCTGGGGGATGACCACAAATTAGGTACAGAATGTTCCATGTTCTCTGGGTAAATTTTAACTTCCCTGACAAGAAGTTGATGTTAATAGAAACTGCTTTAGCATTCATCTCATTTATACTTGCTTTTGTTTGGTTTGTTTGTTTTTTTTTAATACCGAGAAATGATATTTTGTTTTTCTTCTCATCCAGGGTTTGTAATGTTCAGAAAGCCACTTAGACTTTTATGTTAGTAGGTCCTGAGCGATCTTGATTTGAAAACATCAAATCCTGACAATTTTGGATGGCTGTGTAAATATATTGGAACCAAGTCCTGGATTAGCCATACATAGGAAACTGTGGATAAAGCTCTAATGGAAATGAGTACCAGCAAGTAAAATTCTCCCTGCACACTAGAAGGCAAAGGATTTGAAGAATGTTCCCTAATAGCACTTGGCAAAAGGAAAAGCAGTGAATACTGCTCATTATTAGTGTGTCACAGCGTGGTGACAACGGTGACCTCTCGATATGTGACACATATTGTCAGGATACATTTTCCTGATGGTTTTATTTTAAAATAATAATGAATGTATATTGAAGACAAATGTTACTGGTTTTCAGTGGGTGTCAAGTCTCTTGGACTTCATCACTTTCTGAAATAAGCCACTCATTTCCCTTACTCTTCAGAATTTACTTGTTGGGGCAGGATATTAATCTAAAAAGCTGTCTGACTTCTACTTAAGAGAATATGTATGCCCAGGCAGATAAAAGAGGGGTGGAGTAAATATGCATCTCTGCACACACCTTTCTAATATTTTTTTGTTTGGTTTGATTTTGTTTTGTTTCAGGGTTTTGGGTGTTTTTACTTAAATTTTTTTGGCCATTTTCTTTTAATTGGTCAGCTCCTTTGGGATTTGAGGAACTGTGTTCCGTATTTGGTGTTTCTAGAGTAGCAGTAGAGTTGCTATTTGCCTTTTCTTGCTGTCAGAAAAAGAACAACTCTCTTCTGTTTGGACTGGGGCCAGACAGCATCTTTGGAGGGTTTCTGTAGCCTAGGGAGGCACCAGTCAGTATTCCACAGTCACAGATATCTTGGCCTCCAGGCAAGTACAAGCTGTAGAAGAGTCTTTAGTTGTTTTTTGCCAAAATCAAGGAGTTCAAGTATCAAGTTGTGTAATTGCAGCTTTTATGACGTAGAAAACATTGGATTCTGATTTATTATTGGCCTTCTGCGTTTGCTCTAATTATTGTCTTCCAGCAGAAGCAATTTCTTTCTCCAAATCTCCAGTACCTTTTTATTTGCTCTAAAGAAATTATGATACTGCCTGATTTTTCCTTTGAATTTGTATGTATTTTGCAATAAATGAGCAAAAGAGCATGCAGGTTAGAATCCCAAAATAAAATTGACAGTAGATTTACACTGCAAGGTGTCAGTTTGAATAGAGCACTGTGGGATGAACATTCTGTAGTTTCATCTCCACAGATCTACATCTGGGTCACCCATGTGGGTGAAAGTTTATTAGCTCTTAATATATATATCAAGCAAGTTATTTTGATTTAAATGAAGTAGAGCAGAGCTAAATAAATTCTTGTAGCCTAAGGGCACAGTTTTAGAGTCAATCTAGGACAGATGCTAATTTAAGGTAGCACAGTTAGTGAGGTATTTGTATGGATGATGAGTTCAGCTGTCAGTAAATCACAGGGGATTGTGGAAGGCTTCTTCCCTAATGCAGAATATTCTCAGGAATAAGAGCTTGAGGCCCACTCATCTTCCCAGAATCAAAGCTGTTTGTCAGGAATGCTGTTACGATGGCAAAGAAAGGGTTTGTAGGAATTTTTTAAAATTTTTTTCAACTCCCATTGCATTTTAAAAATCCCCTTGCTGCAAAGAACAAGGTTTATTTTAGTCACGAGAAGTTGTACCAGTGCACTACTGAGGATAGTGGTAAGAGGGGTAAATATAGAGCACTGGGAGGATCACAGCTTGAAAACACTTACAAAGCTGTGAATTTCTTACACATTCCCCTTTTTTTTTTTTTCCTGCATTTCTCCAGGGTATTAATTTGAATTAAAATTAAAAACCAAACATGGCTATGGCATTATATTTCTTTCTGCAGATGAATTTTTTTATTTAAAAATCAGGACAAACAGTACAATAACTGTTGAATATAAAGTATATTGGTACCATTGGGCTGTTTTGTAATTAAAATATGAAGAACTTCTACCTTAATAGCACTGTTTTGTTACACTATTCTATTGAGGTCCAGATCACCAGCTGTTTAAAATAATGAAATTCTTACAGAAATGTAGTTTAAGATGGCGAGACCTAAAAAATTTTATTAGTTTGAGATTTTATCTCAACCTTTTATATATTCTTTTTACTTAAAAACTAGCAGAAAGTTTGGTATATGTATTAGAAATCATGCAAAATACAGATACCAAAATATATATATTATAATTTTACTTCTATTTATATTATATATATGTTTATTATATATATAATATATTTTTCTGAGCTTCATCAAGAATTGTGCTAACTTTGCTCTAAGAATAGTCTTCTTTAGTTTTGTGGTGAATATGTAAATTTTTATACAAATTTTTGAAATTAATGATTAAAAACTGAAACAGAGTGACTAGAGAATATATTTACTTTAGAACTTACACATCTGATCAGTCCTAACCTGCAAATTTTGAAGACAAGTGCTAAAATCTGATTTTATCAGGCAATTTAAAGATTTAACTTGGCTGACTACTTTGGCCTTAGGAAAAGCAATTCTGTTGGAAGTATTGACAGTGAGCAGAGGATTAGATCTGTAACTGGTTTTAAATATGAGTGGGAATCGATTGTCAGCAATTTGAAAGGACCTTTTCATGTAACTGTAGTGCAGATATTTGAAGGTCTAGGCAGAGTTTGAACACGTTGTGCACCATTAAAGTATAAGATCAAACTTTGTCTCACTAAAATCTGGTGCCATGAAGGGACAAGTTCGATATGAAGTTAATGCAGGGGATAAGTTGGCCATAGGAAATGCATATTGAGAGGCTGTCAGAGTAAGTGTTCATTTGTCAGCTGAATGGAATGTGTGAGGGGGTTATTTTTGAGGGTTACTGGTCAAGAAAAATAAGCATTTTGTTTAAATGAAGTTTTGGAGAGCAGTCAAGAAGTAATGTGATGACAGTGACGTGTGTATATCTGTGCACAGCACTGTGAGAGAAATAGATTGGCAAGCAATCAGCAGTGGAAATCAATTAAATAATGGAAAAGGCTGTCCAGTCGGGGAAAATGCCAGTTCTGTGGCTTGCTGTGATCAAAAGGGAAACAGATTGGTGGAAATGATTAGGAAAGGAATAAAGCAGCACAGGTAGTGAACTGTGATGCTGTATAAATCCATATCACTCCCACAGCTTGGATGCTGTATACAGATCATATACAGCACATCAAGAAAGCTTGACAGGCTGATCAAGAGTATGTGAAAGGTTTTAGTCTGAGGACAGGTTGGCTGATGCTGCTTGAAATACCACTTATAGACAGGCTCCTGTATGGTGGCAGTCTGGGAAATCATAAATGGCATGGGAAAGGTGAGTAACAAATGTGTATGAGGTTATTCACAATAGAAATAGAAGTGTTAGAATGAGCACAAGGAAATTAAAGAAGCTAAATTTTTGAGAGTCAGAGCAATAACAATGTGCCTTCAGGAGAATTAGTTTTTATTAGGAAATGAACAGCAGGCTTAGCTGTTATTCAGTGAAAGCAGTATGAATATGAAAGGAATATATAAATATGTGCTGCTAGAAGTAATATTTCGATTATGGTACTTTGTTCCTAGAGTTGTGCATTCATGTGGAAACAAACACATCTGCTTTATAACACCTTTTTTCCACCAGTTTTGTGTTCTGTACAATATGGAGGGAGTTGTGATGTGAACAGTACATGAATTGGTGTGACTTCTCTTGGATGCTTGGAACACACTTGGGCCGCAACACTCTCTTTAAAATGATCATTAACCAGCATGCCTTTTAATTTTTTCTTCTATCTGTTCTTCTGTTTGAATTCCATACTCAAATAGGGACTTTTGGAGAAGAACAGAACACACTTCTTGCATGACAAGACAAGATAGGAATGATTAATTTTAATCCAAAGTAGATCCTTGTCACAGATGGTTGTATGCATACAGAGAGGTTGAAATTCCACAGAAATTACTGCTTTGTATTGGTAAATAAATGAAAAGAAATGCTGCAAAAGGACCAAATTTTTACAGTCTCGCAGCACCTGTGGAAAAAATGCCCAAAAATTGCAGGAGGTTGCATCTCTAGCTGGTCTCCTGACATCCCTTACAGCAGAAATGATTCCGTGATCTCCTTCAAAATATTTCCAAACTCTAAGTTGTGTTTCCTTTCCAATGTATAGTTCATGGGATTGATGACTTACAATTATTAATGCACTATTAGTAACTATCTGGAAAGGCTCCCTGAGCCTTGTTAAATTCAGTGTCTTTTCTTCAACTTCACATTTTTTTGTCTTCCACATGAAGCTGTGAACTTATTGCAAGAGATCACCCCAGATTTTCTCACAGTGTTACTATAGATACAGGAGAAGTGATGTTAAATAAACATTCCTCTGTTGTAGTTTCTGGGAAAGGCTGAGTGGCCTCCAGTGCTGCCAATGCTTAAAAGGGGAAAATGGGATAACTTTATAGAAAACAGTAAAAGCCTGTGATTTTATCTGATAGAATGATGGCTACAATTTTAATTAACCTGTTTTTCTGAGATTTTGAAAGCTTTATTCTTCCCGTAGTACTGGCTAGACAACTAAGTAGTTAAAGGATCCAGGAATTGCTGCAAAAATTTAAGGTACCATGTGTGCACTGGGGGAAAAAAGAACAGTTCAATGAACCAAGCTTTGAGTTTGTCTTGAAATTTTAGTGCTTGAGTTTGAGCTAAATTTCTTTTGTAGGGAAATTCATACATCGGATTGCTCTGGTTACCTAATTACTCGTACTGCAGCCTAGCACGAGGTTAGAGGAATATATTCTACACTAATTGGCTTTGTCAATTATAAGTTTGTCTTTGAGTCAGTCATTCCCACTTCCCTTTTCATCAATGTTAATTTTCAAAGGGGTTTTTTCAATAAAAGGAAGAGTCAACGTTACTTTCTGTTCATGCTTGAAATGTCTCTTCAGCAGTGCTCTGGAGCTTCGGGGTTTATAAGAAGAAATGAAGATAATAAGAATGATTTCCGGGTTTTGTAAGAGTCAAGGGTCTTCTCTGGTCAGCTTTCTTCCTGCTCTTTAAAGCAATTTCAGTACATCTTATTCAATCAGTGAGCTGTGGGAAGCTGCTTGTGAAAACCTACACTTAGGAGAGGTTTTCTTTGGGAAAAGTAGAAATACTTTGCTGTGGGTTTTTGGTTGTTTTTTTTTCTTCATTTGTTTGTTTGGTTTGGTTTTTTTGGTTTTGGGTTTTTTTTTTTTCCTTTTTCCCCTTTCAAATTATCTTAGATTTCCAACTAATATTCTAGCAGGGAGATCAAATTGAGAGGAAACGTTGAATTTACCATAGTCCATCTCATAATCTAAGCTTTGACTATTGCTTTCACACAACTAAATCTGTTTTTCAGGTCCTCATCATGCTGACATTTTTTTAATCCCATGTGTTTTGATTAGGAGTGTAAAATTCTATACATTTAAATCTTATGAATAGGCTGCAAAACTAATATCTTCCTGGGAAAATTATATCCAGTGGCTTCCTAAAGTTACAATTATAAATTGTGGCTGTATTAACAAAATAAAAGTTATATATATATATATATATATATATATATATATATATATATTCTTGGACTAGAGTTGACTATTAGCCTAAAAAAATGATTAGAGCAAAAGCTCAGTTAATCACTGAGAGTGGGTTTGTCTTCAGACAGAATTTTTACCTTCTCACAACTGTTTGACAAACCTTAATTCTACCAAGTGTTTTTACATGTTGTGGTTTTCAATTATCTTGTTTTAGCTCCCAACCCGTGTGCTGCTAACGAGGGCAGAGGCCCCTGCTCTCACATGTGTCTGATCAATCATAACAGAAGTGCTGCCTGTGCCTGTCCACACCTGATGAAACTGTCTTCGGACAAAAAAACATGTTATGGTAAGTTTTCCTCCCACAGCCTGGCAATTGCATTGATTTTAGAATCAATGGACAAATTAATCTTAAAAAAAAAAAAAAAAAATCTCTACAGTACTTTTTAATGGTGTATTTTAAAGGAGCATCTAATTTTTGAGAATCGATGACTTACTCTAATAGTTGAGGTCTGTGGTACTTTGATATTTGCTGCCACAGCCATTTCTTTATGCTGCTGGTGTTTGTGATGAGTTCATAAAATTTATCTCTGCGAAACAGAAAGCTTTATACTGAAATGTGCATCATCCCAACATTCTGAGTCAGGTAAGCTGAATAACAAAAAGATGCTTAATAGCTTAAATCTCTACCTGCTCTAGAGTTGTCTTAGTTTCACTTTCAAGGATTAAAAAACAAAGAGTAAATACTAGAAGTGCATCCTTGCAGGGGAGTTTTGTAAAAAACTGCAATACACACTTTTGAGCTCTAAAAGCCCTTGAAATGTCAAATAATTGTGTGTATTATCTATAAAACCTTGTACTAAATTACTCTTTTCAGTGTTGGTTAATAATGTTCAGGAAATAAAAAAAGAAAATAATATTTTGTCATGTCAAAGATATTACAGGGAAAAAGAGTTTTACTGTTCATTTGCAAGCATTTGCTCCAATCATTCAGACTTCTGAGATTAAAAAGAAAGCTCTGCTTTGCCTTTGATGTGTCATCCTTTTTCACTAGTGGAGGTGTAAATTAGAACAACCATTTTGCCCTTTTTTTCCCAGCTGTTTGCCTTTCACTGCTTACACACACATTTGCTGTTGGCAAAACTTCCCTTTTACAGTGAATCTGTTACGCTGAGATACCAAATGTTAATATCTGTGATGATGTGTAGGTGAAACAGGATTTTTTTGTGGTAAGGAGGGTAAAATTTTTAAAATAACGTTTCAAACATTTTTTCTTGCACACTCATAAGACCATATTGTTTAGTGGTGTGGGAACAATGTCCAGCATCCAGAATTCGTATCTTTTTCCTGTGATTTTTAAGCTCTGTAACATTATTTCTCGAGTGTCACTTACCTGCAGGTTTTCTGGAGATGTTTAATTACTCATATGAATGTCATTTACTCATTTGTAAAGCGATCACACGTGAATGAGTTCGATTTCTCTTAGAGATGTTGTGAAGAGGATGAGGAATGATGTTTTCCCTTTTTCTAACAGAAAGAAAGAAGTTTCTTCTTTATGCAAGGCATTCAGAAATAAGAGGGGTGGACATAGAGAACCCATATTTCAACTTCATCACAGCCTTCACTGTTCCTGATATTGATGATGTGACAGTCATAGATTTTGATGCTGTTGAGGAACGTTTATACTGGACTGATGTGAAAACACAGACCATCAAACGTGCCTTCATTAACGGGACTGGCTTGGAAACCATTATTTCAAGAGGTAAGTATAGCACTGAAGTAAAAATAATTCCTTCTAGGTAAATGTGTGATATGAGCATGCTAAAATAGGAGCACACAAGCTCTTCGTGTGTGTACGTTGCCCTGGTGTTGGATAATTGACCTAAACAATAAGCAAGCAGAATTTCCTTTAGGATTCTAGATCACTTTATTGATTCATAATGCAATTTTATGTGAACAAATTGGGATGTAATTTCACACCAATTTCGTACAAGATTGAGATGTGTAGTAAAAAAGGAAAATAATGTCTTCAGGGGAAGGTAGAAAGAATAACGATAAAAAGCAGGAGAAGCACAATATCCTGACATAGCTTTGCCTTGAAGAATTTCCGATGTCCTTTGGCTACCTGTGTTGACCTAGCAATGAAATTGGCTCTGTCAGGGTTATTTTTTCTTTCCAGTCCATGTAGACCTTTTTAGCTTTGGCACCATTGGTGAAACCACAACCTGGCAGCTTGGTAATTTTGGTGATATTGGTGTAATGTGGTTTTTTTTTTTCCTGTACAGAATATGTACATAAGTACAGAAACTTAATGAATATCAAGTCTATATCTGACTGCTTCAACCCTATTTCAGTAGCTCTGGTATTGAAGTGAAAACCATTTGTTGTCCTTGGTAACATTTGTTTTGTGCTTCCAACCACTGGCAGTTCCTCTCCTGGCAGCACAGGTTGTTCTACTTTGTAATGTACCTACCTGCTTGAAAATAGTAGAAAAGCTGATTATGTGAAAGCAAATTTTGTTAACTCTGGTTCCCCAACAGTTAAATGAATGTTTGGTGGGGAAGAACAGAAAAGAAATAGCTCATTGTGTAAGATCAGACCTTTTCTGACTTGTAGAACAAATAAATCAAATAGTTAATTATCTGGGGACTTCAGAAAATAATTAGTTCAAGCTCTGCCCCTTGTGTCACTTTAGAAGAAATTAGTTCTGTGTTAGCACATTTTGGGAAATGTTTGGACAAATATGGCAACATCCCCATTTGGCTGTGTAGACTGTGAATTCATTTGTTTTCTGTGGTTACTTTTTCTTTCCCCTGCTGTCTCAGAGCCAACTTTA
The DNA here is from genome assembly GCA_013399875.1 of Gymnorhina tibicen. Taxonomy (NCBI): domain Eukaryota; kingdom Metazoa; phylum Chordata; class Aves; order Passeriformes; family Artamidae; genus Gymnorhina; species Gymnorhina tibicen. Next base: position 4,375,072 of record VXAZ01005100.1, on the reverse strand, counting down.
TTAACAATTAGATATGTTTTTCTCCCAGTAATGAGAACAAGGCTTAGAATGCCTCCTAGAGATCTTTATATCTGGTATTCAGGTGCCCAACAGAGGGACTTGTTGCTTGCTTTTTTTCTAATAGTAGTAGAGTAAAAATATTGTTTATTATAGAAAAATCACTGAACTTGTCAAGGAAAACCAAAAGAAATGAAACCAAAAGAAATATAATATGATTGAGTGTTTATCAGCATCCTTTCATATTGCATTTATTCTTCTGTGGTGGCATTTTTTGTGGTTTTTTGCAGGGGTTTGTTTGTTTGTTTTGTGGGGTTTTTTATGTTGGTTTTTTTTTTTTGTTGTTGTTGTTGTTCCAGATGTAACTTATTATATAAAGGTTTGAGAAAATTACAATGTTTTGGCACATGAAAACATTGTAAAGACTATTTATTATGTGTAAACTATCTCGTTTGCTTACAGTTATATTTTATACTTCTTATAAGAACATAAGAAGCTTTGTAAGCATGTGCTGGTGGGATTCTCGTTGGGTGAAGTCTTCTGCCAATGTCACAAAGATGCCAAGCCATACTTTAATCTTTTTAAGAGTATGAATTGCTTATTTTCCAGTTCCTCCAACCAAAGAAACCCAGAAGGGCAGGGGATCAATTTAAAATGGGTCAAGGACTATGTATTTGGTGTCCTTTGTTGCATTCTGTGAGGTTGGCAAAGTTCCTAATGCCCAATCACTGCTCAACCTTACAGACATGCAAACCAGTCCACAGCCACACCATGTCAGTTTGTGAAGGGCAATAATCCTGTCAGTGGAAATTACCATGTTAAGTTGACAGAGGATGTGTATAAATGATGAACTGTAATGAAATCATTAAATCACCCTTGGCCTGCTTCCTTCTCGACAAAGATGCCGGCCAATATGAACCAGTTCTGTCTCAGGGCAGAGGGGCACGTTGGTATCTAGAGATGGAGCAGTGACTTTACACCCAGTATTTCGGGCAGATATTAACACAGATTGACATTTCTTTAAATACCTTGCTAAGGAAGACCATCAAGTTTCCAAATCAGTCATATCATATTCATTTTTTGCTGCCTCAGGTAATAATGGTGCTGTAGGTTAACCCTCAGCCCCCCACAGCTGCTCATTCACTCCCCACTGTGGGATGGCGAAGAAAATCAGAAGGGTAAAAGTGAGAAAAGTTGTGGGTTTTGATAAAAACAACTATATAGGACAGGTAAAAGCTATGTGCGCCAGCAATGCAAAATAAAGAATTCATTCAGTGCTTGCCACTGGCTGACAGATGTTTTGCCATATCCAAGGGTGCAGAGGAGTAACTCAGAGTCTTCAAAGCCTTCAAAAATAAAACCATAAAACCAGTAAACTTCTCCAGTGACATAACTACTTATGAGCCACAGAACTATGCCATAGACCAGTGGTTTTAATTCAGATCCTCTGTACTGAGCCTTCATGGAGAGGAAGGAGGAGGGAGGCTTTTAAATTTCAGCATAGAATTGTTTTAGAAAGCCACTATGCAATAAATGCTTTCTGAAGTAGAAAAATACAATACAGACTTCAGCATCTCTGATTATTATTTTTGGACAATAGGTTTCATGCTGTGAATATTCCGTGTGATTTTCATGTTCCTGTTGTAAGTGTATCAGGCCCAGGCAAAAATATAAAGATTGTTAATTCTTGGCAACTAGTTAATAAATCCATCTGAATAGAATATTGCACAGTATTGTTAACAAACTGTAGAATAAATTATTCTCTTTTTTCCCCTAACAATGATAGCAATCCAGAAAGAAAAATCAAAAGAACTGCTTTCCCTTTTTGCAGATATTCAGAGTATCAGAGGTCTTGCAGTGGATTGGATATCGCGTAATTTATATTGGATTAGCTCAGAATTTGATGAAACACAAATTAATGTGGCACATTTAGATGGTTCCTTGAAAACCTCAATCATCCATGGCATCGATAAACCCCAGTGTCTTGCAGTTCACCCAGTAAAAGGGTAAGGTGTGCATGGTTGTAATAAATAAACTGCAGTAAAGCTCATCAGAAGATGGTTCTTCTTTCATATTTTAAGTTTGGCCATTCTGTTTTCTTTCCAACTTAAAAGCATGATTTTTAAAGATTTTACTGAAAATATCTTAACTGAATACTTCTTTCCTTAGAAAGCTGCTGATTAAATCATGTAACTATTAGTTGTGCATTTTGTCTCCTAAAGCGATGAATGTTTTCACTACTGACTCATTAAAAGCACTGTGCACACAAAGCAATATTGTAAATAAGTTAATTCTCTTCTTCAGTAAGCTGTACTGGACGGATGGTAACACAATCAACATGGCCAACATGGATGGAAGCAACAGCAAAATACTCTTTCAGAATCAAAAAGACCCTGTTGGTAAACACCCTTTTTTCCTGTTTCTTTTTTAACTGATAGTGATTCATTATGGGCATTATCTTGAATTGATTTTTAAGTGTTCAATGATGATTTTCATCTGCAGTGGTAAGAACAGGCATAAAGACATGAACAACACTCAAGTGTTACTGTTGTGTTTCACAATTTAAGATATTTTTGGCCCAGTCTAACTGAAATCTGCTGTAGAATTAGTGGACTATTACTAACTTCTAGGATTACAATAGACTGAAGGAGAACCCATCTGTATTTCTCAGTCTTTGTATCATGGCTAAAAAAAAAGTGGAGGTCAGGGTTTTACTGAGTCGTGGATAGATGTGAGAGGACGCTTTGACTGCAAATGTGGATCCTTCCTCCCCGGAATCTCAGCTGCATCAAAAGTTAAATTGACCCTTAACTTTTCACACACAGAGAAAAACAACAGTTGAAGCATACATTTCATATCATGACTTAGCCTCAGCTTTAGTATTTGGGAATTCATGCAGTTGATGATAAATTATGGCACTTTTAAAAAAAAAAAAGGTCTTTCTATGTGTGTTTTTTTGGTTTTGTTCAAGTCTCTTTCGGTAGATAATTTCAATTTTTAGAGAGTTAAAGTGGTTATGTCAGTCGTTGCTGCTTTATTAATGGCCCGTCAATAAAGTGATTATATTTTAAAGCATTTATTTTTTTTATAACTGAACACATTAAGCAAGCAGAAGTGATTTAAAGAATTCAATAAATTTGACATAAGAGCAACATGACATGCATTTTACACCCTAAATTCAATGAGTTTTGTAGAAATTACTTGATAACTGTTTTACTGTTAATATGATTATCTGTCTACCCACTTTTGAAGAGACAATTACCTTTTTATCTGGAGAAAAAAGAGTGGTAAAACCCACTAATTTTAAGGTTAAGAACAAGCACTTTTAATAATTTTAGAACAATATTAAGAAGGACAGTTGTGTGCAACATTTTGCTCTGAATATTTTGTGATCACAGGTCACAAGGTCCTAAATTGCAATGCTTAGGGTTTCCAATACCAAACTCTGAATTAAAATATATGCAAAATGCCAGTTTCAATAGTAAAAATTATTTTTTACCATTAGCATAAGACAGTCCTGTGCTAAGAACAAGAAAACCCTTCTAAAGAGCCAGAAAGTAGCGGTCTTAAAACCTTAATTTAGTATTTCCTTTCTCACTGAGAAAGCTGTTACTGTCCATAAGTGAAACTCTAGAGGTTCATGCAGTGCTGATTTTGAGTGTTTCAGGAGTTCTCAGGTAGATTGCTGAAAAAGACAAATATCTGGCTTATTAAAGTTGGATATCCTGGTAATTGATAGGGTGCTTAATTTTCTTGATGCATAATTTCAGAATTCGAAAAATGAGGGAGTTTTCCAATCTGTGACCTGAAGAAGCTGATGGATTTTTTTTTTTGATTTCTTTTTTTTCTGTTGGAGTTCTATCAAAGGAAGGAGACAATTTTTCAATTACAATATTTTGTATTATCACAAAGAGTATTTGTGGTTTGGGAATTTTGGAAAGTGATACTCTTAGGATGACAGATGGTGCTTTTTATTTTTATCTTAGCTATTGCATACTAGCTATGGCTTGCTGGTCCATTCTGCAGTTCTAAAAGTCTCCAGTGCTAACACATGTATTGGTTGATAAAATAACTGGTTAATGGAGTACCTTTAAACTGTATTCTTAGGAATTCAGAATTAATGCCTAATTTTATACTTTGTTGGGCAAATCATTGGCTCATTTGAGTTCCCTGAGACTGATATTGTACAATCCTCATGCTCAGATTCACTTTAGCAGATAGGCTATAAGGTTTAAGCCAGTTACCCACACTAGAATGCATCATGAATATCTGCGACGCTTATGGCTAATAGACCACTCATTTTCATTAGTAAAACAGGACAATTCCTGAAAAAAATCTAAACATGCTCTGCCTACGCTAGAAATAATGTGTTTTTGCAAAGGTTGGTTATAGGTGGAAAGTATTTGGGGAAGAATAACATGTAGAAGAAGATAGGAATGTTTTTCATGCCAGCTGCTGCTGTGTAACTGGAATACCTGTGTGTAGAAACACCAATTGAATATCTGAAGTATGAAACCAGACAAGACAGGACTGTAATTGCTGCATAGCTTGTATTGGCAGCAACCCCATAAACAGATCCCATCTAGGTGTGCTCTGTGGGCAGCTGGTCACGGTTGGGAGGTGCAGCGAATGCCATCTCAGAGCAGGGAAACCTTCACGCTGGTGTATTCCCTTTTCACCCACACTTGATATTCCCAGGGAAGTTCCCCATGCTAGGCTAAGCACTGCAAGTGCTGCTTGTCTCCAGGATCCGTGGTGCTCTGTGTTTGGAGGGATGCTGGTTGTACAAACACGAGAACGTGTGTGCAGAAACGCACACATCTCGTGTGTGCGAGATGAGTCCCTCCTGCAGGCACAACTCTGCATCCTCTCTCCAGCATGTGTTGTTTCCTCCCAGCTGAAACACTTGCAGAGAGGGAGGAAAGAAATATCAGTACCTGCAAAGGCACTGGAAAGCTGTTTTCCAGAAGCTCAGAAGGCAGACACCTTTTCTCTGCCATGTCAAACGTGCGTAAAGTAGTGACATGATGGCAGCTGTAAAAGCCACAGCTCATGGCACTGCTTTCTCCTGTCAGGGTTTCCAAAATAGCTTTCCATGGGGAAGGATTTGCAGGGTGAAAAAGACTACAGTACAATATCTAGAGGCTGACCCATGCAGTGAAATCCAGTATTTTTTGGCAACTTGCTGCTGGATACTTAACATGAGTTCTGGGAAAGCTGGAGCACCAAAGCAAATTGTTATGGCGTGCATTGTTACCGTGCCAAGAATATTTCACTGTGAAAAATCTCCTGCTACCACTTCTTGAACATTTTTAAAGGATTATGGAAGTCTGAAATACATTATCTCCTAGTTCTTTGCTCTTACTTTCAGAAAACTATTTACTTTATTCATTTAGTAGCTTATTTTGCAAGTATCTTTTTTTTGACAGTTCTCGTGCTTCTAACTCTAAAGAACTGATTATGAGGTCAGTTCACTATGAAGCAAAATGAAAAGTAATACTATAAATTTATGAGGAGTTTGGATTAGGTTTTGGTATTTCAGCATCCTAAGCAGGGAGAGAACAGACTTTTTATAGTTCTGAATCACAAAAAGTACCTTGTTTACTAAGTCTCTGTGTAGTCATAATTTTAGAATGTAAATGATGGCTTCTGGTTTACATTTACAAGTTGATAATGACCCTGCTTAGAACCTCAGCTTATTCAAGTAATTCTTCATTGCCAGATAATGCTCTTTCATCAGTCAGTCACTGATTTCTGTAACTGCGGAAAGAAATAAAAGGCACAAATCTTTCTAAAAGCCTGGGTTGTTTTCATTGTAAATGACCAAGTTTGGTTTTCTCAAATTTTTTTTTGAAGTGTAAGTAGATGAGGGAATAGAATAGATGACATAATTGTGTGTGTGTTTATATATTTCTTAAATGCACTTTCATAATGAAAAGAGTTTAACAATAAATGTATATCCTCTTTTAAAGCCACATTTAAAGTTGTATGCATTAATTACAGGTTTATCAATAGATTATGGGGAGAACAAGCTTTACTGGATTAGTTCAGGAAATGGAACCATAAATAGATGCAATTTGGATGGTGGTAATCTTGAAATAATTGAATCAATGAAAGAAGACTTAACAAAAGCAACAGCTTTAACCATCATGGGTAAGTCCAGGGATAATTTTTTTTTTTAATTATTCCAAGCCAATTAATAATGAAATAAAAAAAGCTTAGGGAAGCTATTGTTGTTTTTATGTAACTAATACATACGGTACATTCACGAGTGAGACTGTTGTTTGTGAAAAGTTATTTAATTGAACAGTTTGCAATCTCTATTACAAGTATATTTCTAAATATAGTCTTGCATATATATATATATATATGGAATGAAGGTAACAAATTGATGGCTTTTATTTACTATAGTCTTAAGTAAAGCATGTTGGAAGAAAAAGGAGCTATGTTATGCTCTTTATTACACAGAATTATCCATGACTTGTTTGCTCTGCTCAATTCTTCTTCCTGCTTAGTTCAGAATATTCCGAGTTTGTTGGATTGGCTGGCATTTTGTGAAGACTTCTTTGGGTTATGAGTGGATGATTGAGGATTTGGATTTCCAGATGTCTGCTCATATTCCATGTATTAAATTGGTTGAACGAAAAATATTCTGTTCAAAAACATCAATCAGAAAGATGAAAAAAACAGTAGCATAAGGAAAAATTCTTAAAAAAAAATCAGCTTATATCTGATCGCTGAATACTATAAAAATATTGCTTCAAATTGGCTTATTCTCATATACACCTTCAGCTCTTGGCTCTTGTTGTAGCTGGGACAGAGCGTAGTAAGAAATTCCGCTCTGACTCAAGAATTTATGTTTATGCTTCTGCTTTTCTGGAGATGACTTTAGAGTTTTCCATATTTCATACCAACTACTGACCTCTATTCTGGTTCATTTAAAAATTATTTATATTTATCTTGGATATTCAAAAAAAAAAAAAGTTCAGTTGATAAACAGACTTTTGTTAGGATAGGTGGTTCATCAACTGCGAGTCATTTTATGAAGTATTTTCTCTGATTGATTAATTATATAATAATTATGTACATATAGATTGTGTGCTAGTGAAAATTAAATAAAATTTAAGGATTTTTATGCACATGGTGTAAATTATGTCATATTTAAAGCAGCAATTACTAAATTAGATTTATTATACACGTATTTGGCCAGTGTTTAACTCTAAATGCTGTCAGTATCTGTTGGAGACGGGATGCTTTTATATGTGCAATCATAAACACGAGCAGGTTTGGTGTCAGAAGGAATCATGAATGTTAATTTGGACAAATTGTCTTTCATTGATTGTGACTAGAAATAGATTGGATAAATGACCTTTACTCCGGGGAGCTGTTGGAAGTCTTTAACAGGAGGTATAAAGAGTGTTTGTTCATACTGTCACTGAGCTGGTGGTGGTGTCAGGTCTTCATCTGTGATTCACAAAAGCTACAACAGCGATGATCCCTCTGGGATAGGGAATAAAGAGTTTATAGGTACCACGTACAGAAGAGTGCGTGAAAGTAGTTCAATTTTTGCACATCTGGAGATGGAAGAGTATCTGCTGTATAGGTTTTAAACACATGTACCTCTAATATTCATAGTTTGGGATGCTTTGTTTTTATGGGTGATGACAATTCTTCCTACTCAAAAATGGTGAACAAAACTTAGAAAGAGTTTGGGGGGTTGTTTGTTTTTCTTTGGGGTTTTGGAGTCGTAGTTGTGCTAAACTGCAGCTTGATATTGCAGTGAGATTCCACAGACAAATCTGCTGGAGAAAAGTACAAGCACATACAGTTTTATTAACAGTACTGCATGTGCTGATTGAAAAACAGGAAAAGTTTCTGCATTCATTCCTTGTGTAAGTTTTCATATTGTGGAACATATTGTGGTAATAGAAATGGCGTTTATTTTCCTAAAGAGTGAGTGGCTGTACATCAGCTTCTTATAAGCTGGCTTTTGTGCATGTAAAGTGGGTCAGAACAGAAGGTCCGACGCCATATGAAGCAAGATAAGAGATCTCTAATTGATAAATAGCCATAACTAATAATATATAAATAAAGAAGAATGACTAATTTGTTCTAGAGTAAGATTTAACATGATAGCATGTGAAAATTTACTACCCCTGCTGATCTGTTTCCCCGCAAGTTTAATAGGAGGTTTTAGCAGGTGAATCACAGTAATTGCAATGTTTATTGCATCATTTTTGCTCCTATTCCTAAATTTTCTTGACTGCTTCTATCTAAAAACACAGTAAACACAATAAAGCAATGTGAATGGAATGATTCTCCTCTGTGAATATACTGAGTTCTCTTTTTTTTTATCATTTGAATTCATCAGCAACTGAAAAGAAGAGAGAGATGATACCTGTGCCCAAACCCTTAACTGTTTTGTAGGATTTAAGTTCCACTCAGTGCTAGAAAGTCTTGTGATCTTCAGCTTTCTTTTGTATTATTCTGTCTTTTGCATTTAGTGTCTCCCCAGCTAAAAGCAGTATTTTGGACTACTTACTTTCTTTGTTAGTATATTTTGGTTTATGATCTTATCATATTGTCGGGTTATGTTTCCCCTGAGGCAGAAAGAGGAGCTAGAGTTTGGTGCTTGGAGATTTCCTTTGTACAGCTGTGTCACCAGGTCATGCAGTCTTGTTGATCACCAGAACCTTTATGGGACTGAGGAGCTGAAACAAGGAAACGGTGGAGGGAACCCCAGTGGACTGATGGGATGGGTAATGGGATCTGAGATAGCCCTGGTTGCCATGCACCCATTCCCTGCCAAGGCTAGGTGGACTGAAGGAGAAGGGATCTTCAGAAAACTGCTGAATTTCTAATAAATTTACTTCTACCAGTGACCTCAGTTGTTGCTCCTGAAAATTTCTTCAGCTGTTTGTGAAGCTTCTTCCCCAGCTATCAGTCTCCTTGTGGGAAAGCATGAGCTCAGAGACACCCAAGGAGAACCCCACAGCCTGTGTCAAGAGCTAATGCCTTCCATCCCTTGTCTGGACAGCCTTTTGCACAGAAAACTCACAGAGCTGACAGTTTCCAGTGGCTTGTGCTGTATCTTATACTTCACGTTCCAGAAGATTTTTCAGAGCTATAAGGAAAGTGATGACTGGGAGAGGCTTGGTCCAACCAAGATTTCTTTAGTTTGCCTTGGTAATCTCGGTGCTGTTCCGGTATCTCAAATTTCGTGATCTTTGATTCTGTTGGGTTCAAAAGTGGAAAAGAAAAGCAGTTAAGCACTCCATGGTTGTGTTCTGTGATGTGAACTCAATAGACACTGCTAGTGAAGTCAGTAAAGTTTTGGTTTGCTTTGTAATATAAGTTATGGAATAGTTCAGATCTTCACCAGCAATGAGGATTCTCGTTTAGCACGAGCTCTCAATCTCCCCATTGTTTTCATGGCTTTCAATTCCTCTATTTTAGCATTGCAGGTTAGCTGTTGGAAACCATTTGGAAGTTACCACTTCTGTTTCAGATGTTTGCTGTTGTTTAGTCCTTTCCAGGCTCTTTTAACATTTTCCTACTATTGCATTCTTTAGTGGGAGCTTATAGTAGGTAATGATAAGACATAAAAAATAATGTTAGCAAACAAGTTGGTGCCAAAGTAACTGTCAGGTTTATCCTTGAGGGAAATGGAAACAATATATAATTCACATCTTTCTGTATTTTGGGTCTTTCATTTATTGGTTTTCTACTCAGCAGTGTCAGTCATCTTTCTTTTTCAATATACTAAGCAAAATTCCTAGTCTTTTGGTGCCTGCATTTGCTAAATCTTTTTGAGCGTGATATAGATGGGATGAAAATTATATTCCATTGGAAAGTAAAGCATTTGAATATATACAAAATTGCTATTTTTCCATGCCTTTAAGCATACAAAAATATTTTTGCTGTTGCCATTCTGTATTACAAAGTTGCTGTAAATCTATTATGAAGTCATACTTGCTTTTCCACTCTTCCAACTTTTTCTTCAGATGCATAGTGAATATGTGAGATGTCAGTATATGCAACATCAGCCATTTTTAGTTAATCTATCAGTCAAAACCACATGAATGCTTTGTCTAGTACCTCCCACTGGTTATTGTCTTGCATTTGGTCAACAGTAATGTTTTTCTGGTACTATGTTAACTTTACATTTTGTTTTCTTCAAAGACCTCTGTTGTTTATTTTAGCCTTTTAGAAGTTTATCTGATTCACAGCATGTGTTTTTCATAATTTTCAACACCTGCTGCTTGCACCATTTACAAATTTATATCAAATATATCCACTGTTCTGAGATTCAGGGTGTTCCATGTGAGAGAATCTCTGAATTTCTTATAGGGTACAGCAGAACTCTTTTCAACAATGAGAACATACTTCCTATACTTGTCTTAAGGTTTGAGTTTAATATATCATTCAATATCTGATTGTAGTTTTCCTGGTAGCCTGTGTTTTGAGTGGGATCAAATGATAAAGATGTATTTGGAATTCTACATAAAGTCTCTTTTCCTTCCTTCCAAGTTATTTAATGAAAATGGTTCCTTGACTGTTACTGAAACTGGTTGGAAATTTACCTTTGTGGTGAGAACTGTATTTCTGGATTGGTGAGCAGAGTCATGATTTTACCAGATCAGAATTGCAGAGGAGCTCGCAGCAATATCTGGCGTGTTTCCAAACTGGTGTGTTGTTTCTTGAATGATAAATGGCTCAGAATGAGAAACTGAGCATTGCTGGAAAAGTATTGATTAGTTACCGTAAGTCTGTAGCTGAGAAGAAAAGGATGCTGAAGGCTTCTGTCAGCAGTTTTGGTGGAGGCATTTGATTGGATTTTGTATCAGGCCCTTACAGAAATACAGTTTAAACAAAATCACAAAATTCAGCTTGTGTCTCCACAAAATAGGAATATAATATAGATTGTATAATGAGGATATAATTTGTTATGCATTTGGTCTTTTTTTGGTATGAAATAGAGTAAGTCCATGTAGTGAATGATTTTATGTGTAAGTGCCATTTCTGTTGAAATTCATATTAAAAAAAATTCAATCAGCAATACAACAAAATTAGATATACATAATAGCTTTTCAATGGGCTTGCAGATATTAGAAGAATATCTTTTGAACAAAACCAGTATATAAATATAGCCATCAAGTTTTATTATCAAGCAATCAAAACAGAAAGTAACAATTACAGTATTTCATTTTAGACAGAAAATGTAGGTTAGTATTACCAAAATATATTCATGCTCCCCTTTACTTTCATCATGCATTAGATGATATATTGGTTATTTGATTTTTGTTTCATCCTAAATAAAGTTTCAAAAGTAACACCGGAATGCTCTCCTAGTAGCTCAGATGGTGGGAGCTGTGACTTTGCTGGATCTATTTGCAAAGTGAAAGGGGCTGCTTAGATCAGGAGACTTCAAACACATACACCTTAATTTTCCAAGTCATCAGTCTTCTAATTGCCATAACACCATTCATTACATTAGCATTAATATATGAAATATATCTAGGCAATTTGCCCGGTTCTAAGTGCAGTACATAGTTGTCTTCCATAAATACTCAAACCACCATTAATGAAAACTAATGGCCCATCAAAATTTGCATTCCGAGTACTACTTGAAATCTCCAAAGGACTGTCCACAATGCTAGGGTAGCAATTCTTGGCATTTGAAGTTGCTGTTTCCCAATATGTTGCTGCACTTAATGCTAATTACCCAACAGAATGGATAAATGCAACAGTTTTAATATATATTATAACCTAGTTTCAGCAACAAGATTGTAATTAGCGTTCGAGCAACACTCTTGTTAGCATAATCAAGTAAATAAATCATTTCAGTTTGATGTTTAAAGGTCCAAAATAGCATTTTTTCTTCACTTGTATATGAAAGCAAGTTGTCTTTATGCTAAAGTATTTTTTTCAAAATCATCTACTATATTTTAAAACTAATATAGAAGTAATTAGTTCATCCTAAATACTAGAGATCATAGTTATCTACTGACAGAATACATCAGTAATGAAGAGAGAAATAGTCCAAATTTTGCTTAGAATTATGGTCAAAAATAGCTGTGTAATTGGGTTTTTTTCTTTTGTTTGAGACTGCAGTGGTGTATGTTGGTCACCTAGCAGTTTCTGAAGAATTAAAACCTTTGGATTTTTAGGTCTTAGGGCATAACTGGAAGGGTTTTGGGCAAGTAGTCGTAAGAGGTTTGACCTCAAGATGTCTGTACTTCAGAATTTGTGGGTTTTGGGGGATTTTGGTTTGGTTTTTTTAGATTGGTGGGTTTTTTTGATTTTATGATATTTTTTACCTTTTTTTTTTTTAGCTATACTTGAAATGTCAGGATTTGTATGACCTTCCTCATTTAAATCCCCCTACTCTATCCGTGTCTCCTTCTAAGAATCACGGAGCACCATTCCATGTAAGAGAAGAATAAACATTAGTTCAGTAAGATTTTGTAAGTTACATTTTTATTTAGAGGTTTATCGAGATTTCATGTTAATAAGAATGAAAGAGGAAGGTGAAAGAATTATTCTGAAGAGTATTGTGGTACTTCACTTGTGAATTGTTGTGCTTTGTCCTTTCTATTGGTGTAGGGGATGTAGGAGACTCCTCAGCCTCTGCAGTCACAGTCAAGTACCTCCAGGACTAGTAATGAGTTTATGAAGTGCTGTTTCTTCTGTCATCAGAGGAGAACTCCATGATCTGACGTGTCTGACAGCATTGATGGAAATTGTTTAGACACTGTTAACTGTACATGGAAGCAGATGTGGTCTCATTGAGTAGCTCAGTACACAGAAGAGGTACCTGGTGGAACATTCAGCTGCTCATGCAGAAATGGGTTTGGCTCTGTACTAATACCAAAGAGGAGAAATGAAACTATTTGTAGATAATCACTGGTAACTGAACTTCTTGATTAAGTACATGCCATGACCTCATCTCTTGGTAAAATAATATGACAAGTTAGTTGTTTGGAGTTTTTGTTTCTTTCCTTTTCCTAAAGAGACAGGCAAGTCAGCCAAGGGCAGATTTGGGAGTTGTTGAAACCATAGCCAAAGTTGAGGTTTTGCATAAAATATTGAAGAAATGCCTGAAAGAGTTTGATTACTTCTTTGAAATAAAGGATGAAAATACCAAAACCATATGTAATTTGCTTCCTTCCTGTACCCCAGTCCTACGAAACAACTAATTTTTCATAGATGGGTTTGGATATGTAAAACAGTAAGTTCATGTTGCTATGCACAAGACACCAGTCGTTACTGAAATTATTTAATGGCCTGTTCTGATTTGTGGTCACATAGAGGATGTGAAGAACAAAACCTCTTCTTCACACACAAACATTTGATTGAAAAAGTTAACCTAACCTTTAGGATTGTTAGTCATTAACTAACAGGGAACAAAAGTCCAATTCCCATTACTTCATGTATGGATTGTAACCCAAAGTCACGTTTCTATTTTTAGCTTCCATGTACCTTTTTGTTATAACTGGCACAATCAAAATTGAGCACAGGCACTTTTTGTTCTAGGGATTTTCTGGTAAAAGTGTCATCAGATGCAAGCTACTGTTAATTGATTGTTACTGCAGGATGATGTTTTAAATCAGTCAATTCTAGATTGACTAGCCAATGAATAAGATTATAGATTTTCTTTAAATTTTACCCAAATTTAAATAGAGTTCCGTTTCTGTCTCCAAATCTTCATATTCAGAATATTTTTCATTCCATAGATTCTGGTCTTAGCATACACTTGTGGACCATATGTTTTGGTTTTTTTCTTAGATATTTTGTTCTGTGCTGTAACTTTCTACAGTTACCACAGTGGAAATTATTTTTCAGATCTGCAGTTTCTGTCATGAAACACTCAACTGTGTGGCTCTATAAATTAGTTATTTAAATATCAAAATGGCAGCATAGGCAAAAATTCATTTAACTGAAAAGAAAATTAACTAAAAGTGAAGTTAATACACAGTATTTCTTGGGAAGGCAGTGTTCCTGAAGTTCAAAGGTTTTCAGTTTAAGGTTTTATTTTTGGTTCCTCTATAGTAATGAGTTTTTCTGTCTGAAATGAAGAACCCTGAGACCATCTCATCCTGCATCTGTGTGGGCTCAAGGAGTGAGGACTCATATGGCAAGGACAATCAGAAGATTGGCTACAGTCTTTAGGCATTAGTTCACTGAAGTTTGAGCTTGGTATCAAAGATGTTAATGTTTTAATTCTGAAACATTGGGAGGCAGTGCCTGCTTTTCATTTTTTTCATGGTTTCTTAGTTACTGATCATGATTTTTTTTTATAAAATATGTGATTTAACATTTGAAGCAATTTTGTTCACTTTTGAAAATTAATTTCTTCCCTAGGGTAACACTAGAACTTCCATATATATATGAGAAATGAGGCATTTTTCTATGCAGGTAGCCTTAAATCAGCGGTTGTCACAGCAAAAGTGAAAGTGGTGAAAACTGTTTGAATGTCTGCAGAATCTTAAAAACACAATTTCTTCAGATTTCCTCTATAACCTCTTTGAGCAACTTGCCTTAAAACTGATCGGAGAATTAACCTCAAAAGCTTTTTCCCGCCTTAGGTGTCAACTGTATACAATTCAATAGTGAGCCTCTTAATTTTCAAAACTTGGAAATTTTACAGATAAAAAGCTTTGGTGGGCAGACCAGAACTTGGCTCAGATCGGCACCTGTAATAAAAGAGATGGAAGAAACCCAACCGTCCTGCGAAACAAAACTGCAGGTGTTGTTCACATGAAAGTGTATGACAAAGCAGCACAGCAAGGTAAGGTAAATTTTAAGTATATTTAACCAACTTTTAGAGTGCCCAGTATCTTTTCTCATGTTATTCTCCCAATGTGGAGAAAATAATGAATATATATTCACTGAATTCACTGGTAAAATACATTGTATTGATAAAAATTCTTTAGTTTTGAATAAATTAGTGGATATAATAAGACAATTGAGTTAGCACATTTGCCTGATATATTTTAGTTCATCAGACGCTTACACTAAAGTGAAGCTTGAAGTTCTTGAGAGTCTAAAACTTTTAGTAAAAAAAAAAAAGCTTTGCATGCGAACCTTATATCACACTATTGAAACTTTAACTGAAGTATTATGAGATAATTCATTAATATTCTTCATTATCTATTTTTAAAATACAGTTCAATTCATCTAGGTTGACAGAAGTGACAGTAGCATAAATCAAAATTGAGGCAGCAGAAAAATAGGGGATATTGCTAATGCTGCCAAAAATTAGTAGGCACAGTGAGCCTATGATAGTATAAAAAAGGTGTAATTTGGGGTCATGCACACAGTTTTAGGAATTTGGAGACAGGTGATGACAACATTTGTGATTTTCTTCAGAAAGAATTTACTTTGGATTCCAGTTGAAAAGTGATGAGGATGGGATCTAAGTGAAACAAATTATTTCATTTCATTGTGGACTTTCCATCCCTGGTTGCATCCAAGGCCAGGTTGGACAGGGCTTGGAGCAACCTGGGATAGTTGAAGATGTCCCTGTGCATGGTAGGGGGGTTGGAACAGGATGATCTTTAAAGATCCCTTCCAACCCAAACCATTCTGGGATTCTGGGTTTTTGTGGAGAAGCTTCCAGAAGAACCATACCAGATGGTCTCTGCAATAAGCATTCTTTTTATGGAGCACAATAATTCAGTTCCATATGGAGCATTCCTGGGGCTTCTTGCCATTTTGCCTAATCTAGGAAACACCAAAGGCGCTTTGCCAGCCTTTCCCTTAGTTTTAAGTGCGGTGGAACAGCAAGTAACAAAAATTTAGACGTTCAGTAAAGTTTCTATCATTTTAAAATTCTTTAATGCCCTACCATGGAGATAAACAGGTTGCTCTTGAGTGCTCAGACTTTAGCAGTATCTGGTGTCTGCTGCATCATTAGAAAATTTCTATGATTTTAGTTGAATAAATGGTTTCTACTTCAGAATCAGGAATGTGAAAATAAATGTGACAGGTAGTGCTCCAATTTTTGTAAGCTTGGTAACCTGTAATCAACTCATTCCTTGAATATCTTAGTGAATTTAAATGTTTCTTCATGTAGCTTCAGATTTCTCAGATGTGTTTAGTTTGCTGTGTATAATGTTTCTTATAATTCTTATTAAAATATGTTCATCTGTTACCTAAAATAAATATTGTATTAATTAAGCAGTTAGGAGCATGGATATGTGAGATCCCTTTGTAGTATGTTTTAAATATACTGAAAAAAGGCTTGTTCATGAAGATAACAAGGTTAATATAACATTTGATGAATGAATAGGATATAATCAATGATTTGTTCATGGTCTAGAATAAGATACATTAATATCAGGGAGATTCCATCATTAACTCGACGTAGAATTTTCGGGTTTTTCATGTGCTTTGCCTTTAAAATAAGCAGATTTTTCAGAAAACTGAATTATTTGTATTCTGAACGGAAATGTGTGGATAAAACTGCATGAGGGAAGCATGGAAAGTTATATGAATATATGAAGTATTTTATGCATATCTCAATTTTTCAAATAAGTTATCTGAATAAAATTTGGAAATATTAACATATCAATAACAGCGTTCATTTTTAGCCAGTTTTGCTCAAGTTTTGCTTTTCTCTCTTTCTTCTCCCATCATGTCATAGGCAGCAATTCCTGTCAGTTAAACAATGGGGGATGCTCCCAGCTTTGTTTGCCAACATCAGAAACCACCAGAACTTGTGTGTGCACAGTGGGCTACAACCTCCAAAAAAACCGCATGGCCTGCAAAGGTAAAATGGCTTTCAGTATTTATTTTAACCAACTTAAGTTCTAGGGGAACATTGCCGTGAGTAAACTTACTTTAGTCAGTTAAATAACTTTACCTAATATGCTTGATTGAAGCAGTAACACAGAAATGCTTGTTGTGGTTAGGTTAGGACAGAATTAAATTTAGCTTTTCATTTAATTTTTCAAATACATACATTTCTGTGGAAACTCTGAGGAATTTTTATTGTTCGTTTGGGGTTTTTGTTGTTTTGGTTTTTTTTTACGTAGGCAGAAAAGAGATAATCTGAACCATCATTAATAGCAGTAAATATTTGTTCAAGGTCATATACCTTATCTTTAATCTAAATTACAAGCTACAAGTATCTGAATGGCTACAAGTATCTGAATGGTATCTCATCCTATTGTATTGCACTTAATACAAAATAAAAGCACTCTTTTCCTTACATCTTTTTCTATTTTACTTGGCAAAAATCAGAACATAGCTTACAGCCAAAGTTTTGCTCTTTGCCTGAATAATGCAAAACAGCCTTATGGTCAAGGTCCCTCATAGTTTTATAAATTTAATATTATTTATTACTATTAATTTGGACTAAGTAATTCCTGAAAATTACTGCATAAAAAGACGTCTACAGAGTAGAATTTGTTCCTACTTAACAGAAATAAGTGCATTTGGAGTGTGATTAATTTAATACAGAAGTAGGCATGTAAAATGCATCAGCTGCATTGGTCACAAAAACCGTGTATTTCTCTCTCCTGTCTGTGAAGGAAACGTGCATAGCTGAGGGGAGATGAACCCTGTACCTCAAAAGACAGTTTATTGTCCTTTTAAAGTACAAGTACTTTAAAATTATTTCTTGCTGAATATGTTCACAAAGCGCAGATGTGCACTGAAAATATTCTTAAATTGCTCATAATTCAAAACTTCTTAATTTTAATTTTCATTACTGCTAATTACCTGATTATAAGGTGGTGTTTGAAATGGACAGTGATTCCCTTCTCTTTATAGGACCACATTTGCAGTTGAACTAGAAATACACTGTAATAACTCATGGGTTTTTTTTTAAAGAGATGGAGTTGTCACCCTGAAAAATTGTGGAGCACTATTGGAAAATTATGTCTAATGCATGTTTAACTCCTCAAGTCTTGGAAACCGGGAAAGTTTCCACTTTGCTCTCATTGGCTGCTTTATCTTTCCTGTAGGTATTGAATCATTTCTCATGTACTCTGTTCATGAGGGAATTAGAGGAATTCCTCTTGATCCAAGTGATAAAATGGATGCTTTAATGCCTATATCTGGGACTTCATTTGCTGTGGGCATAGACTTCCATGCAGGTAAATATTGTGTATAGTTTATTGTATCTATGGTAAAAATTGTAAATTTTTCTCATAAATGAAATAACCCCTTGTTTTCAAACCTTCTAAGTAATTACAACTGCATTTAAAGGAGTTGGAAACGGATCACGTTACAGAGTTAAGCTCTACCTTTAATGTTTACAGTAAATAGGAACACCTGTATTGTGCACGTGTCGATTGTTCTGGCAGCAGCAGCTGCTCTTTTTTGGTGGAGTTATCACTGAAACTTGGTTAGGAAACTGGTGGTTGTACAGAAGGTGTTCATCAAGGAAAAAGGCTTGTTCCTGCTATGACAGTGTTTCCATGGAATTTTCTTAGTCCTGCGTGTTGTACCAAGCAGGTGGCTTTGACAGCTGAGTGGGGCAGTCTTCTCCCTGTCCAGCACAACTCAGCCACCTCCCTGCAGGGCACAAGCCAAGTCTGGATCTGTTTCTTCCTTCTGGAAGGTGCTCTGACAGCCTGAAGACCAGGCATTTCCACCTGGAGTACACTACCTACCTTTCCACTGTACATACAGAAACAGTTTTAGTTTACACAGCCTCACAAAATTCCTATGAAATTAGGAGATTTCAGTTTTGCATGCATGTGAAAGAAGGTGGGAAAAAATTGAAGATCAGATTCTGAAAGTGATTGGATACATCTCCCAGTGGTGTTTGGGTATCGTCACACGTTAGCCATTTTTGATTAGTTTTTGGAAAATAACTAAGCTGTGACCAAGTAGTGACCTGAAAAATACCCTGTGTCTCTATTTTTAACCCATCAGCTCTTTGACCAGGCTTCCTTCGAGACTCATTTTTTTACCCGTTGGGTTTACAAACTGGCAGGCTAGAAATAAAATCTTAAGTTATCTACGTTATATAAATACAGACGCTGGCTTCCTGAAATACACAAATATTTTTTCACGCTCACTGCTTTTCATTTTGAAATAAATTCTGCCTGGGAATTTAGCATTGGGAGATCTAATCTTTTGCCTAAGTGTGTGTTAATATATGCCTTTTTATAAAAATCAGATCTATTTCTGTTTGTTCTGTTGGGCTACTTCATCACACAAATATCACTAACCTCTTGTTATCAGGTTAGAATTTAAAATCATTTAATCTTCTCTTGTTTTGGCCTGTTTTTTCATGTGATGATGCTCTTGCATCTCTGCCTAGCAAAATTTCAAGTTCTCTCAACATATGTCCTCATACTTGTATATTTTGCTTTCAAATCAGTGACAGGTGATGTTCAGAGCTTTTCTTGTACCATGGGTATAGTTCAGTTATAGCCTCCTGAGACATAAAAGTCACTTAAAAGCCAGTGCCTTTGTACACACATCTGAGATGGGAAAGACTCTGATACAGAGATTTAATCTGTTCCTGGAAAGACACAGGAGGAGAGAGAAGTGGTTACTAAACATGTTCATGACAAAGAGTACTAAAACAGTGCAACTGGGTTTTCTAGGGATTACATTTTTTTATTATAATATTCTTTTTTATAAATTTAAATTATACAAGCTTTACAAAATTATGATGTCTAATACAGAAAACTATAATTTGACCTTTTCAATTTAAAATACCGATAGTAGTGTTCTATTGCCTATTTTGCATCTCCTGATTTTTGTTTTGGGATTTTTTTTTAGTGTAGTCGTAAGATATGCCAGCTCCTTCTTTAGATAATTTTATGTAGACTTAGCTAATAAATATCAAATTAATATTGGAAGAATGAGATTTTTGGCTTTTTGGAAAAATGAGATTTGAGGCTGGATGAAATTGAGTGAGGTTCTCCAAGTTGGCTGAGGATCAGTTCCAGCACAGGGAACATGAATACAATTGGCAGTAACAAATGCATTGCAAAAGATAAATATAAATGGTGTGCAGCAGTGAAATCACAAGTGTTATAAAAATAGTGTGTTATAAAAAAAGTTACAGTGCAGCTTTCAACTGCATTTCAGCTTCAAAACCAGCTGTTTTTCCCATTTTGGTACCTCACATTGAATTTTATAAATTCATTTCTAAAACCCACGTACATCAAATATGATTCAGAAAGCAAGTGAAGGTAGTTTCAGATTTCACCTTGTTTTTTATTTTCCGCTTAGTGAGTGTTGCTTGCAATTCACTCTTATTCAGGAGGATTCCCAAATTTTGATGTTCTCTCAGTAACGTTTAGGTATACAAAGTGGATAAAATATATTTACACATGCTAATAGTACAGTGTATCATAATGAAAAGTCTAATGACAGTGTCTTTTGCAGACATGAGCAAGCTAGAAGATGCATACACCTTTTTTCTCCCTGTGTTTTGATATTTCTAAATTTCAGTTAGCAAATAGGTAGCAAAAGGCATGACACTCATATTTGTTTTGGTTACTTGAAGTCAGAATTGTCATTTGTTTAATTGGTGGTGTGGTAATCTTGAGTATACCAATATTGTTTGGTCACGAATAACTCTCTTCTTTTACAAATATATTTATCTATCTACACAAATATTTACACACACGTACATATGTATAGATAGATGTAGATGTAGATATAAAATATTTTTATTTTTTATCTAGGTAATATTTCTATGCTGTATATAGAAATATATATTCTATAAATACACACACTGTGTTATGGAATTCAAAACAGACATACAAAGTATGAAAAAAACAATGAAGGAACAAATGTTATTTAATATCTCTGAGCAGTGTCTTTCCCAAACAAAACATCTCACTCGGAGGTTATCAGCTGATTACTTTGCAAGCAGAATGTTGGCTGCAGCTTCCCTACAGAACCCTGTCAGTGGAAATAGAGACAGTTGTGCTTGAGGGGTGGTCTCACTTTGTTTGCCCCATTTCTTTTTTGAGGTTATTATATGCAGCAGAGGGGAGTTTGTGTCTGTGCTGGGGCCACTTCAAATTCTCTGCCTGGCTGTTGTGTTAAAATGGTCAAAGTTGTCCCTTTTTTTCCATTTTATGGACAATCACTGCAGCAGAAAGGCTGGGAAGACAGCTGAGATGTCTTGAAACACCAAAAAAAACTTAGTGGAAGCTTGTCAGGACATTTAAAATAAAAGCTGAATTGTGGATGGAATATATTTTTTTATTCTTTTGTCAGCATATCACTCTCAAGTGTCACTTTTTATTTCCTTAGTTAATTTTTTTTCCTTACACTGTCAAAATTCAGTGTGTCTGATTACTGAAGGAGAAGACTGTATAAGCAGTTTTAGATTGTAGCTTTTCAGACTCCTGAATATTTTGGAATGGTGATAAACAAAATTGTATGTTTTTGATGCATTTATTCCACTAGGGAAAAGGTAAAGACAGCATATTTATTGTGGTTTTTAACAAAGGTAGTAGCTTCCATCTGCTATCATAGCCCCGTTGTGCTACATGTGCTGTACTAAACAACCGAGGATGCTGACAGAATTATTTTAAACAAAATTTAAGAAAAGGAAAAGGAATGAGGAATTAAAGCTGATAATTTTGATACTTAATACATATTAATTAAGCTATAAGTGGCAATTTTTACAATTGCTAATGCAGATACTCAGACTGAAGTAGGTGAATTAATCTGAGAATCATTGGCACGTATTTTATAGGAAATGATACAATCTATTGGACAGACATGGGTTTCAACAAGATTAGCAGAGCTAAGCGAGACCAGACCTGGAAAGAAGACATTGTCACAAATGGTTTGGGGAGAGTTGAAGGCATTGCTGTGGACTGGATAGCAGGTAAGTCTGAGCCTGAACTTGTCCTGAGTCCAGGACTTGTCTTCATTTCTGAGGGTACGCTCTTGCCTCTTCAGCCCAAGGTTAAATAACTTGGTTTCCTTTCAGCTCTAATTTCTGGCATTGCAAATGTCTGGGAATTATTTATATATCTTGGATGGCCATTCTTAGCTGAACGGTTTCAATTCCAGTTTATGCTCTAAAAAGGCTGGAGAGGACTATAAATTACAAATATAATGCCTATGCAAATGAAAATACAGCAGTTAGTTTCCGGTTCTGACTTACCTGCTTTACAAGCAGTCCTTCCTTCATGCAGTGACTTCCAGGTGTTTTTCCTAGGTAACATCTACTGGACAGATCACGGCTTCAACCTGATTGAAGTGGCCCGGCTGAACGGCTCGTTCCGATACGTCGTCGTCTCGCAGGGGCTGGACCAGCCACGCTCTATCGCGGTACACCCAGAGAAAGGGTAACATGTGATTCCTAACGTACACAGAGCTTTTCCTTGCTCTCTGTATTCGTGGCGGGCTGTAATTTCTCTGCAAAATAGTTTTAATTTTCTAAGGAAACGGTTTCACCTGAAGGTTAGACGTTGCTTGGAAGCATGCTTCAATCTGATGTTCCCAGCAAATCCAAGGAAGCCCCATCAGCTCATGAAGGACCTAATGAAACCCAGAACAGTGTAGTCCTTGGTAGTTATAAACTCCAGTATCACCTAACATTCCAGTGCAACAACCAGGGATACTGGCCAGGGTAGCTGAATGATGAAGGTTGTGGATTGGAGAGTAAGGGTTGGCAAAACTGACATCCATATTCACCCAGCTGAGTGTTGGGGGCAGGGACTACCCTGCAGCACTGACAGAAATAGGGAATGTACCATCCCATTCCACCTCCAGAATTCCTTGTGGAATCCCCATCCTTGCAGTTGTGCAAGGCCAGGCTGGACTGGGCTCTGAGTAACCCGGCCTAGTGGAAGGTGTCCCTGCCCATTGCACGGGGGTTTAGGACACGTAAGGAGAATGAGAGGACCACAGATTACACTGCTCTACCAGACCTGTATAACAGTTAGTGTCTTCTGTGAAGGAAGGTAAGCTTCATCTATTTTGTAATATTGTGCCACAAAATATAACTTGAGATATCTCCACTCGGGTCCTCCAGGAGAAGCACAGCAGTGTTTGGCTAGGGAAGTACAGGGCTGCCTTTTTGTCCTTTGCATTACTGTTACATCTCTTCCCCTTTTCGAGGCAAAACTTTCAAAGGTGTTCTGTCCCCTTGCCCTGACATTCTGCATTTCTCTGGAAGCTGGAGTTGACAGCTGTAAGAATAGAGAAGAAAATAGCAGTTATTAGAGCTCGTTGAATCTGCCAGTTATGCCAAGATGGGAAGCAGGCAGCATTCAGCTGGTTGGTGACATTATTTATTGTCACTGAGGAAAAAGTGGGAATGTGTAGCCCTAGAAAAGGGTGTCTTTGTCCCTCATCAGGTATATTTATTCATGCAACATGTTTTGGCAGCTTTTCATTATTTTCTTTGGAGGATTTTAGATTCGCTTAACCTGCTAATTATGGGGTTTGTTTTTCATCAGAGTAACTGGTTTAAGGAACATTTAATTTTAATATATTTCAATGTCTGCACTTCTGTGGTCAATATTTAGTTCACATCCTGTACTAAGAATGTCTCAAATAACTCTGATCTCTGTCCAGATGTCTGAAAGCAATTTCAGTTCTGTTTAGAGGTGCTGTTAAAGTTACATTAAACGTAGGCAGTGATTGTTAAAATCCAGCTGTTTTAACATTCCTCAACATATTTTTAATTTAACTCATGTTGTAGTTCAGTTTCCTAGCCTGCATGAGTTTTAT
This sequence comes from Gymnorhina tibicen, assembly GCA_013399875.1. NCBI lineage: Eukaryota > Metazoa > Chordata > Aves > Passeriformes > Artamidae > Gymnorhina > Gymnorhina tibicen. The sequence continues at coordinate 4,351,399 of VXAZ01005100.1, read as the reverse complement.
CATTAGTATAAATGCTATTGTTTGTTATATCAAGAACTATAAGAACAGATTTATTTTTCCTGGAGCCAGAAAGCTCTACAATGAGAGCCAAAGTGGGTTGTTTCAGAAGCTGAATTTGATGAGCAAATTATAGGATTCATATTTTTTTCACCCTCATCACATTATTATCCCTCATTATTTCACATATCTGCAGTCATCTGGTCAAATACAGCTGCTTAAAAGCAGATTGATGTAGTGATGTCACCAGACACAGGGGGAGAACTGTTTAGTAATGCCCAGAAGACTTTTGTAAGCTTTAAAAGCCAACTAACACATACATTCCACACAGAGGAAAGCAATGGAGAATGGTTTTGTAAGTTCTGTTTGCTTTGTGAGCAGCTTATTGCTACAAAATATTTTTGTGTTCTCTGAATATTTGCTGTGAAAATCCTTCTCTTCAGGCAATTAGTAATATTCTAGGCCTCAATTATGTTATGTTAGATATTTCTTCCTCAGAATATGTTATTTTGTGTATTTATAATATATTTTAACACAGATATACATACATACATTTATATTTGTAGACTCACAGATACGCCCATAGAGTTGTCCCATAGGTTACTGTTCATAAAGGAAGTGCTCTGTGTATATTAACTGGCCTCATTTTGCTGTTCCTGAAGCAACAGAGTGAGAAATTTGTCAAGGCAGAAGTTTTCCTTAGCATCTTATCCCAAATTAGTGATGTAACTGGGGCAGTGAGTATGCAGGAATATGAGATTAGGTAAGTAAGGTTCAGATTGTTCCCACAAGGCATTTGGCAGAATTTGAAAAATATCTTCTTCTCAAACAAAGTCCCTTTGCTCTACCATTTCCCGCAGTGCTTCTCACTGCTTCATATTTAAAACCTTTATAAGTTGGACATGTCTTTGACTATCACAACATTTGTTACTGATGAAATGAGAGAACTTCTGTTCCAGTAGTGTATTTCTTTTAATTTACTTTTCTTTTTCTAAGCACAAAGCTGAATTCTTTAAGGAATAGCATTGCGTATGGACTAATGGAATACAGTTTTAAGAATTTCTTCATATGTATCATTAGTAAACAATATCTCAACAAAGTGTGCTAATGAACAAGTATTTTGCTACATTAAATTTCTTAAGATTCTTTAGAGACGTGAGCCTTATGTTTTTTAAGTACCCATTTAATGGTAATAATTCATTTTGTTTGAGATTTTAATTGATGATTTCTACAACATTCTAGGTATTTATTTTGGACAGAGTGGGGACAGACCCCTTGCATAGGCAGAGCACACTTGGATGGCTCTGAGAAGGTTGTCCTTGTGAGCCTGGGGATTGCATGGCCTAACGGGATTTCCATCGATTATGAGGTTGGTTCCTCTGTCTTCCAGCGTACCTTAAAATGTACATTATTTGTTATGTTTCATTAAAGCCAGCTGGTGTTCCACCTTGATGTAATCTTAATAACTCTTAATTAAATACTTGGACAAGCCTGTTGACGTTTCCTTTGAAATTAATCTTTAGGAAAATAAATTGTATTGGTGTGATGCTCGTACCGACAAGATAGAAAGAATTGACCTTGAGAGTGGAGGGAATCGGGAGATTGTGCTGTCAGGGAGCAATGTGGATATGTTCTCAGTTGCCGTGTTCGGAGCTTACATCTACTGGTCTGACAGGTAATTTATTTTTCATAAGTATTTTAAATCTCAAAATGTTATTTCAGTGCCAGGTGCTTCACCTTTGTAGGATTAGCTGTTCCTTAGCAAGGTCGCGGGCGGGATCGCAGAATCCCGCGCAGTTTCCAAGAGGAGAGGGCGTTCTGATGCTGAAAGCTAAAAAGCGCCTCAGTGCCGTAGGTGAGAACAGGCTTCTCCACCTCCTGTTCAGTGAACTCTCCACTGCTCTTCAGTCATTTGTTCGGTGTGAATTAGTTGAGGATTGTTGATGAGACATCTTCAACTCTTTTGGCAGAGCACATGCAAATGGCTCTATTAGAAGAGGCCACAAGAATGAGGCCACGGATGCTGTGACCATGAGGACTGGCCTTGGAATAAACCTGAAGGAAGTGAAAGTCTTTAATAGAGCACGAGAGAAAGGTTGGCTGTTCTTAAGGATGCTATTGATTGTTTTAATATCACCTGCTGCTTCTTCTGTGTATTAAAGCATACCAAAAATAAGTAATCAATGATTTTATCTCCACTTTTTACTCTTGAAGTATTTTTTTAAACTAAAATTTATGTACTTAAAAAAAACATGGTACCAATCCTACTAAAATTCTTCAGACTGTTTCAAAGAAAAAACCTAAAACCAAAGCACTTCCTATCATTCCAGGTTTGATGATTTCTGTTTAGTTTTTCTTAAAAAACAGTCTTAGGATCGAGAGACCTTGACCTGTGCTTGAAAGAGCAGTAATCTCAGGCAGTTTCAGATTTTGTTTGGAAAGCAAACCAGAATTTTTTCTTAATAGAAATTCCCAGCCTCTGTGTCTCAATATTTATTTGCTGAAATTACTTGGGTTTATGTCTTTTCTTTTTTTTCTGCTCTGATGGAAGAGACCTTGTGAATATTCAGATTTCCTTTATATTCAATTAGTTTAGGAAACTCAAGAGAAAAAAGTTATTATAGACTCTCTGCGATTTATGGTACTGATGGTTAAACTTTATTCTCCTCTACCTGACTAAGAATAATCTTGCTTTAACTGTCTTTTTGCTTCTAAAATTCTGCTGTTGACAAGACCTTGAAAAACTTGTTTCAGTGAGCAAAATTGGTTAGATGTCTACCAAAAATGATGATCTCCTCAGAAAAAACTGCTACCAGATAATCCAGACAAAATTTTCTAGAAATATATTCAAAAAGAGAGGAAAACAAATAAGTTACCACCATTATATGTAAAGTTTTTATTACAAATATATTTCTGGTGTTGGTAGCATTCAAAATTTGCTTTAATCACAGCATTATAGATCCAAAGATTCTGTTTCTTCTACATACATCTTTCCTAAATAAGTGCATTAAATATGACATGTTAAATAGATCTGCATTTTGAAAGAAAACATATTTACAAATAAGAAAAACTTTTTTAAAATTTGAAATATTTTTGAGAAAAAATAATTTGCAAACATATATGCATATTAATTTTACTACGGATTTCTGCATGCAATCTCAGAGCATCATATTTTGTGGATAAAAATAAAAGTCACACCAAAACTCAGTTTTTTTAACTAGGCTAGAAATTGTTAATGTCTGCTGGCTTGGAAGGGCTTTATATTATAGAAATAGGAAAATAGAACAGTGGGATAAAACAATGCTTCTTTGTGTAATTTTTATTGGTAGCTGTATAGACTTGATCCCATTAGGAATAGGAGAAATGGTTACAGAGGCTTAAAATCTGCTGATGTTAGTTTGAAAAACATACCTGGATGATTTTTTAATACGTTTTTCAAATTTTACTAGGGTACACAAGGTTAATGTCTTTGGGAGGGGATGTCAGTGAGCCAGAAGGACAAAAGGGCAAAAACAGGTGAAAAATGTTTTTGGAATATTTTTCTATCTCACACTATTATATATATAATTTTTTTAAGTTTATTGAACTAGGAGTAGTTAAGTGTTTAAAGAAACCCAATGTAATTAAATAGTTATTGAAACAACACCCCAAACCAAAAAGGAAAAAAGCCAAAAAACCCCAACACCCCAACGAGCTGTGCTGATTGTGATTAATGTTTTTTTTTTTTTCAAACACCTGTTTTACCCTTTCTGATGAGCCAGTCCTGCAGTGGGATTTGCAAAGATTCCCATCCTTCAGTGCAATTTTACAGGTGTGCAAGGACACGCCCTGACTACTCTGGCTTCAGAATTGGCCATTTTTAAAGCTATTTGCAGCTGGTGAACTATGGAAGCATTGAGGTTTTCCAAGATTTTAGAAAGCTTGAGGATCTTTTTCATATATTTTCTTTTTTTTCTTCTCAACCTCTCATCCTTCCAAACAGATATTAACTTTTCTAGCCTAATAAAACTTTTAAAGAATCTTTTAAGCAAACCAAATGTAAAAATGTGTGTAGCTAAATCTCCACATGTTTTACATAACTTCAGAGGACTGTGTCTCACGGAGTTTTTCCTAGGAACACAAAATTCAATATTTCTGCTTTTAAGAGCAAGTTACCTCTCATTTCCCATGTTTTTTTATTAAATGGATTTTCAGCTTGAAATGTAGCAGTTAAAGAATTCAATCAACAGTACTTTCAGGCACTACATATTCCCCAATAACTATGGTTTTGCACCTGAAAACATTCTATTAAAATGTTTTATTCACCTTCATTATGTGGAAAACTTTCAGAAATGGGAAAATCACTATACTGAAAGAGCTCAGTTGTTACATTGAAAGTGCTGTCAGAAACAGAAACCGAATTATCTTAACTAACTATAATAGTAATTCATAAATAGTCCAAAATAAAAAAGAAAAAGAGTAGTAGCTCCCAATTATTGATGATTACTGTGATTTTAAATATTGCTTGCCACAAGTGTAGTTACTAATTTGACAATGATTTCTTAATGGTGTGCAATTGTCAGGGAGTAAGTTTTTGAAGTTAGGTTTTAAATTAAATTAGGAGAAAATGTTAGGAAATGTCTTGATTAAAAAAAGGGAACTGGATTCACACAGTTCTTTGCCAGTCGATACATCTGTATTTGATTTGGTAGAAAATGTCTAAAGACAGTACTGTATTCTGATGGTTGCTAAATGTGACTGTTTGCCAGTAACAGGTGTTTTAAAAAAAATTTAAAGCTCAAAGCACTTGAAACATTTTCTAAGTCTTCAGGTGGTTATGGAAGAATAACCCATTTTATCTTTTTGTATTAATAAAATATATACTGTCGTGAACTGAAAAGGGCATTAATTGTGTTTGCTCATTAGTTGTGTTCTTTAAAATTATCTTTTGGTTGTGGTTAAAGTTGTGTTACTATTTTAGCCTTTGTTTTCCTTGTGAACACAGTACAAATAATTTTTAAGAGGAGAATTCTCAGAACACATGAAATTTCATTTCTTTTTAAGTTAACTACGTATATTTTTATTTGCAAAAGACAGGTTTCATTATGTTTTTTTACAGGTACCAATGTCTGTGCCAAGAACAACGGCGGATGCCACCAGCTCTGCCTTTACCGCGGGAACGCTCGGAGAACTTGCGCCTGCGCTCACGGGTACCTGGCAGAGGATGGGATCAGCTGCCTCAGGCACGAGGGGTACCTGCTGTACTCAGGAAGGACAATACTGAAAAGCATACACCTTTCAGATGAGACCAACCTCAATTCTCCAGTAAGGCCTTATGAAAACCCAGAGTACTTCAAAAATGTGATCGCTCTGGCCTTTGACTACAGCCTGAAGGGCAGGGGCACCAATCGCATATTCTTCAGCGATGCCCACTATGGAAACATCCAAGTTATTAAAGACAACTGGGCTGGCAGAAAAGTGCTAATCGAAAGTAAGTAAAAAAAAATTATTGTTTCCCAAAATGAGTATTTTGTTTCAATAAACTTCATTGAGGAAGAGTTGGTGATTGCTCTACTTTATAGAGTAAAAAGTCAATGAAGTTTTACCGTAAATAATTATTATATTTTATCCCTACAAGATACATTTAAACATTAACCACTTCAAAATAATTTGTCTTAAAACAGGCTTATGAGGCGTGAAGCATATCACCAGAAAACAGAAGTGATGGTGGCAATGCTTAATTTATATTACTGTGATTTTAACGGGCTGTACTGTTGAAACAAAGCTTCATTGTGCATTGCTTGGAAATGAAACTATTTGGTTGTTAATTTTCTCGTTAGTGAGGGTGAAGTCTCTGTTGTGGTCATTTCCCAGTATAAAATTTTAAGACCTTGGTCACTGTCTTCACTTGATTCTCCCTTCTTGAAATGAAGCCCTAGAAAGAGATTCGCGCTCAGTGATAATCAGAGGCAAATTCCAACCCATGAAAATTATTTGGTTTTAATAGAGGCTCACTTGGTAATGTACTTTTTTACTCCACGTTTACTATGCCTTCATTCACCACAGTAGTGGGAGGAATTTCTGAAATGTGACGTGTTTTGAGCAGTTGAAACTTGTAGCTGACACTACGGTCAAGCAATTGCTGCCAGCATCTTCACCAAAGTCTTCAGGATAAGACAAATCATATTTTGCAGCTGAGGTCTCAATAAAATCTGAGTATCTGGTGATAAAATGTTTGTCAACAAAGTCTGACATAACTTTAATACAAGGTGTATGTAGGAAGGTACCAGGCTTCTCATGGTAAAATTTAAATTCAAGTAAAATCTGAATGTGAGTGCATAAGGAATACATTCTTAATGCTAAGCATCCATAAATCTGTATGACAAAGGTGTTAATTGTAAAAATTTCTGCTGTCTTTCATTTCTGTTCCACTTAATTTGTTCTAAAATATGCAACAAACCACATTCATCTGTAGTCAGTTATCAGATGCAGACACTTAATTTGTTTGTTCTCTTACTTGTCCTTTTCCAGTACTGTCTGGCTTTTTTGAAGGCTGCAATTTCAGTAATTGTTTTCCAAAATGTCTGAAATGCTATATGGTGTTTGCTCCTTAAGTTGTGGATAAATCTCATATGAAATTCTACTGGTTTATACTATGTTGCCTAAATTTAGCTATTTGTTTGGGTTGGTTTAATAACAAAACCAAAGAGTGATGAGGAAAAATGGAAGTTTGTTTGATGCATCACCCTTTGCTGTTGTGTGTTAATGGGAGTATATTTGAGAAAAGGAAAAGTTAAACAGTTGCAAACTGACAAAATATTATTCCACAACTGAAATTGGATAGTCGTTGTGTGTTCTACCTCTGCTCTGGGGTTCTGGGCAGTCGTTTGTGGTTATAAAAACAGTTGGCACTGATGCATGGAAAAGCATTTTTAAACTGAAAGAGGGTAGTTTTAGATGAGATTTAAGGAAGAAGTTCTTCACTATGATAATGGTGAGGCCCTGGCACAGGGTGCCCAGAGAAGCTTTGCCTGTCCCATTCCTGGAAGTGTCCAAGGCCAGGTTGGACGCAGCTTGGAGCAACCTGGGGTAGTGGAAGGTGTCCCTGCCCATGGCAGGGGGTGGAATGGGATGATCATTTAAGGTCTCTTCCAAACGAAACCATACTGTGGTTATATATGATACAAGGTGTTTGGGTTTTTTTCTGTTGATTTCCTATGTGTGCATATCTTAGAGGAATTCATGATATCTATATTAATATATGTTAAAGATAAACTAAGCAATGAATCAGGATGTTCCCATTACTCCCAGAAAAGCATTAAACCTGAGGATTTAGAGTTAAACTTAGTTGCACGAGAGACAGGAACGTGCAGTGGTGACATGGAAGCACAATTTTAACTCCGGTGGTTTAAAAAGAGATTAAAAGTATCATATGAAAAGCCATTGGAATTTTCAGCATTTAAAACAGACAAAGAAGAGAAATAAATACTGGGGAAGCACTAATGCACATAGAAATTGGTTTTTAAAAGAACAATAAAGTATTCCTCATTACTTCATAATAGGTTGCTCTTCAAGAGCTAAAGACATTCCATAAAGCATAGTTGGGAATTATAGTTTTAAGAAATTGTTAGGAAGTGTTTTAACTTGTAGCTTAATATGCCAGATTTCATTTTTCATTAGCAGAGTCAGCACTCTGAATAATTGAATGTCAGATGAAATTTTGTATCCTTGCAAAAGCATTCACTGTACCTGCCTGGGATGAACGTGTGAACTACGGCGTTTTGTAGAAATACTTCTTTGTTATTCTGTAAAAGTGCTTCTTTGTAAGGGAGAAGGGGTAAAATGTCCCAGAATATGTTCATTGCTCTGTTTCATGTGTTTTAAACTTCTTCAGTTTATGTTGAGTCATTCTTTTTCAGCTGGTATTTTTGTATTTTTCCATCCCACAGTCTGTAAGTGATTTTTCTCTCACTGTAAACAGGAGACATTCATGAGGCTGCTTGATATAATGGAAATATTTGATCAACCTCCACCTATAAGGAGAAAAGAAGTGTTAAGATGGTTGACACCACTAATTCCATTCACTGGAAGACCTAAAACTCCCAGATTTTCTCATTTCTAAGTTAAGAATCTGTGTTTGCATAGAAATTATTGAAAAATGTTAGTAATAGTATTTCATTTCAGAATTGAAAAATAACATCTTTGACATTATTTTTGCTATTTTTTCCTCCAAAATTATTAGAATACATCTGTAGGAAGTTTTACTTTATTAGGGAGAGATTCAAAACCACATTGGAAATACCTAGTGTGGTTATATCAGTTCCACAATCTTTTACTACCTCATTAAGTTGAAGTCTACAAATAGTGTAAGCCTTTACTCGGTAATTGACTTTAATAGAGAAAATAGGGTATGTTACATCCAAGGTACCGTTGTCCCAGATTTTTAGTTCACTGAATGTAAATCTGCTCATAAAGGATCTTTTACCAGATGGATCTCTACCTCCCTGAAATCAGATGTGCCACTCAAATCTATTAGATCCCTGAACTTTTCTGCACACTAAAAACACTTAAGGCGCATAGAGCTCTTTGTTAAACAGGTTTCCAGCTCACTAAAAACAGATTTACAACTCACGAGCAGCCCATTATCTAACATGTTTTTAGCTCACTGAGAACAGATTTACTACCCAGAAACAACCCATTATCTAACATGTTTCCAGTTCACTGGAAACAGATTTACAACCCATACGCAAGCTATTATCTAACATAGTTCCGACTCACTGAATATTGATTTAGAATTCATAAACAACCCATTATCTGACAAATTTTCACCTCACTGAACAGATTTGCAACTCATAAACAACCCATTAGCTAACACATTTTCGGCTCAGGGAAAGTAGATTTACAGCATATAAACAACTTTATCTAACTTGTTCCGGTTCACTAAAAACAGATTCAAAACTCACCAAGAATCCTGTACCTGGTGGGGTCCTGTCTTCAGCAGGAAGAAACAATGACAACAACAGCAATAAACCAGCCCAGGATGTGCATAGTGTGCCATGCCCTAACACCTTTATGATTTGTGCAATGTGGGATTTTTTTGGAGGGGATTCTTTCATATCTCTAAACTCTCCTTTGGTCAATCAGCAGCGGCTTTCTCTTTCTTATTTTTCGAAGTAATTTTATCAGGTTAATCTTTCTTATTCCTACTCTTTTTAAAAAAGTTTGCCTTTTTGTTGGCCTGTGGTTTCCCACAAACATTCTTTCGGCTGATATAAGTTGTTTCAAAGCTTATGTTTATACAAAGAAGCCTTTTTAGAAGAAAAGCTTTAAGTGTCTAGGCTATTAGTGCTTTTTTAATTTACATATCGTAGGGTGAAGTTTGAAGTAATGTATTCACTAACCAAAGCCTTCCTCAGTGTATCTGTAGAAAAACAGTGCAGTGTTCAAATAGGTTTGATACAATGGTACAACAGCAGACAGAAGACCAATGAGCAAGTTAAAAATTAAAGAAAAAAGGTGGAGGCAAGGAAAAAGAAAACAAAAAAATAAATGAGAAGAAGGGAAAAGTATTAAGATTATCTACACTCAGTCAGCTGGTTTTTTTTCTCCTGCCTGTGTAAACAAAGGCACTGAGACATTTTGCCAGTGTAGTGTCTTTCACAGCACAAAAGGGAAATGTTATGTAAAAAAACGCTCCTGTTTTGAACCTGAGGCACTCACGCCCATGGAACACAAAAATCTTTTCACTGCTAACATAAAGTGTCAGATCCTGTGATGTATTGTAAGGCTTTTTACAGTCTGAATCTTTTAAAGGTGTTCCAATGTGTGCTACTATTCTTTCTAACTAAATGGGTCCAATTTAACTGTCAAAAAGGCATTTATGTTCCCATTTCTCTTACAGAGCATTAAATTTTGTACATTGTATGAGATCCCTTTAGTTTTGGAGCTTTCTTCTCCAGGAAAGAACTTTTTAATCTGTTAAAAATAAATACTTGAATATTGTTGCTTCTCATTTCATAAATGAGTGGAATTCATTATTAACTGTATGTGTTGGAATAGAGGTCCAGTGTTTTTCACCCTTTAAAGGAAGGAAAGTGAGAGGCTGTTGTTACCTAAGTCTAGGATATTTAAATAGTAAAACATAGTATTTATCATTACAATGCCAACATTGTTAGAAGAGAACAAACTGTCTGGTTTGTCAGTGTAATTTGTTTCTGTATGTTGCTGCATATTAGAGAATTAGACAATCACAGAATGTTTTGGTTGGAAGGGACCTTAAAGATCATCTTGTTTCAAAACCGTGCCAGGGCAGGGACACTTTCCACTAGAATAAGATTAGTGGGTAAAATCTATGAATTGTTGTTATAAGTGGATGAAGTTTGCTAATTTTATATTAAGATTTTTTTTTTTAATTTTTGAAATCTGTGTTCCTGCATGTTTCATGCTTTGTTTAGGTGTTCCTGTTGTGAAACTCTGAAATACATTCATGCTGGGAGCTGCCTCACACTGATCTTTTAGTTTGGTGCGTCCTGAGCGTTCCCAGCCTCAGTACTGAGGAAAGGTGTTTCTGCCTACTGTATTTGAGATCCTTCATGAAGAATTAATAATGTCTGTGACTGATTCAGCTTTAAACGTTGCCCTTAAATTTATACCGATGTTCATATTTGCTAATTTTCTTTTCCATCAGCAGCTGTCAGTTGCATAAAATGCAAAACTGTGTTTGGTGAATTGTCAGGAAAAAGCTACCCAGAGGAACGTCTCTTGAATTCCATTTTTTTTTTCTAAAGGGTAATGTGATCTAGAAAATATTATTAGATTACTAGGCTATTCTGTCATTAATGCCTCAAATAGCTCTTTTTCGAGAGTAACAATAAAAATCTGTGATTATACATATTTATTGGAAGGCTTATTAGGATAGTGTTGGTATTGTTTTAAAGGTGCTAAGGGTGAATAGTTTGTTGGGTTTTTTTTGAGTCTGCATGTAACACGTAAAAAGATAATGTGGGCTGTTGATTATTATGGAAGACACCAAATGTTTTGCTAGATATACAGTTTCAGTATTAAAATTTCCACAAAAAACCCCAAAAGATTGAGGGGTGTTTGCTGCTTTTAGAATGGTCGTATATTTCTTTATATCATTCCCAAAAGATGTTCATTCTTTCCAGTATTGGCTCAGGAAGTTTGAAGGAGTAATAAGGTCACATCCATGGAGATGTCTGTAGTTTCTTGGACTTAAGCTAATTGTTACCTTGAAGAACCCAAAGCCTTTGTTTATGCTGTCTTACTGCATTTAATAAGCTTTAATGTGGGATAGTTTATAGCATGGGTTTATTTTTTCAATATATAGAAAAATGATACAGGTGTTTGCTGATTCTTGGTATAATTTTAGCAAACTTTACATCTGCTCTGAAATAAAATTATATTCTCAGGCTGAATAGAACAATGGCATAATTGGTTATTGCAGTTTATAATAAACTTACTACTGCCTCAGAAACGTTGTTTAGCAAAAGGCTTCCTGGTACTCAAAGAGCAAAGTGAGGGTGAGAATTATGTAAAGTTCTGCTTGTGCAGTCAGTGAGAGATGCGAATATAAACGCTTTCCTCCAGGTGCCTTTACTGCTCGTGAGGCTCTGATTTAACCCCAGATCAAACGGTGACCACCTGTTACCTGTCACCATCATCCCACACAAACAGAGTGACAGAAACCACGACCCCCTCCTGCGACCAGTCTGCTGTGACAATCCTCGGGCTGAATCCTGAAAGGGAAATTGAAAGAGCCGAGTCAGAGAATGAATAAAGAGCAGGCAGGTGTTTCACTACTGCTCATTAAAGCCATCTCCAATGTTCTGGTATCAAAGTGCTGTTTATGCTCAATTTTATTACTTTGATGGCTTTTCAGTGTTAAAAAAATGATGATGTTGACAGTTGTTCTTGCTTTATATCATTGTTAAAGAAAAAGAGTTAGTTAAAATAGGAAATTAAGGAAAAAATTAATTGAAGTAGTGCAACTGGAAAAGTTTTGACTGCAAACTTTTAGATAGTTTAAAAACAGAAGATGAGAGGTAAAAAGCTAGGAAATGGAGAACTAGTGTGCATATATATATATATATATATATATATAAGCAAAATCAGTGGCAACTATTACTGGATTATTTAAACCTTGCCCATTATTATTTTTATTTTCTGGTTGCAATAATAAGGGAGCGTATTCTGAGTTCTTCAGTTATTGATTTGTTTCTTGTCTGTTCCCCGAGAAAGTCAGATGAAGATCAGCATGACAATATTTATAGGCTACATCTCATCTGTGGGATGCAATCTATCTTCGTTAACTTCAGTAAAAGTGATAGATAGCATTTGGCAATGTAATGATGTGATCACTCTGGCATTGCCTTTGTAAATCATAAGCTGTTGCGTTCTCTTGTGTAGATATTTAATCAGTTATACACCCCATTACTGATTTAATTCAGAACGTCAGTGGCAGGTGAATAATGTGAGTATTTGTATATTAATATCATATTGTATTAATGTTCTTTTCATTTAAGTATGCTATTCATGTGAAAATCATAAACTGTTGCTTCATGGCTAGAATAAATTTAATCAGTGCTGTAGGCATCTAATGCCATCAGTGTTTTAATTCAATATGTCAGTGAAACAAATGGGATTCTTTTCATTTCCAGTTTCTTTATGCTTTACCAATTCAGAATATTACATGATGCTGCAAAAATATGAAGCTTAGAGTAAACAAATTGCTAATTTTCAACCTGTCAGTGGCATTTGGGACTAAATCCCCCAACCGTAGCACCAGAGAGGACGAGTACATGTTTCTGATGTATTTTATAGTAACTGAATATCTAATGATAAATTAAATTTAAGAAAAAAGTTCTCTGGAATATTCTTTAAAGGAATATGAAATAGTAAATATAAAACAATATCTATGCAAACCAGTAATGATATAACACTGAAATGCAGTTGCTCAGGAATCTTCTCCAGTGTCCTGTCTTTAGCAATATGAATTTGCTGGAAGGTTTTCATTTTAAGGAACAGCCTAAAAGTCTAGAGGACCATTTCCTGTCCTTGGTCACTGTTTTATCACTGATAAAAGATTTACAGAAATCTAGAGATTCATCAATAACCTCTAAACAAAAAAAGCAAAACAAAACAAAAACTCCAGAAAACCCAACCAACTTAGAAACACACAAACTAAAAAGCAATTGTTTTAGCAGTGAGAAACTCTGATCCTGAAGGTTTGCCTGAATGGTGCACTGCTGGCACATCCAGCTCACACCACATGCGAAGAACAAAGTTACTTGTGTTATCCATTGGAAGAATTTATCTAAAAGTTGCATCTCTCTCTAAATCTTCTACCCTTGACTTTAAAGCCACCTTATTTATAGATTTCTAAAGCTATTAAATGAGTCACTTCTATATTGGTGGAGTTCTCAATTCCGTAAGTACAGAACATGATAAAACTAAAAGTTTATTAGCAAATAAAAGAGTGTGCCTGGTGTAAATCCTTCAGAATTAATACTTTTGGTGGAGTAAGAAAAGGCACTTGGCGTGTGTTTGCAGCAGTTTTCTATTTAATTAATATTTTTTTTCTTGTCTTGTAGCAATTTAATTCCTCTGATTTATTTTTTTCTAAAAGCATACTTTTTTTTACTCTGAGTTTTCTGTTTGAATGAGTTATGAAACAATTGTCATCCACAGGTTTGTCACCTGAACTTTGTTTGAATTAGTGTTTTATAGATTGCTTTCTTTTAGCTCTGCTCTACTGAGAACACGCGTGTATGGCAAAGGTTTTTTGCAAAGCTCCATTTTTTAGGTATTTTATTAAAACATTTTTCATTTGTATGCTGTATGTTTGCTTGTCTCCATACGTGCCGCAACCTTCCATGTAGCTGTTCTCTAAAAACTTAGAAATTACCATTTCATGAATAGTAACTTGGATTCAAACCTTCTTCTGTCACCATTTAGAGACCTCAGCATGGAGCTGCAGTATGATGTGTCCCATGTAAGGGGAAACTTTCCTTTCTGATACCTGTGGGAAAATTCAGTTATCCTCTTTAGTACAGAAACTGCTCATAAAACAACACATCTGGTACTGAAGAGCACTTTCATCCTTGTAGTTGTGTTTTAGTTGAGCACATCTCGCTGTGACAGGAACAACATCATTACCTTTTGTCTGCTACAGAAGAGTTTTGGGCCATGTTGTGTAATTAATTTGCTCTCAAATTTCCTGACAGATTCAGACAGAAGAGAAAGCTAAAGTTGATAGAAATTCAAGAGGTTACACAAGAAAAATTACTTTTTTTCTTCTGTTACCTTACAAATGAAGAGCAGTAAATGCTCTGATGGTTTGTTCATTGCGAATACAGGGTAGAATTGGTCAGAAAATGTCAATTCATCTGTTATTTTTTAATAGAATCACAGAATACCCGAGTTGGAAGGGACCCATGAGGACCATTGAGACCAAGCTGTGATTCCACACAGGGAAACCTAATAGTTAAACCAGATATGTAAGAACATTTGTTTTAGTTTAGGGAATTGTATGTAGTAACAAATTTGGATTCAATGTATAATTTTAATGAAAATCTCTGTCATGATATTTGAAAGGGCTGATTATCTTTGAATTTCAGTTGGTGATTTCTAAAACTTTCACTATATTTCAGTATTTTGAGCTACTTGTAGGTGAGCTGAAGATATGTTTTTTTCTTCATCAATTCTATTTCATAAGTAGGCAAACTATTTTTACATATATTCACCTCCCTTTAAGGTGTGACATCTCATTTATTTTTTCTCTTGTTTCTTCTTGAAGACAAATCACTGATACTTCTCCACAGATATGTCACAAAATGTAGTCAGAAGATAGCCAAATGCTTTAACAAGAAAAACACAAAAACCGATACATAATTATTTGTCTCATAGTTTTGATTCATTTGCCTCAAAGTTTTGATTCAGAATTTGCTTTTTCAGTGTGATCAAATTCTTTTGGGGACTTTCTGTTCTGTGCATATGAATTGTGTAGTAGAAATTACATCTTTCAGCAAGCTGAATGTAAATTGTAATAGCCAACATAATGTAACCCTAATTATATTTCTAAATTTCTGCCTTCTGCAGCTCATTAATAAGCTGCATGAACCTTCTGGTCGAAAAATATTTGTTTCTTGCAAAATAATAAGTGAAGTTATCAACATATGTATTTCTGTAGTAATTAAAAAATAATGGTAGGGAATAATTATTCCTATTTCTCACAGTCTGTCACTTTTATATATTGGGATTAAATACAATTTGTCTTTTCAGGACATTAAATATATGTTTTAGTTGCTTAATAATATTTGCTTTTGTTTCTAGCTCACAGTTCTTTTTGTGTTGAATGAAAGAGTGTGTTATCGTGGCTTATTAAAATTATATATTGATGCTGAGACCTTCACAGTTGGTGTTTTTTCAGTATTTTTCAGGTGTTTGACAAAAGCCAATATGGTTAACAACAACAGGATATTTTGATCCCTATTAACGTGTCAGTGTCACAAAATAGATTGAGAGATCATGCTAAATAATACAATTAACTAGTGAAAAAATGCCCAAGACTGGGTTTCAGTGATATTTGAAGACATGACTAAATAACTGTTGTCCTGAATAAATGTTTGGTTTTTTCTGATGTATTATCTGGGGACACTGTAGTGGTAATATTTGTTTGCTGATTGTTAGAAATGATCAGTATGGTACAGGGTATTAACCCTGTGGTCTTGCCCTCCGTGTTTTTTTAACTTAAATTTATGAAAAAAAGTTATAAGATTTTGATTCCAGTAAAAACAAACACATGATAAAAGTAACAGCCGAGTCAGTTGGCTGAAATAGCCGGACCCTGCGAGTCTGCAGGATCAGCTCTGGGGAAAATTAAGACCAAACATCTCGTTAGCAGGAGTTTCATTTGCTCTGTCTGTCGCCGTGTCTTGCAGATGTCGGGTCAGTGGAGGGCCTGGCTTACCACAGAGCTTGGGACACTCTGTACTGGACCAGCTCCACCACGTCCTCCATCACCAGGCACACCGTGGACCAGCGGCGCCGCGGCGCGTTCAACCGCGAGGCCGTGATCACCATGGCTGAGGATGACCATCCCCACGTGCTGGCCCTGGATGAATGCCAAAAGTATGTGTTAGATCTCTCCTCCAACATCCTCGTTCTTGTCGAGGCGCGCTCCTTTCTTTTAGTCACCCAATATTGCTGAACCCTACGAAGGTTGATTAGATTTCTCCGCTTAGGAGACAGAAGTTAACACGTTTTATTGTTGGTCTCTTTTATTGTCTTCCTCTTATGAAGGAGTGTCAGAATTAAGATTCAACATTTTGTATGTTTTTTATGCTTCAGATCAAACAATCATTGCGTTTTCATGGAATGTGAAAGAATTCAAGCTGCCTTTCTTAAGAGTGGGCTAAATGCAAATTATTGAGTGGTCGTTTTCTCAGACTGTTACTCTTATTGCTTAAATGAAAAATAAAATTAATTTAAGCACTTACAAAAAGAAGTCTGAGTTTCTTGCATGCAAAATAGAGGCCCACGTGTTTATCACAGACATCAGTGTTGTATAAAAGTATGCAACAATGGACAAAATCCTGCAAAGAAGTCTAATTTAGTTCCTTCCCGCCACTCTCAAAAATACTGTTAGTGAGAGGATTTTTATTTTTACTTCAGTGTCTCACACATTTGAGGTACTTTAATTTTCTCTGTTGATTCCAGGAGAAAGATAACCTTCTTTTCCTGCTTCTTGTAACTGTCTCTCTCTTTTGGGGAGGCTGGGGAACATTTCTACCGTATTAAATTCTATTTTTAATTTGTGGTAGCTGAATGTACTAAGCTGCATGAGTAGTGGAGCTGATTTCAATGTGTGAGTTCATGTCCCGTTAATGCAAATCAAGAGTTTATGCTGTATTGTAAAATGCAATTACCAAGGTATCATAAATAAATGAGAGGAGGGGCAGGTTCTGATCAGTCCATGAATTGGAATTACGTCCATAGCCCAGTCCATAACATTTGTCTGTCGTTGTTAACAGTAAAAAGAGGCTGACTGAGCCTCCTGTAGAGCACATTAAGGTCCTTTTCTTCCCATTATCAACTTTCTGCACACCAGTCCTTTGGTCTCTATCACAGCTCTAATATGGGAGAAGCTGTAGATTAATTTCACTGTTAAAGATTATTAATACACACATTAGCAGAATTAAGTTTATATCATTACACAGCTTGTATCTCCCTGTAATGGTAAATTACTACAGAGACAAGATCAGGGCTGAACAGATCTGTAAAAGAAAAAATCTGTACTCGTATACAAATTAATGAACTAGGAAACTGCTATAATTATTATATATAATTTATTTATAGGCTATTATGTTTTCCTATTCACCATTGATTATAAAAATTACTTATAGATGCTATTCAGAATTTTTTATGAAGGCATTTATTTTTTTTTCTCTTTTGCTCATTTCATACAGAATTAAATTATAAAATGTATCTTATGGTTTTATTTATTATTTTGATTTTAATACAGCCTAATGTTTTGGACTAACTGGAATGAGCAGCTCCCGAGCATCATGAGATCCACCCTCTCAGGCAAAAATGCCCAGGTTATCATTAGCACTGATATTCTGACACCAAATGGACTCACCATTGATCACAGGGCGGAGAAACTTTACTTTTCAGATGGCAGCCTGGGAAAAATTGAGAGGTGTGAATACGATGGATCACAGAGATACGTAAGTAAACCAAAAATCCTGAACATATTCATTGTACGTTTGTTTGCATTCATTAGCATCTTCAAAATGAAATTGTTACAGAAAGACTATTAATTGCCTAAATTTCTCCTAATAATAGTTGTATATTAGGTTTAAAACTGAAAACAATTGAAATACAAATAATGCTCAGTTTGCTCAGAATTTCTTTTATGTAATGCTTGAGTGTTACTCGACAAATCTTATTTCTGATATTTTCTAACTATACATTTTCAGATATTGAACTCTCTGCATTACTCTTTCTTCATAATATATTTTGGTCCTTGAACACTCTTTTAGTTTCAGCTCAAGTAGATCTTTCACTAGGAATGTGCTGAAGGCGGTTGATCTATGCTTGTGGTTTTGTTACATCTTTAGCACTGAGTTTCTCATATTTCATGAGATCTTCATTTCAGGGATTTTGTACCTCCCAAAGTTCAGGATAAAATGAATGAAGGGCATGTTCTGGCTTGTATTCAATTCCCAGCTATACAAGGGAGTTCACATCTTCTCACTTTGATATCTATTAACTTTTAAAAAGGGCTTCGTATGCAATGTATGAGCTTTGAGATATTTTTTGATCTTAAATGAAATTACACGGTTTTTTGGAATCTTATCCAGAAGTTCCCCACACTATTTTTAGACCAATTTTTTTCACAGTAAAATAGGAGAGCCAAGCTTGTAAGAGCAGAACTGAAGTACAGTCAGCATGGTTAGGCATGTGCTTTTCCTTTCTCCTTTTGTTTTCCTTTTATATAAATTAACCACAGCTCACTAATGCTTTCAGATGCAGTAACTGTATCAGAAACTGGGCAGCCCAAAACCAGAGTCTGAAGTTTTCAGTCTCTGACTATATACTTAGTAAAACAAAACTGAAGTACAAGGTAATTAGATAAGTACGAGGTAATTAGTAGGTTGTGATTAAACAGTTTAACTTCATCTTTGCATAAGTTATAACAAAATAGGCATCACAGTCATTAAATAGGACATGATGCTGCTTAGTTACAGAAACTATTAGTAAAATACTGGGTTTTTATCAGGCCTTTGGTTTCCACTTTGCACCAGCAAGAAAAAAAGGGTCATTCCATTTTCTCAGCAGTTGAACATTCAAACTTCCAATTTTTCTGATTATCTTGTGTCTTGGTTTGGCTTTCTGACAATTTAACTCTTCTTCCCCACTGCAGTAAACAAAAGAGCTCCTGAACGCAATAATCTGAGTATTAATATTAGTATAGTCCGGCATGCTCTTCTTCTGAAGCTCTAGTGTGTTACACCAATACTTGTTGTGGGGTAATCAGCTAATTCTGTTGTCAAAAATGCTGACATGGGTTCTCGCTCTTCCCTTCCCGCATTACTTGGATGAGGACTGTTATTCCAGAAGGACAAGCCCAGCAGGCTGCTCGGCCTCTCTAGCAGCACTTCAGCAGAGCAGCTGAACACCCAGTAGATGCATTTTTACTGATACAAGCAATGCCAGAATCCAACCTGGTAACTGTATTACTGACCTAGTGAAAAATAATACTTCCAGGGCAGTTGTTTTACTTTGCTCATATGCTGTCCAGCAGGACGAGATCCCTGATTTCTGTGATGTTAATGCAAGTAGTGATTGCTCTGCTGTTCTGGTGATCTCAGATTCTTTGGGGTGTCTCAATCATCAACCTCTCGTCAAAAACAGTTTAAACAGATTACCCTTTTTCCCACTGTCTCTGCTTCATTGCTCTCTAGTTTCAGTTAGGTTAACAAGGGTAGAAATTGGACAGTAGAACACGAAAGGCTAACGGTAATGTAATGAATTTTCTTCCAGACAGCAGCTTCTCTCTTCATTCTGCTCACCACAGCGATCTAGTACAATGAATTAGTAGAAAATCATTTAGCAATATTGAACTGACTCTTTAAAGTGGATTGTAAGGGTTTATTGATTTTTGTGTTGAGCTGATATTTTAATACTAGTATTTGGTTTCTTGAATACTCTTTCAAGTTTGGAAGCTTTTTTGTTACTTTTGTTCCTTTTTATTACTTAGAAGGTATTAAGTTTGTTGGGGTTTGTTTTTTTAACATTTTTTGTTCTATTCTGTCACATCTTCCAGTTTAAAATACAGAAGTAGTGGCAATTATGTTTTTCACAGTTCTCCCCCATTTTCTTCCATTTTTGTTCCTGCCCTTACTTGAATTTAATATTGTGGCCACAGCTGTTTTTAGCTGCTTAGTGCTTTAATTATAACATTTTTTTCATGAACACAGAAACTGAGCCAACAGCAAATAAGGCTGATTTCAAGTTTTGGACTTGTTTTTCCAATAAATCATGAGCTACTTGGATTTATTTTTTCCTTTTCTTCTTCATTATTAAGTATTTAGTGACATTTTACATGTGAAAAACTAGAAATATTTTTAACTTCCTGTAAACAGTTATTTTTTAACTTCCAGGCTGGAATGTTTTGGTCTCAGTTTATGGTTTTGTAGGCCTATGTGTGTGATTGTTAAAATCAATGTAGGTTTAGAGGTGTTTCTTGTAATTAAACCTTCATGTAATTGCAAGCTGGCAGTAATTTTACCTTTCAGTTTCTAGGATGTATGTTTTTATTCTGTTAAATCTCTGTATCAAGGCAATTAAAGAAGTTCCATAGTTGGTGTTCAACTTCTGCTTTATTCAGTAACATTTTATCAGGTATCTTCTTCAGTCTACAGCAGAAGTGCAAGCTATAGGTTTGGCTGTGCATTTATGAAAAACTTGAATTTGTGACTGACCTCTAAAATTACTTTCCATGTGTGTTGTTATATTTATTTCAAATACAAGTATCATTGAGGACAGCAGAATAATTTTGGCCAGTTCTGGGAAGGTATTCATGATGACATCAATGTTACCTCGAGAGGTGACCAAAAAACTCAGTAAGGCAGGATAAATGTGAGATCAGCCGAGGCAGCTGGAACAGAGAGAAATTATGCAAAATATGAGCAATTTGAAATGTAGAATGTCCATTAAAATAAGAATGTGCTAAAAAGGTGCTCACCAAGATCTGAGTATTAGCGATTAAAAATTATGCAAGTCCTGAATGTGATTCTGAACAATCTCATTGCTGTGTTCTCTATGCACAAATAAATATTCAGACATGAAAGCTAACCCAAAGGAAAATAATGTCAACTAGAAGGCAGTTATTTTAATTAGCTTTGATTGTTGGTCTAAAAAAAAAATAAAATTCAGCCTATTTTCATAGAGAAATTACTTCATCAGTTTCTGTGGTTTCTCTGTAATTATTTTGAATGGCACTGGAAACAATAATAGTAGAGAAACAAGAAAGGCCAGTAAAATATGTTGGTTTTAGCACAATATGCACAATTTAGCACCTAAACATTTAAGTTCACCATGGTTTGCTTCTCCTGTTTCCCCCTATTATGATTGTTAGGAGAGCAAGAGTTAAGTTCTGGGCTTTTTAATCAATTCTTCTTTCTCTGTTTGAAAAGCAGCTGGAATAGTATAGATATTCTTGGCAATTAATGGCACTAGAAGTGAAGTTGAGGATTTTTAAATTTTCTCTGTCCAGCAATATAAAAATAGTAGTTGGAGCAGGAATGTTCTATCCTTGATTCTTTTCTCTCACAAAAATAAAAAAAAGATGAATTTTTGTTTCTTAGCTTTTCAAATGTCCACGTTTCCCTTCAACATTTATTTGAAGAAGCCCAAAATAAACAGAAAGAGTGAAATACCCACTCCCTGCTTAATTTGTTGTTTTTCTGAGGAGTTCTGTCCATTGACATTGATGAGTTGCTTTCTTTCAGTAGTTCTGTAGAAAAAGTGCTAAGCTTGAACCTAATGAAAGTTATTCCCTATCCAAAGGCAGTAAAATCCTCTAATCCCTGTGAGGCAGATACCTGGTTGAGACAGATCCAACATTTTTAGACTGGGACAGTTCACTGAAATACCTTAATGTCCAGTGTTGGCAGCCTGGTAGAAATTAACCTAAAGAAGGAATTAATGAACAGATAAAACTAATCTCAAAGGCTATGGAGAACAAGATTATTTATAATACCTTAGGATCCAAGAAAACTGTAGGAGATTGAAGTAAATCTAACATTAGATGAAGTCGTCATTTTCATTTATGAAGTTGGAAATAATTATCATGGGATTAATAAGCCTGCAGTTTCAAAGAACCTGGTTAATATAACAGTGGTAAATAGAAATAAAACAGAGCTGTGCACTTTCCATGGCACTGAAAAGTACAGGGTTTTTATAAAGGGTTGTTGAATCCATCATTCAGCTGAACTGCAAACTAAGTAGCAGCTGGAACACTGCAAATTCAGCACTGAAGTTTGGTTTCAGTGTCTCAGGCATTCATTACTAACATGAGAAACAAAAATGGATTGTTGAGGAGGAAGCACTTCTGATTTTGCTACATTGTGCTTAGAAAATTCCATGCAAACGTGATCTTGCTGTTCTTGGCAAGCGTGGTCGTCTAGTATGTCTATTTTCTATAATTCAAGTTGTTTAGAAGGTAAAAGTGAAAGATAAAATAAATGAAAGGAAAATTCATACATTAAAGCTGTCTTGAAAATAGTCTTCATTCAAACCAATCAACAAAGAGCATCACAACAAACACAATCAGGAGTTTAATCTAAATGTACCTTTGTTGGTAAATAAATCAAATACATAAAAGTTATCACTTAAATTATTTCATTTTCCCCCATCTGTGCAACAGGTTTCCCTGTATTTCTGTCTCATGTAATTTTTCTTCTACAGATTCTTCTTCTATAATCTTTTAAAATCACTATTTATAACTTAACAAGAAGTATGGGACATTATTTTATGTCTTTCATTTTAAACAATAAAATAAATAACATTGACTAATATGGTGTTCTGTATAAGTCAGTTCTGTCAGATTTTTTATTCATCTGAACTGTTATTTATTTTTAAGCTACTGATATCACTTTATGGTTGTATAATGATTTTATTATGCAATTGACTTTAAATTGCCAGTATTTTTAACCTTTTTAAGTGTAGTTTTGTGTACTAGAATTGTTATTCTGCTTTAGACCTCTAAGTAGGTTTGGATATCTTTAGAAAAGCAAAGAACCCTTAAGAAACACTTAAAAGCTGCATTAGATAGTGCTGCCCATTTATTAAGCATTTTGAAAGAGAAGTATTATTAACAATCCATTCATTAGAGTTAAAATACTTAACAAAAAAAAGTAAATCATATTTTAAGCTGGTGCAGTAACTTTATGCTCTCCTCTTTCTTAAAAAAACCAGCATTTCTATAAAAGTTTAGTGTTGTCGTGATAAGAATCATTGAGTCTAGTTCTCACTGACAATCTAGTAAGAGTTTTATATAAATCATCAAAATTATAGTATTCTGTCAGAATACTGACATGTCTACCTGGCTGGCTCCTCTCCTTTTTCAGTCATGTTTTTCTGGAGAAACTGCTACACAGATCTCAAATTAGAACTGTCACATGCTAAATCAAAAGATTTCTGGACAACCTAAAAAGCAGAATTCAAAAAAAAAAAGGATCACAGTTAAAATTTAATTGTTTTTCAACTTCTGACATCCCCCACCCCCCACTCTCCTCATCACTTTACGTAGAAAACTTTTTATGATGCTCAAGGCTTGAAATATCTGCTGTAACTGAATGTTGGTATCATTTACTATTAAAACGTGGGATGTACTCTTGGATGTATCAGACTTCCACTCTTGCAGGTGGAAGGGGTGGTGGGGACGTCTTTTCATGATTCCTTAAAAGTTTTAAAATTGTACTTGGGTTGTTGCAATTTTTGGCTTATATTCAGACTTCAAAAAATAGAAATGAAAATTTGTCACAACTTTCAGTGTTACTCTATAAATTAAAATGTTTAAAGGGCTGTAGAGCTGGCAAAAAGCTGATAGAAATATGAACTTTTTATTTTGGATGCTTGAATAAAACCAATGTCCTTGGACAGCGCTGTGACATAATACAGGGACTCCAGGAAATGACATACAATGAGCAGTAGTGAAAAAAGTTTGGGTTTTTGACACTTTATTGGGGTCTCAGCTCTCCCAAGGTTGAACAGTGATGATCAGTTGTGTAATGTGTTTATATTCTGTTGTTACAATCTGAGAGAAATCAGGACGGTGCTGCCCAGCACAGAAAGCTGAGCGGGGCAGTGCTTTAGCATTGGTTGTAACAATAAAATCTTTCCGACTGGGAGAGTTTCACGCTATCACAGAGAAGAATGTGGAGCTGCAAAATCTGCATGGCCAGATTTCATACAGATCTTTCAGAAATATACATGATTTTTTTTTTTTTCCTGAAATGACTGAATATGAATAGTGAAGGCTTTTAAGAGTGTATTATGAAAAGTGTCTTACTGTAAATGTGCACAATTAGAGAAGAAATCTTCTGCCATTAATATATTCCCATTTATCTTTTAATACTTTTAGTTCTGGAAAAAGGTTGGTTAGAGAAAAGTTGTCCTCTTGGGACACTTATCACTGGGAAAAAATCTTTCCTGGAAAAAAGGATTTGCTGTCCAACCCTCTTTAAAATATGCAGAAATACATGATGTTCATAGTGAAGCAGAATTTGTTATAATTATCTGATTAATGTAAGTAATTTTGACATTCTGTCTGTATAAGTGAATTTAAACATGGACAGGAATGTTCTTGTGCACAGGACTAGAATTATTTCTGTTAGCAGATTGTTGAGAGACCCTGCCCAGTGAACTGGCGCAGGAGAGAACAAACCTGGAGCATCCCTTGGTATTGAATCCTGCAGAGTTGGGGCACCTCCTTAGTCTCCAAGGCATAGCTGTAGTATCAAAACTGGGGGCTTTTGTTTCACAAAATGAAATTTGGATGTTCTGTATGCTAGGGGCATTTGTTATATGGAGAGAAAGACTTCCCACACACCCACAATGACTAATTTAATAATTAAATATGGGATTGACTATTACTACTCCTTTCTCATTATAGCATTTTTTAAAGAGTTGTCGCACAGCATCCCCTTGCAAGCACAAAGGGCTCAGATCCATCGGATGTGCTGGTTCATGGAGATTTCCGTGAAATCGCATCATTGTTATAAACTCCCTCTGGGAAAGGGGATAAAGCACACAAAGCAGATGGAAAACCATGGTGATCTAAGTAGAGATATGTTAAAGGATATTATTTTTCTAGTTTTATCCCAATTCCCCTATGATAAGTAGCACATAGACGCTTGATTTTTACTTTTTTTTTTCCTAGCCCACGTGAGAACTGATCTCACTTTATAAATATACTTAACTTACTATTTTTTCCAGAGAAACCTGAAATACAACACAATAAAAGTATTAAGAGTATTATTTATTCCATTATCTAACGAGGAAATATTAACCCCCTGTTGAATTTTTCTGTTCAGCCAAAATTAAACTTTCAACTAAAAAACTGATTAAAAAATTGTCAGATTCTTCAGAAAAGAAACTGTTAATGTGAATTTTTTAATTCTGATATACAGAAAGAAAGAACATCTGCAAATATTTTTCAGGAGCTGTGATTTGGATTGGGATCAAATTCACTGTATTTCTAGCATTTTCTTTCAAACCTTACTCTATAGTGAACTGAAACTCATGTTTTCCTTCTGGGTTTCAAACTGGTTATTGCTATGGTGAGATTTTTTTATTTTTTCTAAATTGGGAAACATGGAACATTTATTGTCTTGCATTCAAGTTTCTGATGTGATGATGTGGTGAGCACTCTTCAGTTCTAAAACCTTTCACTTTGCTTCATAAAGACTGAATTTTTAGACTTTCAGCCATGCTGAAAGAACCTCTTTTCTGTTGGAGCTATTAAGCAAGGTAGAGTGTTGAGTAGGTATTTTTACAGGCACATTTAGATAAACTGTGATTTTTTTAATTAAGGAACAGATGCCTGGTTTTCTGAAATTTGGATGCCTGTAGCATCCTTTTAACACATTTTAAGTGCTGTTATCTCATTTTCCCAGGTGCTGGAGGTATAAAAGTATTAACGTTTTGTCTAAAAGTGATGGGAGTCGTAGTTTGCACTTTAAGAACTTCTTATTCAGTGACAGCACTTCTTCTCCTGTTTCTCTTCTGCACTTCTGCGTTTTAGGTCATCGTCAAGTCTGGCCCAGGCACCTTCCTCAGCCTGGCTGTGTATGATGAGTACATCTTCTGGTCCGACGGAGTGAGGAGAGCCATCCTGCGCTCCAGTAAATACACGGGAGGAGACACCAAAGTTCTCCGTTCCGATATCCCGCACCAGCCAATGGGAATTATTGCTGTTGCCAACGACACCAACAGCTGTAAGCTACAAAGCGCTTTCCTTAATGCCAATATCATTCATTTCAGGAGTTTTATTTAGTTTTAGCCAAGTTCAAAGATTATATGCTGTTTCATAAATTCTTTTGTTAAGAAAAGATGGGGTGTAACCTTTTCCCAAGTAAATAAGTATTCAGAATTTTCTGCTATGGGCGTTGAGCTCAGTAGATAGCAGTTGAATATTTTCCTGTCAAATTCAGCAGTTTTGAATGTTGCAGGTTTTTAAAATTGTTATTTTCCAGCTGTTTGTTTATCTTTAGCATGCCAGCATCTGAGGCATGCTGACATTTTCATCCGAATGATAAAACCCGAATCAATTGCCCGTGAATCTGAGATATGGTGATCTTTGCTCTCTCAAAGACATTGGCCGTTGAAGCAAATTTAATAAAACAGAGTTCATCTCTTGTCGTTTGTTTTTCAGGTGAATTATCTCCCTGTGCGCAAATGAATGGAGGCTGCCATGATTTATGCCTCCTGACGCCTGATGGACGAGTGAACTGCTCGTGTAGAGGGGACAGAGTCCTGATAGATGATAACAGATGTGTGAGTAAGTAATGGTAGCTGACACGATGCTTTCCTGTGCTGTGAGGCAGTTGGCTTTCATAAGACAGTTGGCCCAAGCCATTAATTTTATTTCTTCTGTATATTGTAGAAATTGATCTGGCAATTCAGCAAAACCAGGCTTTAAACTCTTTTGTTTTATAAGTCTTTGTAAGTCCTTTGGAGGGTTAAAAAGAGTTAATATTCTCCTCAAAACTCCTCTTATGGTAGTGGGTTACTGGTTCTTATTAATAGTTAGGACTTCTACATATGTATCACAATTACTGCTGAGATAGGTAGAAATTGTATTTATCCTTCAGGTCTCTATAGGGTTATGTGGGACAGTTTACTGAAGTTGAACCTTAACTAAAGCACTTTCTCACCTGTCTCTTTCTGTTGTCAAACCAGTGATTGGCAGTGGAAGCAAGAGAGGTTCAGCAGATAAATTCCTATGCCTAATATATTTTATAATAATTGTATGGCGTTTATATTTTCCAAATGCGCCACAACTCTTGAAATTGCTCTTAGGTAAAACCATTTTTAGAGTGTCATCTAGAACATGATGTAAGATTTAATCGTCTAAATTATTCTGTAGAATGTTTGCAAGAAATACTGATCTGAGCTATTAGGAAAAAAAAGGCATTAAATGTTGGGGTTGAGTAGCACAGAAAGGATGGAAACAAGACAGACTTTAGTTGTCAGATCAAAAGTTTCTTTCTTCGTAACTCAGTTGAAAGGGATACTCAATAAAATTGAAAGTTAGCAATTCCAGCTGAGAAAAGGAATTAACTGTCCTTTCACAGTGTAATTAGGCTGTGTAGCTTCCTGCCAGTCAAGAGTCTTGAGACAAAGCTTCAGTGAAATTCAAAGAGGGAGAGATGATGATATGGGTAATGACTACTCCGACTACTTACTTGTCAAAGAAACGGTTTGAAAGACATTAAAAGGCTTTGTTTCTGCAAGATGGAGTTTGAAGCAATCTCTACAAGGGTGTCCAGTTGGACTTGAACTGAGGGCAGATTATCCTATACATACTTCTTTTTTTTTTCTTTTTTTTCTAAAGATTGCAGTCTAAGATGCTGAACTAGATGAATGTAACATTACATTGCTAGAAATGTAATTGAGAATTACTCTCCCTAAGATCTAAGTTCTTACAATGCCAGAAAATGGAGGGAAAAGAGATAAAAATAGTTAAATTAAAATTTAAGGGGCTATATAAATCATATTCAAGACCAGCTCTTACCTTGTCCAGAATCTATATTTTCCTTCTTGTTTGAATCAAATCAAGAAATGCTTTCAGTTTATATTGGCTTGGCTATTGCATAAAGCAGACATTGGTTCTTCCTGAATTTGTGCTGAAGTGATTATAATGGAAACAAGAAAGAAGTATAACAATCGGGTATCATTTCCCCATTGTTCTTCTTCTTGAGTTGTCCTCTTTTCTCTCCACTTTGATATTTTGTTTAGAACCATGCTCACGAAGCAGATATATGACCTATCATGAAATTCATGACCAAATTGTTGTGTCCAATTCATGATATGTTTTAGTTTAAGTAAAAGAGTACAAATTTTAAATGTGCACCTAGTTCTCTTCTAAAATAATAAATAAAATATCCACTAGATGAGAAGAAGGGTGTTTTTGTGCATAAAAGAAATAAGTAAAATGGAAGCAGCAGGTTTTCTGCATTGGAGTTGTATCATTCAAGCTGGGGGTTGGGAAGGCACAGATGAGTAGAAGGAAGGCTGAGCAAAGTTCTTCCCAGAATCAGTGCCTCTGAGTTGTTTCACTACATGTTCCCTCATGGATATTTTTCAATGTATTTTCTTTTGTGGGTCCTCTCTATAGAAGCTTTTAAGTTCTGATGCCATGGTGTGTTTTACTGCTTTGTACTTAGGTTTTCAAAGTTTATGGAGGTCAAATTTGAAATGCAGCCAGCATTCTTTCTCATTTTCACTAGTTGTGAAAGCTTTTAAAAATTACATGTTAATGTGTTTACTTTTTAGGTAAAAATTCTACTTGCAACATCTATTCAGAGTTTGAATGTGGGAATGGTGAATGCATTGATTATCAGCTGACTTGTGATGGCATTGCTCACTGTAAGGACAAGTCTGATGAGAAACTTTTCTACTGTGGTAGGTATTTCCAGATCTTTCACCTTCCTGTTGTAATTTTGGTGTGATACATGCTTAGATTGCTTCCTCCATGACTTTTCTACTTACTCACACCTCCTGCTCGGCCAAGATGCAAAGCAAGGAAGTGCCAGCTCATGTTAAGGAAACCCTGACATGACATGGAATTACCTGAAAATATTTTTTTCTTGCAAACTTTGTGTATTAACTGACTTCTTTAATAAAAAGCATCTCAAATGTTCTCATGTTTCTGTCTCTAAAACAAAAGTAAGGAAAAGCATGCCTAGCTGCTTTTTTAAAGATGGAAGATTCTTTATTGAACAGTACTGAAAAATATATAAATGCTAGTTATTAAATGTATAAGTAGATTTATAAATACAAGATTTGTTGCTCAGAGAAGCCGTGGCTGCCCCACCCCTGGAAGTGTCCAAGGCCAGGTTGGACAGGGTTTGGAGCAACCTGGGATAGTGGAAGGCATCCCTGCCCATGGCAGGGGGGGGAAGGAAATGGATTTAAGGTCCCTTCCAACCCATTCCATGATTCTGTGTTTCTGAAAGCCATCAATTTGTCTTTCCATGGATTTGCCACATAATTTTATGAAGGACATTATATTAATTTGCAGTGTGCCGGTGAATATTTTGCCTCAATTAAATCAACCGTAGAAAAGTTTTTGCTACAGATTGGAAAAAAAGCAGGAAGAACTGGGGTCCTGTCATGCACTAGGTCATATACAGGGTGTCGCTTTCTGAATCTGATAAAGAACAGGATGCTGGACTCATTATTGTTGATTAACTAATGCAGTGAACATTATTATTGTGACTGGTGCAATAATTAGGGCTTTAGTAAATCAGTCCTGAATTTTCAAACATATCATTCATTATATGTAAAATTTATACATTCTTCAGTAGTGTTCTTGAGCAGAAATAGTGTTCTTGATTGGTGCTCAGAAATTCAGAAACTTCCCTGCTAATATTTGTTGTTATTTTATTCTCCATTTATTCCTATTTTGGTTTAGGCCAAATTTTGTATGCTTCATCCTATACGATCACGATATTGATGCCATATGCAAATATTCTCCCCAAAGAAGTGTGTCAAAACAAAGGCATTTAAAGTGCATAAGATAATGAAAACTGGGAATTAGGTTTTCCTTTTTCTTACTCATTCTTTCTCATTATGCTTTCATTTATTGTTGTTTATCCCTTTATCAGTCCAAGTTCTGCTGCGTAATAGATGAACAATTCCTGACATTTTTTTTCCCTGTAGCTTCCAATGCATCATCAATTAAAATATTTTTCTGGAGCATTTGTTTGGATTGAGTGTGAGGCTGTTTTCATTAGGTGCCAGTCCAACCACGTGCTTGTATTTAACCTTCCAGAGAACAGAGGCTGTCGGAAGGGTTTCAAGCCGTGCTCCAACCGCCGCTGTGTTCCCAGTGACAAAGTCTGTGATGGGGCAAATGACTGTGGTGACAACTCCGATGAATTTGACTGTAAAGGTAAATGGCAGTAATTTCCCAGGTGATTTCGGAATATTGCTTTGTAAATACTTATTATGCAAATAGGAGTAGCTGGAAAATAACGTGTGATTGAATCATATGATGGGATTGATATAAAGGCTGATTTTAGTTTGCACCTGCAGTCTTCTAGGAGGAGAGTGGTTTGGGCTATAAAATAAAATATCAAATATACATATGCATTATATATAATATTTTATATGTATAAAATACAAAGTACAGGTGCTGTTTCTTCTGTGAAGTAAGGAGAGAGTAACTTTACTGCAGACAGGTTGAAAGATGGGTGATTTCTTCTCTGCATCTGCTTCTTCTTTGAAGCAGCAAATGCTCTCTTTCTCTGCTTCTCAGATGAATGGCAATGCCTGTGTCCTTTGCAAAACTTAGTAGAATTGTTCTCCTTTTTATATCAGAATTGTTTTCTGGTTTTTGTCTTACAACATGAATATTTACATCTCTGCATCAACCAATGCATGAAGACCAGACAACACAAGCAGAGAATGCAAAACTTTAGTTAAAATTCAGAAAGGTTGGAGGGGATATTAGTCCACAAGATATAAAACTAAAAAGCTAGGTATCTGCAGTAATTAGCATTTTTTGAAGGCACCAGATGATTTTTAAACATTTACCTAAATATAAGTAGAGCGAAAAACACACAGGCAAGAACCCCAAGCTGGCTTTACAAGAAATAAATCTGAGAGATTAATGGATGGTCCTGGAAATGCTTCTTCCTTCCTCAGATATTGATTATCTCAAAATGAATTGTATGACCTAGAGACACTTTTAGGCTAAAAAAATAAATTAAAAAATTAGAAACTTATAAGGGGTGGTAAACTCAAAATCATATGTCTGCTGGAAAGTACAGTGAGTTCTGAATGCCTCACTCTGAAAGGCAGAAGCCTTAAACATCATCATATGTATAATGTGCATCTGAAGAGTCTGTTTAGCACACAAATTTACATCCTTTATCACCATATGTTCCAGACTCAGCGTGTGCCTCGACAGAATTCCGCTGTGCAGATGGGGTTTGCGTCGGGAAATCGGCGCAGTGCAACCAGATCATCGACTGTGCAGATGCTTCCGATGAAAAGAACTGCAGTGAGTTTGTGCTTGTGTTCCCTCGCAGCATCTGCCCCGTGATTACTCCTTGTTACGGAGCACTTAATTCCGGGGCGTTGCTGCCTGGGACACCAACACCTGCGTGGTCTCCTCGAGCTCAGCGTGAAAGTTAAACCTGTGTTAGGTGTGTGGTAATTTGCTGTCTCTTTCCAGGTAATACAAACTGTGCTTACTTCTATAAACTTGGGATCAAATCTTCAGGCTTTATCAGCTGTAATTCGACTTCCCTCTGTATACTGCCAGAATGGATTTGTGATGGATCTAATGACTGTGGAGATTACACAGATGAGCTAAAATGCCCAGGTAACTGTGAAAAAGTGAAAAAAACCAAACACACTGAAACAAAAAAAAACCACAAAACCCCATTAATTTACTTTAAAAAAAAAAAAAAAATCCTTTTTTTGGGGGGGGGGTGGAGTGTTTGTCATACTGTTGCAAAATGTTTAGTTGGTCAATACTGGTTTATTTAACATAGAGCGTAATATAATGCTGAACACAGTTTATTCACCGTTTTTTGTGTTTCATGGGATTATGCAAATTATTACAAATGAATACTGATTCTTTTTTTTTCTGAAGCAAACTGTAATGCCTAGCTTTCTATTTCCTCCAGGTTAGGCCTGTCATTTATCATTTTCATTTAAGTAAAACATAAGTCATTAAAATGTCAAGCTCATCAAGCATCAGCATAATCACTCAGGAACTTTTATTAGCTACTGCTTTAGTGGGTGGTATTTCTTTTCTTGCTGACTTGTTTTACTTTCTCTTTTGTTTGGTGGAGGTCCTTGGAATAGGCTTCCAGGGAAGAATCCAGGGCTATTGCTTTTGTGATAGTTCTGGTCTTCAGCCAGGAGCAAGGGATCATGACAACTTGAGCCCCAGACTCAGGACTGAGGTTATTGCTCCATATTTAATGTTAACCAGTGAATTACTTACAATATTAGGTTCTTACCTAATGAAGGAGGGCATTTAGGTGTTTGCTCCATTTTTATCCAGAACCCCTCATTTGAGTTTGAGAATATTAAGTACAAGATGTAAACATTTTTATTTCAATTTGTTTTTATAAATTATTTATTCCAGAGTGAAATTAACCTCCTCTTGATCACTAACTCTTTCCTCTAAGAATAAGCATTTAATAAAAGCAAGTATTTCCTTTAGCATACATTTTATTATTTTGTAAAATTAAAACTTCTAATTTTATGTTATTCAGTGCCATCAAATTTTTGTCTAGTAGTGGACATAATCTGATTATTTCCATTTAATATTCTCTTTTTCTGTGTGATAATCCTGTCACCAGAAGGTTTTGTTAGAATTCTCATACACGTTGTGCCAAATTTATTGATGAAAATATTACCAGGATCCAGAGCAACCTGGGACTTGAGCAATACTGTCAGCCAACCTGACATTAAGAACTTCCGTCAATCCTATAGAATAGATCCATATTAAGTTAGAGCTTCCATTCCAATCTCTACATTCTCCAGATTATCTCTTAATTATGTAAATTTATTGTGTATAACCCTTCCTTAAGCTCCGAATGGCTTAGATTTGCTGTATTTCCATACAAAGAAAGGGTTTTTCTCTCATACCAAGGAAAACTTTGAGGGCAGTGTGCTACAGCTTCAGTAAACTAATGTTGCATAAGTACACTAATGTGCATTTTATTCCACTGTCCATTTATTTGTATTACTTCTCTCTGAATTCCAAATGTGTGCCAAAATGTTCCATCACTTTAATGGGTGACTAATTGCCTGGATCACTCCTCCCTTTACTTGGAAGCAACACCATTCCCACCACGTGATCTCCTTTGCCGTTTCATTCAAAACTGACCCACTCTGGCACATTAGGTTTTTGAGTGTTGTTTCTATTACGGATATTGCAGTTCCCATTAGCAGTTTGGTTCAGTGTCATTGTTCTCACAGAAAATTACAGCAAACTCCTCATGTAGGGTAGCTATACTTAGAGAATCCTTAATATCTACCAAGTCATCACAGATGTCCCACTTCTTTCTTTACTGTTTATTTTTCATTCATACAGCTGTTGAAGCCATAACTGTTTACTTTAACTTTCCTTTTAAAAAAGAGGTGGCTGAAAACAAATCCAGTACACTGAGGGAATAATGAAAACCATGGCAGAGAGTTTCAGTGGTTTCCAGTGCTTGGAACTCTGTCCTGGGTTTTGCCAGGACCTTGCTGAAGATTTTGAAAATAAGCTGTTGTTACACTGATATTTGTGCTTGCATCATGAAACTCGATATGTGGCATGTTTTCTCTCCTCACACCTGGTTTCTAAGCATTCATAAAAGTCAAATTTTAAATTACTTTCTGAGTCTACAAAATGCAGTAGACAAGGGAGAACTTTTTTCATTTCTGACCAAGTCTAAACCTCTGGCTCCAGCATCTCTGGTGTAGCTCCCGTTAGTCAGTGCATGCATCAGATTTGTAGCTTCTCCCAGTGACAAAAATACTGCCACAATTAGATTATCTTGTGAGTGACAGCAGAAAGATCAGAAGGGCAGTTTCTTTAGCTGGTGTAAAACAACAAGCCATGTTGACCTGCCTGACCTCAAAACCTGTAAACTGAGCTACTTTCCTCTACCTTTTGATTTAGTTTGAAGCTGTGCTCTGATTCCTCTCTCAAAAAAAAAAAACCAAAAACAACACTATTTCAGCTCCCTAAACTAATTAGCTATCACTTTTTTTTTTATTTTTATGAACACAAATTATTTACGTTTTTCATTTTTAGACATAAACACTTTGTCCATCAGTATTCAGAAATTTAGCAGAAATGTATTAGGCTCCTAATCATACTAGTAGAGACCATTTTACATTACATTCTTTATTTTATCACAGTTCAAAACAAACCCACATGTGAAGAAAATTATTTTGGTTGTCCTAGTGGAAGATGTATTCTGACCACCTGGCTTTGTGATGGGCAGAAAGACTGTGAGGACGGAGTAGATGAATTGCACTGTGGTGAGCATTTTGTCTTATTTGTATTTCTCTAGTCAATAATGCACTTCGGCAAAGAAGTGTGCATTTGTATCTCATAGATTATATAAAAAGTTCATTGATGCTGTATCTTCAGATTCAACTCTAATACTTCATGCTGTCAATACCTTAAATTCTATTTCATGCCAGAATGAAAGCCCTTTATTTTTTTTTTTCTCTTAAGGATATATTTGTATACAGAGTTTTCTGTTACTTTAATATTTAACAATTCCACTAATTCCTCACGACTCCTTATTAGAAGAGTTTTATAGATATAATGAATTTGAATCAGTATCTGGACCCCAACAGGAAATGCCCAAACATTATAATAGGTATTCCTTTGCATCAGAGGATATATATATATTTAAAGTAATGACAGAAGTGATGTAAATAAAATACAGTATGAACTGCAAACTGGGTTAAGGGTCTGTTCTCTCTCAGATCTTTTCAGATTCTTAAATTTTACCTAATTGAGTCACAAAGCAGGTTGGCTTTACTCCTAGTGAGAGCTGGTCTTTTCACTTCAGTTTCTATGGATTACCCAAATGGATTATTCTTGTAATGAAATTGTACCACAACAGCAAAAAGCAGTATCAAATCCTCCTATTCCCTATTTACATAAAACCTGAAATTAATTTTTTTTCAGTTTTTGTGCTTTTTTGCTTTACTTCCTACCATGACTGAACATTTTATATTACTCTCTTCATGACCCAGTTCCGTTAACAGGCTTCCGTATTTGGTCTGCAGTTTACATTGTATATTTTTATCTTATAACTTCAAAATTAGGAACTGCTGAGCACTGTGACAATCAGAATCTTTTCTGCTGGCCACATTTGTCAAGCATAACTTGGTGTTTACGTTTCCAGGTTTTATTCACTTGTGTACAGTATTGTAAACTGAATTATCTGATTTTTGTGGGCAAAAGGGAAGGGGGTTAAGTCAATTCTACTTTTTCCATTGATTGCTCTTAGCCATTTTTAGATACCTGTTACAATGATCTTCTTTAAATTCAGATTTCATTACCTAAAATTATTTTAATGTTAATATTAAAATTTGTTGTCATCGGTTGCAACAAAATAAATTTCGTTCTTAAAGAGAGAAGTCTGGGAAACATGGAAGACCTGAATTTTTCAGTAAAGAATAGCACTGATTTAGAGTATTTTTGGAGTCCGTTTTTAAAATGCAGAAGCTCTTCAGTTCAGTGTATACAAAAGTGTAAATGGGATAAAGCAAACACACAGCAATTTTTCTTGTGAGAGAAAATAACATGAAATCTTCTAAAGATGGAGTTAAATACTGGAATACCAGGAGGAAGGCTGTGTTGGAAAGCTTGAACTGTGCCGTCTCTGTTTTCTACCCAAATAAAACAGTTCACTGTAGCTGTAACATCTATGTTAAATATGCAAACCAGATTTCATTTTTTTAAAGTGTTTTTGTACCTCCCACTTACAAAATACTTGAAAATATTGGAATGTCTTTGGAATGTTTCACTGTTTATTTTTATAAATGTGTTGGTGAATGCAAACTCTGAGACAAACTGATAACACGCTGAATAACAACAAAATTAGGATTTATACATGGAAACTGGGAGGAGAAAGAGGAGCAGTGCAAAAATTCCTGTGCTTGGAACTTGAGGGAATGCGGTGATGTTGTGAACCTAACAAATGCAGTGCCCGGTGTCATCCCCAGACTCGTCCTGTTCGTGGAATCAGTTTGCTTGCGCTGCGAACAAGTGCATCTCCAAGCAGTGGACCTGTGACGGGGAGGACGACTGCGGAGATGGTTTGGATGAGAGCGATGCCGTTTGTGGTGAGTGGGATCCTCTCAGTTCTGTGGTGTGGCGGATCAGGCGTAATGAGAGAGACCACGTGGTGTGAGGAGAGGCTGGGGGAAAGGACAGCCAGCCTGCTGTCCAATTCCTATCCTTGAGGTAAAATCACTGTTTACTTGTTACATTTGAGTGCCAGGTGCTCAGAGATCCTAAAGCTGGGGTATTTTGGTTTTGGTTTTTTTTTCTTCCTAGCTCTTTCTTCCATTCCCTCTAAAATTTTTTATACCGTAAGCGTGTATTGCAAGATATTTCTCTCACATTCCCGAACCCTTCAAGGTGCATAAAGAGTTGAAAATTTTGTTTTCATTCTGGGGCTTAATGAACTGGAAACGTGTTAGTGAATTCTTTTCCAAGGAAAATCACATTGTGTCAAGTCAAGCTGTCACAACGTAGTGATTTTATACATAGGTTTTGTCATTCTCTGTGTTTTAAGTTTCTTTGTAAAATTTCAGCTTTTAACTCTTAAATACATGTTCCTTTTCAAAAATCCTGTTACTTAAAGTCGATTCAATAAAGAGTATTTATTCCATATTTCATATTCCAGTGGGTTATCACAGTAAAAATATTGTTGATAACTGAGAGTGTTAAGTAGGCAGAGAAGAAATCTGGTTTGTTAAAGTAGTTGCTTAATCAAACATAGACGTAGAAATGCCATCAAATGAAAAGGATGGAGGTGGAACTTAAACTGTTCTAATATGGTAAAATATGAATTATTTAGGACACTAACTTCTCTCAAAGAGGGAAAAATCTGCACTGGTTATTAAGAAGGGAGAGTTAAGGCTTCTCCTTAGGAACAGGTGTTGAATCTGAATTGCAAGGAGAAGAGAGATCAAAATGACTTCAGATTTTTCAGTCTTAAAAAATCAGTATTTATTCAACATTTTGAATGTTGAACATCCAATTTCAGAAATATCAAAGAATGGCAAATTAGTATAAATAAGCAAAATTTGCCCCTTTTGCGTAAGTAGGACAGAAAATATTTTTAAAATATTTTACTATTTTATTAATTTCTAATTAAAACTAGTAGAAAATATACCATGTCCTTTTTAGTGAAGTATATTTAACTTATCTAAGAGAATACATTAAGTGATGTATTGCACAAAAATTTACTTCCAAATGGAGTAAGTTTAATGCTAGGATATAATATTATCTAAAGAATAGCTGAAAAAAATTTAGGTAAACAATATGTTGAGTTAGTTGGATCAGAACTGTCAGATATTTTTTACTCCCACTACTGTTGTACTTAGTACACATTTTTGTCTTCTCTGATTAGCAAAATTTTGAATGCCTTTGTCTTCCTGGCATAAAGTTTGGTGATGCAGGGGTTATGAGGTTTGCAAGATCAGTTCCTTTGTTCACTCAGTCCAAATGTGCAGTCAAACTTACTGACCAAAACTGGCTTGAAAAATTATTGTGCTGCATAGTTTTCATAAAGTGTGGGAAATTTAAGAGGCTGAATAAATGAAAAGAATACGAGAAATAACAGATGGTCAAAATTTGACTGTAAAACAACCCTATCCAGTAGGTTTATCATAATGTGCAGAACAAAGTCATATTTTAAAATAAACCCCTTTAATCATTACCCATCACCATACAAGCATGGGTTAGGATGTTCCAGCTGAGGATACGGGATGGTTCAGTGCTGAGGGCTCCCCTGCCATGTTTCCCCAGGCTCAGTGACCTGTGCTGCAGACACCTTCAGCTGCCTGGGCTCCCACGCCTGCGTCCCCCAGCACTGGCTCTGTGACGGGGAGCGGGACTGTCCCAACGGGAGTGACGAGCTGTCCACAGCAGGCTGTGGTAGGTTTGCACAACAAAAAAAAATGTTATTTCCATGCTGCTTTTGCCTTTGTGATGTCCACTTTGCTAGTGAAGATTGCGGGCCCGCATGTGAGCACATGGAGCAGGATCCTTCAACTTTTTAATCAGCCTGATGCCTCCAGGCTCTGCTGAGCCACCCCAAGGCAGCCCAGCTGAAGACCAGGATGTGTGGCACGTCGCAGGCATTATGCAGCATGTTTCCTGGTGAAAACTAGCACATTAGTGACTGTTGTCTTGAGTTTTTCAGTTCTTCCATGTTTTAATGCTGTAGATAAGGATTCTCAGGCACTCTCTGTAAACCTAGCCATGTTTTGCTAACTGGTCCAGATTGTTTTCATTCTTTCTCCTAAGGCAGAGACATTTGATGGATTTTTCCTTTGACCAGTGTGATTTGAAGGTGGTAACTTCATCTTCCAATCCACGGGTATTCTCAAAAGGATATAAATAAAACTTGAGCCCCGAGGGGCTTGGCATTGTGACCCTAACAGAGCTAGAGTCCGTGTCTTTCATTCCATGTCCAAGTGTGACAAGTTACTATGCAGTTTTATCTTTCCTCCTGAAGAAAATGCTGCTGCTCATGTCAGGGAGGTTCTGCATCAAGAAGGGAGATGCTTTTCTGGCTAACTGTTCAGATCCTGACATCTCCATAAAATATTACTTCCAGTCTCCTGAGACACATTTCTATTAACATTGTCAGGAGTTCAGTAGTAGTTTTGTTGGAGGGGATTTTTTTTCTTAATATATAAAAATGGTATATAAATATATTCTATACATTTTGAGTGTTTATGGACTTTAAAGAACGTTTTTTCAGGAGCAGACCAGTAGAAGGACATCTCTTCTTCCCAAATGTTCTTTTCTTCAGAGCCAGACCTTAGTTTAGTCATAGATGGCATCAACTTCTGAAGCTTTTCTGTCTTGGATTACAGGAGATTTTAGCTATCTTTACTTCTGTAGCTTTCTTTGTGATGAGTAGATTTTTCTGGTATTGCATTGTATGATGCTTTTTATCTGACTAAAAAGTTATGGTTATTTCCATTGAATTCACTCAGATTCACGTCTCGTTTCATCTTTGTGTAAGAAAATCGGCTGTATATCTGATTGTTCTCAATTTCTTTCCTTTTTTTTTTATGTGCTGTATTTTCCTTAGCTCCCAATAACACTTGTGACGAGAATGCTTTCATGTGCCATAACAAAGTCTGCATTCCCAAGCAGTTTGTTTGTGACCACGATGATGACTGTGGAGATGGATCGGATGAATCTCTGGAATGTGGCAAGTATAACAAAAATAGAGTAAATAGAACAATTTCAGACTCTTAACTGTAAGGCATTCTTCAGGGCCTAGTACTTGAAGACACTGTTGAAAAAGAAAGCTCTTCATTTTTTTAAATTGTTTTAATTCTCACTTTTAAATTATGCATTAATTAATACAGCTTGGAATTAACTTCTATCTGGGGCTTCAGTGACTAATTATTTCCTATAGTGTCTTAAAGCTGATTGCTAATAATATTTAAGAGAATTTTAAAAGTATGATCTAGAATTTCTTGTTTAATAAGTATATCTTTATTATATGTATTTTTGTCTTTGTCTCTCTGGTTTTTTTTCTATCAAATAATGAAACACATCTGTCATGATTATCACTGCAGTTAAATGATATCAACCATAACCATATGTGAATGTTTAATTTTCACCATTCACATGAAATTAGGATTTCTTATATTATCTGAATGTCTGCACAGTGTATCTGGGCCATACTCAGAAACATTAATCTATAGCAATAATATTTATGGAAAATATAGAGCAAATATTCCCTCCAAAAGGACAAATTGGTGATTATCATGCTGTTACAATCTATACTGCTTATTTACTCTTAAATTTGCTTTACAAATGAGAACCGCAACAGAAAGTAGCTAGAAAATATCTGTATATTATAGATGTCTTTATTGTGCACGCCACCTGAAGGGGGTATGTGCATAAATGGTGTGAGCAGACACCCGAAGATTGTAAGAAAAAACGTGCTTATTGATTTATTAATGACAGATAATTACGAGGAAATCAGTGAGCTGCACATTCGGTATCATTAGCAGCAACAGAGTGGGCAAATCACAGCTGCAAAGTTTATAGATCTTAGGGGTTTTCAAACACCCCTTTATAATTAGTCCCAAAAGATTCTGAGCACACAGACCCAGAGAGCAGTTGTGTGCAGCTCCTGCCCCAGCCCAGTCTTCAGTACCCGAATAACTGTTTAGAACTCAACAGTCACAAACTTTGGAAATGGCCTTTTTTCTTCATGCTTGTAACTTCTTGCTGGTGTATTTAATATTTTTTTTCTATAGCACTATATACCCACACACTAAAACTATACATGCCCCTTAAAATACTGACCAATCAATAGTGCTATTTTGTCGGACTTTCGGAAAGAGAGAGAAGGAGGGAACAGCAAAAGGAGCAGGAGATTTACAAAGTCCTAATCCAATTTAATACGGGCCTGCCTTCAGGCACTGGCTCTATTTAATTTCTGCTGGGGAAAACAACTCTGCAGCAAAGTTTGTGCTGCGCTGCTTCAATGCAATTTTCTGTTAACTGGTAATCAAATACACACCTTGGTGTGTGACTGGTGTGGCAAAACTGTTACACTGCAATTTTAGGAAAGGCTTGCGTTCTTCTTTTTGTGAAAAGTAGGAGTCAAATTCCAAAACACGCTCCCCAAGGAGCTGCTGGGATTTAAAATTAAACCGCGTCATTCCGCAAGATTTTAACTTGTGGTTTCTGATTTGAATGCCACACAAGGAGCCTGATCATAGCTCTGTTAGATTGTAGAGCTTAATCTTTTCCTGAGAGCCAAAACAACCCAGGTACTCTTCAGCCACCAGTCTACTGACCTGGCATGAAATTTGGTTTGAAATATATTACTAAAAGCTGAATTAATTGAATACAGTTAAAAATCCAGGGTTTTTTAGTTTGCTTGTTGTTATTTTTTCCATTTGTATAATTGAAAGGTATATTTTCATGTTCTTTTGTAGAGTACTATTCAGAAATAATATAAAAACGGGACTGGTGATTGAAGCAAACAATTTTTAAATTTTTTTAAAAGTTCACAATCATTCAATCCTTGAATATTTCTTTGACACAAGTTTTGAGTCCATTGTATATGCCTGTCTTTTTAATGAAATCCTAATAACTAACTGCTTAAAATTGAATAGAAAAAAACTATATTTGTGATGACTTTTCTAAATTTTTCTACTGCTTTGTCGGTTTTAGAAGTCTCAGTTAAACCCCTGTGTTCTATGAAGCACATGCCTGTTTGTGGTTTTATTACTTCATTATATTTTTTTTTTTTCTGTTAGAAATCCACTTTTACTTTGAAAATATATCCATTCTATATGTATTGATTTTGTGGCCGTCTTAGAAAATGTGTGTTTAGTGTGGTTAAAATGGTTTGGTGTCCTTCATGTTTTAAAGGGATGGCACACAGCCCTAAGCACATCACGAAAATATTTGCTGGGTATTGTTAAGCTATTTCCTAATAACAGCAATAAATGAAATAACGCCAAAAAGAAAAGGTTTTTATGACTGAGAGCTGCATAAATGTGTTTCACACCTCTGTGAATTGTATCATGACTATGGTGCTGCATAAGAGAATTTTGATTTCTCTCTTTGCTGGTAGACACTCGTGTATAAGCACAACAATCTGCATCTCTTTATGGAGCAAGAACTACTTTTCTTTGTGTTGCCTCAAATATGAAGAATTTTACATTGAAATTATGGGAGAAAAAATGAGGTGCTTGGTTGCTGGTTTTGTAGGGTATCGTCGCTGTCGTCCTGGAGAGTTCACCTGTGCTGATGGACGGTGCCTGTTGAATTCCCAGTGGCAGTGTGATGGGGACTTTGACTGCCCAGACCACTCCGATGAAGCACCTATCAACACCAAGTGCAAAAGTTCAGGTTTGTGTTTAATTTCTTGAAGAACACGCGTGACCTTTCTTTTTTGAGAGCAATGGTTCAGAGTTTTAAGTTAGCAAATGTAAAACCTCACAGCTTAAATTTCCAGGGCTTTCATGGTAATACTGCTCATGTCTTACAATGAGAAAGTGTTCTGAGCATCCAAAGCTTCAGTTCACAAAGTTCAAGCCACCAGTTCTTATGGAATAAAATAGCAGACACTTCCTTAATGCATAAGTCCTGTTGATGCTAAAACAAGATGATATTAATATAGTCATTTCCAAAGTTTCTAGCTTGCTCTTAAAACGTTTACTGTGTTCAAGATATTCATCACACAGAAGGAGATCATAAAAAAGGGGATGTAAAGGTGCTCTCACTATAAATAATAAACACTGCTTTAATTTTATTAGTAAATTATTGACCAAATGCTATTGGTTTTATTGATATTTTCTGCTTACATTTATGAGTTTACTGAGGTCTGACTGGATTTTGAGAGGGAAATTAGTCCTGGTCTGCATATGGTGTTCTATTCTGTGGTTTTTTGAAAGACCAATTCTTCTGTCTAGACCTTAGGATTTCATGGCTGTGTAGCCAGGTTCTTTATACCAATTTTGATGGAAAACACTCATCTGCTGTGAGGTGAGGCAGCACACCTACGTTAAAATTATTTAAATGTTTCAATTGCTATTTGAAGGATCTGAATGTAGCTGAAATGATGTATTCCAGTTTTGCCAAACAGGGAAAACCGTATGTGCGGATCATTAGACAAGGAATGCATCCAAACTCAGTCGGTTATGTTACTAAACACCTCAGCCTCCACAGGGCAGAGAACCTGTGTTTTTTAACTTTTGGAAACTGTAGAACTGTATTTTGTGCAGAGATGATGTAGAGGGTTCTCCATTATATAAAACCAAATATATAGGGGAGAGAGTTACAAGTTGATGTCTTCACACGTTTTTCTGGGAGAGGAATAACCTTTAAAGACACTGAAAAGTGAAAAGCTATTATAATGCTGTCAATAAGTAATATTCAATTGCTACACAATTGTTTCATTTCATGTGCACACAGCAGCTGATACACGAGAAAACTAATTCCAAATACTAATAGATGACACCAAGTTGTGTTTTCTTTTTTGTTTTCCAGAGCAGTCATGTAACAGCTCTTTTTTTATGTGCAAAAATGGCAAGTGCATTCCTCAAAGTGAGGTTTGTGATAACAAAGAAGATTGCAGTGATGGGTCTGATGAGAAAAGCTGCCACGTTAATGAATGCCTCAGTAAGAAAGTCAGCGGCTGTTCCCAAGATTGCCAAGACCTTCCCGTCGGATACAAGGTGAACAATTGCAAAATGTGGTGTAATATAATGCGAGTTTTTAATTCTTAAGGGTTTAACTGCTGCATGATTATAATAAAGTCCCACTGTGTGGTACCTCCTTGTAGTGAAGCAGCTTATGTGCCATAATAAGAACACTCAAATTTTTATTTCCTGTAAGCAAACAATTCCCAATTGTGTTTAAAAGATGGTACAGTACATACTTTAAACCTATGGTCATACAGTGCTTTAAATACAACAAGTCATACTGGTGTATACAGAGCACTTATAATCAAAGAGTGAAAATTTAGCAATACAGAGGAATGGGCAGCAGAAATACTGGTTTTCTCCAATTTTTTTTTCCCCAAGACAGACACTCTTAAAGAAATATTTAAACAAAGAAATATCACCTTAGCAACAGAATAAAACTGTTGGTTGTCTGCATGTGAAGATGTTTTTTGAATCACCTGAATCTGCTCTTTGGCCTTGACAAGTAGAGAGGAACAGACTGCAGTAGCCTGTAAATAGCAGCTAAAAATAGAAGAAAGACTTTTTTCAGGGTTTTAACTCTGAAGTAACCCTAACTGCACTCCCAAAGTTTCATCTTTTCAGGTGATCATTGGCCCACTGAGAACTAAATAAAGTCTGTGCAGCATGGCTTAGATCTGCAGGTATTCAACCCTCTGGAACTGTGAAGGTTGAGACAGACTCAAGAGCGGTTGGGTTCAACAAAAACCTGGTTGAAGTGGTGGAGAAAGCACGTCCTGGATCTCTGCAGAGAGAAATAGAGAATATAGGACGGAACATGACACAAAGTCTTCCGTAGAGAAAATCTATGCCCCTGTTTCAAAACCCCTCTGCCCAGTTGTATTTTGCATCTTTCACATTGCATGTGATAAACTTATCAGAATCATCATCAGACCCAAATAAAACTCATAGAAACAGAGACTATTCTAACTTAGAAGGCATCCACCAGAATTGTCCACCTCCAGCTCCTAATCAGCCTCAAGAGTTCTCATTCACATTGCTGTGTTGCTTGCACAGATTGCTAGGTGACAGCAATGATTCCAGGGAAAGTAATTAAAACGTTTCTATCTTTACCAAAAAACACATGTATAA
Organism: Gymnorhina tibicen; assembly: GCA_013399875.1. Lineage (NCBI taxonomy): Eukaryota > Metazoa > Chordata > Aves > Passeriformes > Artamidae > Gymnorhina > Gymnorhina tibicen. The sequence continues at coordinate 4,307,077 of VXAZ01005100.1, read as the reverse complement.
TTGAAATAAGAACTTCAAAGGGTCCCTCCATCATTATTTTCAAGGAAAAATCCTTTCTATGTTTTTGAAAGGGTGTGCTTTACTTTTGCTTCAGTTAAACTAGAAAGAATAATTACTCATTCTACAGGGTTTTCTTTGGTTTTTTTTGGAGGAAATGGTGCTTAGGATTACATCAGCAATATTTAAAAAGAAAAGTAGATATGCCTCCTGTAAACCATACAAGCAGCAAAGTAATTAAGCTGTTACTTGAAAAAATGAGATACATAAAAAATTTATGATGCTAACATATTCAGAAGAAAGTACACACAGACGATAAACAGAATTAAAAATGAATGTATTTGGTTTCCTTTCGCAGTGCAAATGCTGGCCTGGATTCCTCCTGAAGGATGATGGCAAAACCTGTGTAGATATTGATGAATGTTCATCTGGATTTCCCTGTAGCCAGCAATGCATCAATACCTACGGAACCTACAAATGCTTGTGTGCAGAAGGGTATGAAACACAGCCTGAAAACCCAAATGGCTGCAAATCCCTTTCAGGTATTACTATTTAATGTTTTTATAATCCACAGCTGCATCCAAATAATTTGTGAAAAACACCTTAGCCCCAAGGTCTGTGTTACCTTTCTATGCAAGATAAAAACAGAGTTACTTTGAATCTGCTATTTCTTCAGTATAAAATAGGAATGTGATTGTGTCTGAATGTAATAAGTTATATTTTTAGTATGTATTGTCCTCAGCTCATTTGTAGTAAATAGATATAGTGGTTTTTGAAAGTTTGAATTAGTAAGTCTATTAGAAAAACTGTTAGGAAATTTAAAATGCTTCACTTAGTTCTACTTCTGAGTCACATGATAATAGCATGGTTATGACGAGCTTTCATCATCTTTAGAATATTAGAATGTACAGACTTCCTCGTCTTGAAGGAATGAAAAGGAGGAATAGGAAAAAAAAAACAGAAAATGCAAACATCCTTGAAAAGGAGGAACAGGAAAACATAATAGAAAATGCAAACTCCATTATTCCTATGGCATATTAAATCCTCCAGTCTTATATGTGTTACACAAGATACGTGAGAGCATTGTTATTTCCTCACGCCTCTGATGGTGTTTTCATGTGCTTCAGTGGGTGGGATTGGCTGGATCAGTGAAAGGAACAGAAACCCTGTTGCTGTGTTCCGCTGAGTTTCCTTCGCAGCCCAGGCAAGCTTTCAGTTTTCTTTCCAGATGACAAGAAGGCTGGAACCTCTGTCTGCCTCATATTCCAGCCTCGGGGCTTCCCTGAGCGACCAGGGGAGACGCAGGAGAGGGCAGGAATCCAGCAGCTGGTTTTGCTTCATTCCTGTCCCCCACTTCCCACGCCACCTGCACATTTTGAAGCCATGGATCACTCAGAGGAGGAGGGGAGCTGGAGCACATCAGAGCTGTTTCTTGGAGGTGTAATAAATCAAACTTCAAAAGAGTCCATGGCAAAGCTGTGGTGCTGTGACGGGGATGGCTCTGCTGCCAGAAGGGGCCAACATGGGGACGTTTGGCCCAATGCTGATTTTTTTGCATAATTTGCTTTAAAGGCTTTTACGAGAGAGCAGAGCATTGCAGCCGTTCCCCACAGGCCACAAGTCAGGGCTGAGGATGATGCCTCAAGTCATTTTTGAACTGGAGAATGTCTTAAGAGTTGAACAAAAAATGCAAAAGTGTTCAGTACAGGAGCAGAGTAGGCTGGACAGCACATTACATCCTAGAGTGCGTGAGCAGTAGATACAAAGCCTTTAATACATTTTTAATTATCACTGGTAATTTTTTTTTTTTGTTTTAGTTGAGGTCACTCCTAACAGAGCTAAAATAAAGACAGCTTTAAAAAAAAATTACTATTATATATGTCACTGTCAGACATATTTCAGTAATGTCATGAATGAGTATCTGAAAGTAAATATTTTTTATAAACTAGAAGACCAGAGTTAAAAAAAAATCAAATCTGGATTCGGTTAAGAATTAGACAATCAAGGTTTTTATAAACAGCTGTTTCTTTATCACTATCCTGTTCAGAATATTGAAATCTCAAAAAGCAATGGTCAAAACATGCTTGGTTTGCAATCATAACAATTAATAGTCAGTGTTATTTGAAAGGAAATGTTGAAATTAAAACATGTGGAATGAAATATATTTCCCATTTAATCTCTGACATTAAATTAGGATAAAATACAGTGTGGTTCCCATATTACAAAGGCAAAAGAATTAAATTGCACGGAAAGATATACTAATTGATTGCTTTGTTCATTTTTATACTGCATCATTGATCTTTCTTGGAGCATTTGAATGTTTTAAATATTTCTTTCATCCATAACATTGATCAGAGCATGTAACATTTATTTTTCAAACCATCTGTATTTCAGCATTGTATTCCTGATTTTCCATAAATTAACGTAAAAGCTAGTCTAATATATTCTTTCTCCCGGGGTTTAGATGAGGAACCTTTCTTAATTCTGGCTGATCATCATGAAATAAGAAAAATTAGCACTGATGGATCCAACTACACTTTGTTGAAACAGGTATAACCATAGTACCATGCTCTAAGTTTAACTCAATACTTTTATTTTTTTCTAAAGTTTGCAACTGACAGAAACATCATCCTACAATTGGCGTTGTGTGCACCACAGAACAACTGCAGTATCTTCAGAGTTCTTACGATACTTTCAATTGACTATTTTGTCTGGATTTGACATGATTAAAGCTCAGGCAGTTGTTTCGTCAGTCATTCTGATGTACTAAAAAATTATGTTATTTGTGATCCTCTTCCATCACAATATGTTTTGTGCAATTTGTCTATTTCAGTTAAAAAAAGAACAAAAAGCCCCACCTATTTGGCCATGTGTTATTTGGGCTACTTACTGTCATAATCTAAACCTATTTTCAGACAGACAGTCCCAATATTTATGGTATTACAAAATGTGAACTTTCATCTTGGTGTAAATCTACTTTTTGAAGTAATTACTCTAAATTATTATAACAGAGAAAAAAAAAAGTGAAAAACTGCCAAAAATAGAAAGTCACCCAGTAAATACAGAGCTGCCATTTTCAGCAGTGTCTGCTCTCCTTCTATGCTTCACCTAAGTGTAGTTATTTACCTCAGATTAGATTTCCAAAATACATTTTAATAAAAGTATCTATTTCCTTGAATACTAAATGGATCAATTGTAGTAAGAGTAGGAAACAGAGGACTGCCCATCAGTATCATTAGGCTTTTTGTAAATTCTTGTGTCACTAGGCTGTGCACCTTAATGTCACAAGAGAGGTGCTCAGGTCTTCCCAATAGTAACTATGAAATTACCATCTTGAATGAAACGTTGACTTTATTTAAGCTTAGCAAGCATTATGAAAGTCTATCTGTTCTCCTGAAATCCTTCTGACTCTCATTTGCATCTCCCCTCCTCTCTCCTCTTTTGCTGGTGTACCTGTTCACAGAAGCCTGTGAAAAGAGGGGAGCAACAGGAAATTTGCTTCGTGGTTGGTGCTGACAGATGGTCAGAGCTTCCTCGGTCCTGAATTCAGTGGGCTCCTCTTTGGTGTGTTAAGAGACCGAGCAGCTCCAGCCATTGAACAAAACCTGTGTTTTCCATATCACATTAATTCACTGGGCTGATAAATACCTCTGCTATTGAGCCTACTGGTCTTTGCTCCTGCAAAGGCAGCGTTTGATTTGGAAGCCAAAGAGGGATCTTTACCAGCAGAACCAGGGGGTTTATGTCCCTCATAAGGACATCCTTGTGTCCTTGCAGTGTTATGATGGATTTGGCTCTTTCCTGCACATCTACAAGATGATGGCAAACACCAGAGTGGCTCTGGCAGAGGAGCAAACCCACCCTTCTCTCTGTGAATTTGATCTATGATTACCATTCTAACAGTTGTTCATATAAACTCAGAATAAAGGAGCTGAAAGTAGGAGCTCATTCAGTCTTCTCTGAGTTATGTGCCAGCTTTTTCCTCTATTTTCTTTTTCTTTTTTTTTTTCCAAATACACATAAACAGTACAACTGTTTGAATTGTGTCTCATGTATCTTCTTTGCTTTCCATTTCCTTCACTCCTAGTCATCAAAATCCTTAGGGTTTCAATAGGCAGAGTAGATAATCTTCCTCCTCATTATTTGTGATTTTTATCTCCATGTTTTTAAGTGGGGCACCAAGGGAACACAATGACAGCCAAGGGTATATTGTGTGCTGTGTAAGAGAAACAAACCCACAGGTTTAAGATGAGAGACTAAGACAGCTGATGCCATTTGAAATCTTCCCTATTCCTTCTAAAAAGCAGATTACATGTGAAATGACAAAGCATTATGCTAGGAGGGCTTAAGTGAGATATGTATATAATAAAGAGGAAATTATGTCTGGACAGAGAACTCTGTTATAGATGTACAGAAATATTTTACCTGCAGTTGATGTTCTGATAAATATTGAAATTAAACTGACCCAAAATAAAACACTTGAAACCAAAGATGTGCAGGCAGTCAGTTTTCTGTATCAGTCTCAATCTTTAGGAAACTTTAGCAGTGTTTTGGAATACATAGAGATAAGGCCGATTTTTTCTACAAATTGCTGACTTTGATTTCTAAAACGTTATAAAATTGTATTAAATAGTATTTTGTATTCATTGACCTGTTGTGTCCTTGGTGAAGAATTTGGGGTGGGGGTTTCTCTGTAGATGCAATTACACTAATTGTAGAAAAAGAGACAGGAAAAGCGTTTTACAGCCCAGTTATGACAGAGCTGCAGTTGGCTTTGTGAAAAGTGTGTGCATGTATATGATATTTTTGAAAAATGAGAGTGGTCCTCCTACACTGGATTGTTTCAGGCTTCCTTTAATGATGATTTGTGCAGCCTAACTACGCTTTTCCTCTCCATTTTGATCAAAAGGTAGATTTACAGTAATTACACAGTAGTAGATGGCGGATAAGCCGTGTATCAGTTACTGTACAATTAAATATTGTTGTCCTTAGTTGTTTACTGTAGAGCTGGCTGGTCCAGCACACCCCTTCACAGCAATGAATTACACTAACGAGGGAGGCTGCTGATCTGCCTGAGAGCGGGATGTCATTGGGCTGATAAGGGAATTGATTAACTGACCTTGCCTTTTTAAAGATGGTACAGACCACATCCGTTCCTTTCACCACTGCTGCTCCATATTTCATTGATAACAACAACCTGGCATATTAAGAATAATTGTGATTTCACTGCATATCAGAACATTCAGCAGGTTATGGGGCAGATAAGGAAATAAGAGCCATCATCTGAATGCAATCCCCTTCTGCCTTATCTGCCATTTGGGATGAAAAGCCATTATTGTAGGATTGCTCCTCCCAGCCTGTTGGAGTACCTCAGATATAATCACCACTCTTTCTTAAAATGTATTGGCTTTGTAACTGGAGCCACAGGAGACTCCCATGTGCCTTCTAGATCTCCAGCTTTCACACTGTTTGTATCTACCACCTCTGTGTCTGTGTGTATTCACACACATATATGTAAATATATATATACAGTACCTAGAATATAGCATCTAAGAAGTCAAAACCTCCTCATTCAGGAATTAGCATTCATGTCTTTTTGCACACCACCCTATTTTCTTCCTGATTAATTTAGATTGTTAAGGAAATTTTTTCATTATTTAAATGTCGTAAGGATTATACTGTTTCTGGTTCGCCCATCCAGTTTGCCAAAGAAATGCCAAAAGCAGTAATCAGCAGTGAAACTGAGCAGAAGTTAGAAGTATTTACTGCTAAATTTCATTTAAATAAGAGTGTGGAAAAACACAGGAGCCTCACTTAGTTTCATACATCATCTGCATTTTTGAAGTGAGACAGTTGATTTGTCACCATATTTATTTCTGTTACAGTCTTTATCTTGTTCTGTTTACAAGTAATGTATGGAAAAGAGAGGGAAGTGCTTCAGAAATATGCAGACAGTAAAATAAAGCACTGGGAATATTAACTGTGTTTTGTATTCTGAATGCTATCCAGCAGTTTGTGTTCAAACATTTGAATAAATGGACTTTTTTTTCCCCTGTTTTTAGGGGCTGAACAATGTGATTGCAATAGACTTTGACTACAGAGAAGAGTTCATTTATTGGATTGATTCCAGCAGACCAAATGGCAGTCGCATAAACAGAATGTCTTTAAATGGAAGTGACATCAAGGTAATTGGGGATTAAAAATGTCACTACTAGAATTAAATTTTTTGAGTGTTTTGGGAAATGCTCCTTCATACTTTTAACTCAGATTGTGAGGCTTTGGTGTATGAATACAAACACAACATGAGCTAGCAAGTCCTAGTAAAATTTAATTGCATTTATATCTTATTTGAAGTAAAGATAGGGACTAGGAGAACTGTATTTAGGACCTAAATTCCTCATGACTTATCCGACAGTTTACTGAGATTGGCAGTTCCATGTGGTTTCCAGGATGCCAAAGAAAAAAAGAGCTATAATTAGGTGTAAGCTGTGTAAATACACTGGTCTGTTACTTCTTCCTATAAAATTTCCTGTGATCTTCAGTTTGTTTTTGTTTCACCTCCACTACATTGATAATTAAAATAAGTCAGTGTCTTTGCTGTGAAGGGTGAAAGTGCACTCCTATTTCTGCACAGCCTGTCTGTTCTGCCTCTGTAGTGGATTAAGTTCACAAATCCACTGTTAAGAACATTTGTTAACTTATGCGAACATTTTCCCAGAACTGGAGATAAGCAGTAAGGAATTCTTTGTTTATTCTATTATGTCTGACCTTCTGAAACATGGAGTTAAATGAGCAGTAACACATCCTGTGAATTTGGTTCCCTCACACCAATAAATGTGCAGAGAGAAAAGATTTGTTTTTCGTTCACAGCTTCGTGCGTGGACTGACACATCCTCAGAGCACGACAGCTTTGGCCTTTATGAGTTAGGGTTTCAAACTCACTGGCTTCAGTGCACCTTGTGTGCATCCTTCACACCAAAATAACTGTTCTTAAAAAGAAAGAAAACAAATGGATAAGCAGTTATGGCACTCCGATTGCACTGGGGTGAAACTAAAACCCAGCGTGCACTCAAAAGTTTTCCCTTTGAAGGGCAAAAAAAGAAGACAGGCAAGTGTGGGGTTCAAAATCCATGACATCCTTGAGTCATATTTATTGTCTTTAAACAGTTTCCAAAGCGTCCTCCTCAGCTTCTGTCCCTTCTGGATGAATCAGTATTATGTAAGGGCTGGGGATTACTCAGACTCTTTATTTCTACTCTTAACTATTTCAGGAAGAACAAAGTTTCTTCCCAGTCAAAAAAAATTCTGATAACCACATAGAAGAACGCAAAAAAAATTGCTTTCTACTGATTCATCAATAATTTCATTTTTTAAGAAAGAGTTTCACAAGGTTGAACAAACAATAGAAGAAAATTAGGATGAGGACATGGAGGGTATTTTGTTTTTCCATCATTAATATTTCGCAACTGGCACAACAAGGGTCATGTCAATGAAAATTTTTCTTAAATAGGATGCAAAATTCAAAGCAAAAATTATGAAAATAAGTCCATTTAATTTTCATTAAAAAACCTGCTTTTTCGCTGAAAAACTTGGCCCAGATTTGGCCTCTGAAAGCTAAAAAAAAATAAAGGTGAAAAAAATTAACAAGAATTATATATTGTATCAGTCTAATAGTCTGACAGTCACCTTCTATCCAGTACCAAATTTTTATGGTTCTTTGACTTTTTATTAGGTTGCCATAGGACATACTTAATAACCGACATTATTAAAAATTGAATTATTTCAAATGAAATTATTATAATTATTTATTTAATTATTTAAATGCTGATGTTATTATTTGTTATCCAGAAAACCTGTTTTCATATTTAATGGGGTTTTTTGTCATAAGAGGGAGTTTTTATGGTTTTTCCCCTGAAGTTTGAATCTCTCATTTTAGTATCTCCGCACTCGTTGTGTTACTCTTTGCTAAAAAAAGATCTGCTCTCAGTGTAAAGGATGCTATTTGATGTATTGCCTCGGATTCCCCTTGCAGGAGATGGCATTTCTTCAGCACACCAGCCCTGGCTTTCCTGCCCTGGGAAGCCTGATGGCATCTCATTTTTCTTCTGCATCTGCTCGTGGAGGACATATTTATAGAACTGAAACGACAGCTTTTTCACATAGATGTGTTCAGACATTAGCGCAGTGTTTTATGGAGAGTTTCAGTTCAAATGTTAGTGGGAAATGCAGTAGAAAGCTGGGCTGTGCACTTTAAGTGCCACACTTAATGATCTCAGTGACTGGGGTATGTTGAAGTGACTCTCCAAAGGAAAAGCCATCAGAAAGAGAGACTAATTACTTTGGTTGATGCTCTGGTGTAGTGTTTAGGTAGCTAAACCACTGTCTAAATTTTCAGAGTTGTCCATTTCTGCATGAAATGTCCCATGTTACAGTGCAGCAGTTGCTGCAATTACACATTTATAAACTGGTGAAGCTGGTAGTGTGAAGGTGTTAGAAAAGAAAATATCTTACTCCCATTAAAAAATCAGTGTGTCCTGGAATTTAACTTTTTAAAAAGATTTTATAAGGTGATAAATTATGTAACAACCTGAGAAGGTGCTTTTACATATTCATAACTATAAAACTGATTTAAAGCATCTCACCATATCCCTTCTTATCTTGAAGGCTTTTCCATGTCTTCAAATGGTAAATAAACTTAAAACAAGCACATTGAGTTATACATAATATAGGTTTACAAATGAAGTTTATACTCTCTGATGCACATGCTGTTAGTGATGAAGATGACAATAAATTAGGATGTACACCACAGTAATAAACCCATTATCAGTGCTTAAGAAACCTCATAAATTTTCAAGTATTGCTTCCTGATTTGTGGGGGTTTTTCTGAAGTTCCAGTTGCACAGACCTAATCAGGACTTAATCAGGAATAGAGTAGGTCAGGATAGACCTTCTCAGACCTTCTCAGAATTTGCAAGCCTAGAAGAAATTGGACTCAAATGATTGTGAATATTCAAATATTACTGAACACTTGATATGAAGCACTCCCAGACAAGCCAGACTGAGTCATGCAATCATGATGAGATTTGTAATCACATGTCTCTAGAGGAATTTGTTCAACTTCCAGAATTACCCAAGTCATCAAGAACTCTGAGAATAACACACCCCTGTCAGTAGTCTGTAGGCTTTCCAGTAGGTGATTAAATTGCTTCTGTCTCTTAACAATGCAGTCTTTTTGAAATTTAACTAGTTCTTGGGAAGTTCCTCATTCTTCTGCCACATGAATGTTGGAAATAAGAGCACAGTATTTACTTTCCAACCAGTAACTCGCTGAGTGCTCTTATGGACTCTCTGTCACGATGACATATGGCACTACTGTGACATTAAAATGAAGGATATGCTGATGGAGACTGGTGAGAGAAATGGGGAGCTGAGAAGCAGATGTGTTCAAGGGCACTCTGTGGGGAGAGAAGCCTCATCTCCACTCTGTTCTGTGGAGCAAAAAATAGAATAGTGAAGGAGAAAAAGGTTGGTTTGGTTTGATTTTTTTTTTCTTTTTACATTAAGAGAAAACTAGAAACTTAAGATGAAAAAATGAAAGATCAGAAGTTCTTAAAAGTTCGTGCATAATGCAGAGAAGTTGGGAATTTCCTATTTACAGTATCATGGTATTCTCCATTCTCCCTTACTAGGAGAAAAGTGTCACATTGTCATAGCTACTTAAGAAGTGTCATTACCTGAGAAGTGTCAGTTTTTAGCAGTGAATAATACACATTTTTCACATGTTGTGTGTCATAGTATCAAATATCCAGTCTCTCAATATCTTGGTATCAGTAGCTCTCGAATTGTTGTTCCTTTCCCCAATATTTGGATGAATAATTAATATAATTTTTGCCTTTTTAGGTAATCCACAATACAGCTGTTCCCAATGCCCTGGCTGTCGATTGGATTGGGAAGAATCTCTATTGGTCTGATACTGAAAAGAGAATTATTGAGGTGTCTAAACTCAATGGCTTGTACCCAACTGTCCTTGTGAGCAAGAGAGTGAAGTTTCCCAGAGATCTGTCCTTAGATCCTCAAGCTGGGTATGAAGCAGCCCATTTTCAGTAATTCCTATTTAATCCTAATTTGATATTAAGATGTATTTTATTTAGAGAATAGATAGGAAATACTACTTAGGTTTGTTTGTTTGTTTGTTTGTTTGTTTGTTTAATCTAATATTCAGTGATAGGAGAAAATCACAGAGCTGGTCTGGACTCTACTTAAACAAAGAAAAGCAGTGTTTTTCCTAACATAGAGATGTAACCTGTCTAGTTTACTATTTTTAAGATAAAAGCCATTTTCTACCACTTCTTAGAACTGGAATTTAATTTTCTAGTAACCCTACCCTTTCTTCCCTGTAAAATTTGAGAGGGAGGATGCAGACCTTTATTTAATGTCTTCAACGTATGAATATATGGGATCTCTCTGTGGTTGCCTGGACATCCCTGTGTATGCAAAAATCACTCTACAAAGTTAGTACAGGGAGTCTCAGTCTTTCAGGAAGGCTTAGATACGTATAAAGAGGCATAATAAACTTACTGGGTTTCCTCTTGCTGCGTATAGACAGCTTTCCATGGTCAAGGGGGTTTTATTTTTTCATTTTTAATAAACGTGTGTATTTTTAAATTTATTTTAGTATATAAAGTTCCTGAAAATAAAAACTCAAATTCAGAGTTATAATTTGAAATGGTATTACTTGTATCTTAGGTTTTTTTCCCCTCACAAATGAGAACTGCTTAACGAGTTATCCTGCTGCTGCCATGCAGTTTGTGTCCAAGGCAAACATTTTCTGTTGGAGAGAGCGGAGAAAGTTCCCTTTCTCTGCTGCTTATGTGGAGTGGGCCTGGTGCCAGCGTAGTGCACCTGTGTCTTGTAGGATACCTGTAGCTCCTCTTAGGGCCACCAATGCCTCCTGCACACAAATTCTGTTCCAGGTGGTTATTAAGAATATGAGCTGCATCTGGATTTTGGAGAGCCTGCCCAAAGCCTGTAGAGTAGAATCAGCTTCCCAGCTGGAAAGATTGGTCCTGAGGTTCTGAGTAGTGGCATACAACAGCAGCCACATGCATCCGTGTGCTGAATAATGAGACTCTTCCTTTCTTTGTGGCAAATATGCTCTGCGTTGTGGTTAAACAGCATATTGAGGGGAAAATTGCTGCTCAGCTTTCCGACAGTCTTTCTCAGTTCTTCACCCATTTTTAAACCCTGCGTGCAAGAAACTGTTTTAATGTTTTGGAACTAGCACTCCTTGAAGCAATTCAATTTGCATTATGTGGCTGTTAACAGCAAAAAAGGTTTTGTAATATGTGTAAAAAAAAAAAAAAGAGTCAACGTGATACCATATTTCTGATACATTTAGTAGTGATGCCATTTATGCAGGATGTGAGAGTCACAAACTCCAGTTTGGGTGGTGCTTCAAATTCTAAGGTATCAAGACTAAGCCATTTAAATGCACTTTTTACTAGTCCAGAATTAATTTAATAAAATCACACCTAGAATGAGGATTCCTATTTAAACCCTTCACATTCAGCACACCTGTTTAGAGACAAGTCTAGAAAAATGCAGATTTATCTGGAAGGTGGAAATACTATAGGGTAATTATTCTGATTTATTCTTGAGATCCACTAAGGAAATTGAATCACAGAACGGTTTGGGTTGGAAGGGACCTTAAAGACCATTCTGTTTCAAAGCCTCACAATAGGCAGGGATGCCATTCACTAGAACGAGGTTGCTCCAAGCCCCATCCAGCCTGGTTTTGGACACTTCCAGGGATGTGGCAGCCACGACCTCTGTGGTCAGTTTCTGATAATACTCAGCTGCCGTGTGTTGTTTCACAGATACTTGTACTGGATCGATTGCTGCGAGTACCCTCACATCGGCCGCGTTGGCATGGATGGATCCAGGCAAACTGTGGTTATAGAAACACAGATCTCCAGACCCATGGCTCTTACCATAGACTACGTCAACCACAGACTGTATTGGGCTGACGAAAATCATATCGAGTTTTCTGACATGGATGGATCTCACAGACATAAAGGTTGGTCAACACCTCAGTTATTTTCTTTTTCCTTTTGATAATTTTTAAATCAAGGGTGCTTTCTGTGTATAATTATGTAAAAACTGTCCTTTAAAATGTTTTTGCAACCTTTTTCATGATGAATTTTTCCTTTTATCAATATTTTAAAATCTGCTTTTCATTTTTCTTCTCTGTTATGGATATGAATAGCTTTTAGACGTGCAGTAGTACGTGTTTTTGAGAAAAATGTCAAATGGAAAAAGAAAATCTAGGAACAGACTCAGCAATCTGAGGCGGCCCTGTCAGTTTTATACTCTGGCATATATAGACGTGTTCTTTATTAAGTTACAAAGTGAGTGAAACTTGGTGTTGAAAGTAGAAGGGATATATCCTGTGTGCCATGTGTCAGAATAGGTCTAAAATCAGCCCGTTCTCCCATGTCAGAAAGCCTGGAAACACCCATTAGTCTGCTCAGCATGAGACCAGTATTGCAAATGTAATTTGGGGCTTTCCTGGTCGATGGGTGAAATAATAACTTTTGAAATACTTAGGTAATGAACTAATCTTTATCCCTGTGTTTTGTTTCTCACCTGATAGACAATTAAAATGTTTGTGCCATTTATCTATAAAGTATTAAAAAAAAAATTCTACACTATGATGAATGGTTCTCATATTCCAAATTGTATAATTAAAGATCTTTCATTTTAATTTAAATACATGAAATAGTATCAGTCTACTGAATTTTTTTGGTTGAGGTTTTATTTGAAATGAAATTGTTACCTGAGCTCCTTCCACAAGCTTTATCCAAACCTCAGCACTGCTGCTATGCTGGTAAAACTTCATGGATTTGGGCTTTTTTAGGCTTTTATGTCATACTGGGTGCCTCCAGGTTTTCTCCAAACCACAGTTCATGAAATAACTACTTTATTTTCAGATCAAAGCTTCGCCGTGAAATAAAAAAGAAAAAAGAAAAAAAAAATGAAAAGCAGAACAAGTTTTCTAGCCCTTATATTCATGAATTGTAAGTTATAAATACATCATGAATAATTCAATGGCAGTTGTTTGAGATGGTAGATTGGAGACACTCTAGCTATGAGAGCTGTAAACATTCCCGTTAATCTCAGCATAACGTCCATGTTTTTTTCGGGATGAACACTGGTCAGTCGTAACCTGCTCACCTAAGCAGCACTCGCTCAGACATAGCCCTGAGCTGGATTCCTGCTGACAGTCTGTTCTTCTGACAGATGAAGCAAGGCTCCCTACTCCTCTTGATGTCATTCCCTGTGCTGCTGTCCTGCTATTTTTGTTCTCATAAAATTATGCTCTTACTCTTCTTTCTGGGTCTTTCAAAGGAAAGAAGTAAATAATAACCAATGTATCTCTCTTAGCCCTAAACTGACTGCAGTGGTCAAGCCTTTCACAGTCTTCTCCTTCAGCCTAAGAGTTTTAGAATTTTTCTTTGCCCAAAAAATACCTTCCTGTCACTAAACTCAGGAGATAGCTGCAAAATTCCAGTCATCCCATCTTTGGTGTCCATTGCCTTGGTCTTCAACCTGTGGGGTTCAACAGCCCAAGTGGATGAAATCAGCTTCAACTGCTTTATATTCTTAGAGTAAATGTCTTCTCCTGAGGATACATGATCCTGGAGATAGCAGGAAATTTGTCACAATGCCACAACAAATTTATCCAAATTTGATACCAGTGAAGCATCTGAGGAAAGCTGCAAAAGCAGAAGTGACTTTGTGTAAAGCTGGTATTGTGCTGCTTTTGAGGACTGTCTCTTTGAAGTCCAGATGGTGTATGAATATTCAAGCCATAAGAAGTGAGCTTCGGGAGAAAGATCCTGAGGTATTTAAATGATGTGGAAGTGAGATTTTCTACTTAGCTAATCGTTGTAGATCATGAGGTTGGAAGAGACCTCGTGGATCACCTAGTCCGACCTTTTCTGGGAAAAGCATGGTCTCGATGTCCCAGAACCATGTCCAGCTGCATCTTAGAAGTGTCCAATCCACCATTTCCCTAGGAAGATTATTCCAGGGGCTCAGTGTTCTCCTTGTAAAAAGTTTTCCTCTTGTCTCCAATTGGAATCTTCGCAGGAGTAACTTGTTCCCATCACCCCTTACCTTTTCTGTGTAAAAAGGGAATCTCCTCCCCTATGCAGCCTTCTTTAAAGGCTGGAATGTGGTGATGAGGTTTCCCCTCAGCCCTCTTTTCTCAAGAGTGAACAAACCCAGTTCTCTCAGCCTTTGCTCTTGTGGCAGCTTCGGAAGCCTTGGATTATCTTTGTGGCCCTTCTCTGGATCCTCTCCAGCCTGCCCACACCTAATGCCATTCGTCACTTTCTGTTGTCAGGAGTTTCACTCAAAAATCAAAATGAAGTTGTAGAAAAGCTTCTGTGGATTTAACAAAACAGTGATAGAATTCTCAGTGTCTGAAACAGATGTAACAACCCTGTGCGTGCTCCAAGGGGAGCTTTGAGAGTTTCGCGAAGTTCACACATCATGATCAATTTGCCTTTAATCAGAGTCTTTTCCTTGCCTCCCCACTTTTTCCTGGAAAAACCAACCAAATAAAATTTCAATTCCTTCATGGTTCAGCACAAGACTAGAAATATTTTGGAAGATAAAATTTAGCCATTGTAAAATAATTATTTTAACAGGGGAAACTCAGAGAAGTTCAGTGTTTGGAACTGTGATCCCCTCTGGCTTTCTGATATCTGTAATCCCCATTGATAAGCACTTAAATGAGAAAGATTAAGTTTTGTCTCATGTGATAACTGTTTCTTGAAGGCATGTTTTTCGCATCGATTTCATGGTCTGTTTTCCTTTGTCATTTTGGACAGTTTGTATTGTCAAAGTTGACTTAAGGGGGAGATGGTTGAGTTTGCTCTTATCCTTAGTGTTTCCAAATGGAGAAGGATAAAAAGGCAGATATGGGGAGCACAAAATACATTCTCATGGAGCAGAGGAAAAAGTCTGAACAGGAATACTCTGAGTGATGCAGCATGAGGTTCTGTTCATGGCAAACTAAGCTTTTTCTCACCTCTTTCTGTGACCTCTGAGGATAAGGCTCGCTTGCTGTGAGGTTTTTTCCTGAGAACATGATTTTTGGATCTTAAATTATCCGTTACAAAACGTATCAGAAAATGCCACAGAGATTTCACAAGACCCAGCAAATAAGTAACTGGTCAGAATGAGTGGATTTCATACCTTTAAGGGATATTACGGTGTGAGAGAGTGTGCAGTGTTGTGTGCTCCACATCAGATAAACACAACAATCTTAGGCTAATTATTGACACACTGGTTGTTAAACCAAGGAATGCTTATTACATGCAGTGGGAGCTTACATGTATTTGGATCTTGGTGTTAACATTTTTTTCAACAAGTATGGGGGTTTTTTAATGTTTGTTTCTTATGAACCTTAAAGCTTTTTGAGAACATCTGCTGCTTTTCTGTTGTAAAGTTCCTCTGCATTTCAATAGAGAAATGGGCTTTTATAATTGCCAAGAGAGTCCTAGTAAGAATTTTGAAAACATGCTAACTAGGCCAGAAATCTTAGAGTACTTGGGAGCTCTCTTTGGCGCCGGGGGCAGCGATGACCTTGCTTAGCTGTTTGAAGTTTAATGCTTGGTTATGTAAACTGTCTTTAGAGCTTAGCCAATTCAGCACTGCAGCATTCACAAATGTTATACACTGTAAATGATTAAGCAAGTATTGAAGCACTAATCTGGCTAAGCACTAAGCTGGTTTACTTACGTGAGCTTAAAAAAAAAAATAATAAAAAATTTAAGAATTTGTCAGACTTAGCTGCTTTCAGTTCCCACCGCCCAGAGGAGATACAAGCTTCACAGTTCCCTGGGTATCTGGTTGCTTCATGCAGGTTTTCCCATCCTTCAGAGCTCCCAAAACCCAGAGGTGCCTACATTTCCACATTTCACTTTGAAGATGAGTATTTCACTATTATGAAACTATGACAGGGAAATCTGATAGTCCAGTTTAGGAAGTACAGAAACTTCTCTGAGATTAAGCTTTACACTGTGTGGGGTTGATGCTTTATTCTGTAAAAGCAAAAAGTTGGGCACTTCATTCCTTCATCTGACAGGGGCATGGAAATTAAGCCATGAAAAACTGTTGAACTTTAAATAAATTAAGTATTCATAAATTACTTCTTTAGCTGTAATACAGTTAACAGATAATAACTTTCCTGGAGTACCTCAATTTGAAAAAACACTTTTTTTCTTGAGGCTTAATTTCTGCCTGAATGTTTGCAAATCTCAGAATTGGTGAATATATATGCAAGTTTTGAAGTAAAAAGTACAAGCATTTTTAAAGATTATAACCTTTTTAATTTTTAGCACCTGTAATTTCAAAAGTTGCTCAATGTAAGGAGTTTGCAGGTAGAAAATGAGTATTTGTGTCTAATTCTGAAGTCTGCCACCAGAGTTATATAAGAGAGTATATCCAATTGTTTGTAAAATTGTCCTAAAGTAGAAGTGATCTAAATGATTATAAAAACCAATTCCTTCCAGATTTATACTGGGAGTTTTCATAGATCAAAAAATTAGAGAAGTCTGAAAAGAGGGTTTGTTTCTCACAGCAGGTGAGAAGTAGTTCTCACATGGTAACAGTTTTTTCCCAACTTTGGAGGAGTCTATAGAATTATTCATTGTAGCCACATCTGATAGCACAAACTGATAATTGCTTCCTCTCCATTATTGCCTTCTGGATTCAGTTCTCATAATCGTTCCAATAAAATTCTCCAATCCATATGTCTTCCCAAATCGGATTATTTTATTTTATTGGGTTCCTTCTCTTTTAAAGGATAATATTCAGGAAAAATTACTCAGATTCACCTATATTAAAGGCAATTCACACAGTTACATTACTCTACGGTTCCCCAGGCTCCAGTTTATGGAGCCCAGTTTGGTTGGTTTCTGTATATTCCACTGGTCTTGTGACAACATGCTCAAATTAGATTAGTTTATAAACTTCTGAAAATAGTTCACTATAATTTAAACTTCTACGTGAGCTGGACTTGTGCCCTCACAAATTTTAAGGGATGGGCATTACTTTCCATGCCGCTGTTCCTGTCAGAGAGCAATCACAACAGAGAACATAAACCACAGATTTTCTGTTTTCTCCCTGTTCATATCAACACAATGGGAAATGGGAGGATTTTGATGAAGGAAGCTGAAGTATTGAACAGCTCCCATGGTTGCAGTAGGACATAAATGAGATAAACCAAAGGGGCTCAGTAGTTTATGTCCTCATAGCTGGATGATGGCAGGAGAGGGAAAGATAGAAGAAGGAATAGCTTGGGGGTCAGTGGGAATAAATACCAAAACCAGAAGTAAGGCAGGAGTCTAAGGTGAAGGGCTGGTAGGCAGGTAAAGGGTCTCTGTAAATCTGAAAAATAATTAAAAAACCTTTAGAACTCACTAGCACACTGTGACTTGTTCTGCTCAAATAGTGACTTGTATATATTTGAGAATAATTTAATTACTGCTCAGTACTGCCGTGGAGTAACTGGCATATAAACAACTGCTCACAGTGAATTAAAAAAGGTAATAAAACATTTTGAAGTGGAACAATAAAATATTTCATTCCTAGTTTTGATCAACTGGTTTTATAGGCAGATTTTGGAAAATTTATTCGTCTCTTCTCATGGTCTTGTTATATCTAATAGTCAGCTTTAATATCTCAAATACATTAATGCCTTAAGATGTTTCGATTTAAGTCTAAATTTCCTGCTTTTTTACTGATAGCAGTGTGGGGATGTATAACAAGTTTAGTGTGAATTTATTGTACTGAAATGCTCTCAGTTTTCAGTGTTTCAGTTACATTTTTATACTGGCAAAATATCCCACCACTGAATTCTTGGACTTTTATCTTCCATACTTCACCCAAAACAGGTGTGTGATGTAGATAGTAATCCCGCAGAAAGAAATATTTGTGCATGGACGTGTTATTAAAGATAGGAGTAATAGCATCCTAAAACTGTGTTTTTAATTTATTTTTTTTATGTGAAACATAGCTTCAGTTACTGGACTTAATCTATATGGTCCATGAATATTTTTTTCTGTTCATTGAGTTTGACAGGTTGAGGCTTTTAAACAAAGTGTCAATTTCATAAAAGTAATAATGATTATAAAATGTCTCATCTTTAAAATATAGTATTTTAATGTAATATACTTAAATTTAATTATATCTGTCAAAACTACCTACTTTGTCACAAGCTTAATAGAGATAATCTTATTGTCATTATTCATTATTAATTTTATGGACTAAGCACTTCAAATTCTTTATCAAAGGGAGCAAGCATCAGGAGTAAGTAGCATAGGAAATAAAAAAGTATTGACTGTATCTCAGAGAGTTCCAAGTTGAACGTAAAGTGAGACAGAAACAGCTACGAGGGAGGTCACAGGGAAGGAGGACAGTGGGGGCCAGTAACTGCTGCAGAAGAGAAGATCAGCAATTTCCAAGTTTATTTGGTTTTGTAGGTTTAATTGCTATTTTCTCGTTAAGTGTTGTTCTTCCTTGATGCAGTTTGTCTTTGGAGGGTTCTGAATCCTTCCTACGAGATTACCACTCGTTCCGTTTGGACCAAGATGTCAGTAGGCTTCTTATTTCTGTTTTACTGCACTTCAGAAAATCAAGTTTCAGAGCGTGGAATTCAAAACAGTGAAGCCTGGCTTTTCAGGTTTGATCACCCATGTAAATTTTTTGTGTTTGGGTGCCAAAATCCTTAAACAGAAACGGCTCTAATGCCATGGGGAGGTAGAAAGTCATTTAAATTGTTACTTAATAACAATTAATTTACCTTTAGCAATTGCTTCCCAGCACTGGCCCTCTAGCTGGGTGAATTTTTGGGAAGAGCCTGACAGAAATCTTTCACCCCTTCTGTTCTTGTAGATTTTGCACAAGGGCATGGCAAGGTTGCAGTACTTTGTTTTTGGAAAGGGAAGGGACATGTCTCTTTCTGTCTTGAAAGTGATCAACCATCTCCTGGACATAATAGGGCACTGACAATTTTGTGTGTGTTTGGGGTTTTTTTTCTCATAAAAGGAGTCAACATTTGTTCTTTTTAAGGATACTTTGTCTTGCTACGTTGATTTTACCACCCAACAGTTAGCCCTTTTTCATTATTATTCGTGTTAAAGTATTTGCTTTTACTTTTGGAAATACTTGTGTTTCAATAAGAGCCAAGGGAGGCTGGGCTTCAGTTTTGTATGGCTTCTCCATAAGCAGGTTTTTGTAGCTAAGAAATCGTAGATAGAATGATTTTCATTCCTGAAATCAAACAAACATTTTTTTATGCTTAAGTAAATGTGCTCAGAAAATATAAAGGAAGCAGAGTTCACAAAAGAGAAAAGTAAACATTTGTATCACAAATATGACTTACAGCCTATGAATTTATATTCTTGGATCAAAATTCATACAAAATGCAGGAGAGAGAGAGAGACATATATTTTAAGTCTGTCTTGTTTCTCGTGTCTACATAATCATGTTCCCTCCTGTGGCTCTTCTCTTACGTTCATGCAGCACTTTATCTCCCTTTATTATGTTATATATTGTCACTTTTATTTGTTTTCAAGTATCTAATAATTTTTATTTCCCACCACTTCTGATCTGTTGCAAGCCTCCTCGTTCTTCCCTTTTATTACCTGCCTGTGTTTTTTCCTTCTGTTTTCTGCAGCTTTCTCAAAGGCCTGTGCATTCCTTCTCCTTTCTGCCTCCTCTTTCTTACCTCTTTTCTCATCTACTTGATTGGTCAAGCACTGTTTGGGATTAGCATTCAGTGTCAGAAAGTCCATGATCTATGGATAAAATCAAACACCACTAGAGAATTAGAGGTGGCAGCAGGTGTGTTAGAAGAGGAGGAATTGCAAGGAACTTGCCCATCTCTGGTAGGAGGAGGCTGTGGTGGGGCAAGGAATCACAAAAATGAATTTTTTATCTGTAACAGAACATATTGCTTTCTTACTAGTGGGTTGCCAAGTTGATTAAATGTTTTCAAATAGGTGATGCAGAGGAAACAGAAGTGCTTAGTTATGACTAACGTGTCTTTACCTTAAATTTGCACAAAGTAATCTGTTTTTGCAATGCTTTCCAAAGAAAGGGGATCAAGAAGTCTTCCTTTCCTGTTTCAAACTGTGATTCACACCACAGAGTTTGCTGTAGGGTTAGTAATTAGTATTGCAACATTTAATGACTGTATGTCATTTATGGCATGGTCGATCAGCTGAAGCTTTTTTGGAGTTAAAGGAAAGACTGAAGGAAGGAAGTGGTTGTTTCTTCTACTCCATACATTTATGAAAAATCAATATTCCCCCCCTGAAATTTGGGAAAGTGTGAAACACTGATGTCCTTAAAGGCAAAGAATAAAGAGCATGAGACTCTATTTTACTGCTCCATCAGAAAATCAGATGTAAAAATTACCTCTGTTTTCTGTTCATTTTTGTTTGGTCATTCATATTTGGTGGGAACTGTAGATTCTTTAACCTGTTACATGTGAACAGTTCTGACGTTTCCTTGCTTTTATAACATACTAAAAGCCAAAGAAAAGTTGTGTTCAGCTATGCCAGAACTATGCCTTAAACAGTAAAGCAAGTCAGAATTGGTTGCCATTCAGTGCCTGTTTTCAGTAACTTCTCTCAGGCTTTACAGGTTTGTCTTCTACAAGAAAATACACTGAGCTTTATGGTCACCTTAGAATAAATTTTATAAGGTTTTTTGTTATGTAATTATTATTACTTCTTCTTTTATAAGAATTTTATATTTTTATGGTCAGGGAAGAATTTTTACAAGAAATATTTGTCCAGGGATTCTGTACTTACTTTCTGTGTTTTATTTCAAGTGGATTTTTATTTGCATATATTTGTACTATTCATTGCTTCCTTAATTGAATTTTTTAACAACTTTCTCTGCATTTCACAACAGAAAACATGTAGCTTTTACAGCTTGAAATGGTGTGAGTTTGTGTTGGTCATGACCTAATGAAAAGGTAATGCAGAAGCCCATTAAAATTGCAAAGTTGCTCAGAAGTAAAAAATAGTGGCAGGACGAACTGCAACCTGAACCTGTGAGTGTTTAAGCCATTGACAGTTTCAGCTTTATACCTATAAATGGTAATAATGGGAAATACATTTTTTAGAAACAAATATATTTTGTCATTCTTCTTGTAAAGAACATAAAAAGAAGAGAATGTCGTATTTGTTGCATTGTTCTTGATAAGGTGGGTTTATTTTTAAGAAAGTTGAGAGAGTTAAGATTTTAAGGCTGGTGCTTAGAGATTTAATTTTTTTTTAATAAAAGGAAATTGTACTTGAGTCAATGACCAGTTTTCTTATGTGCAGTGTTCTAACTGTAATATTTAATATTTCATGCCACAAATTTAACTTGGCTTCCCTATTAATGCAGTGTGATGAGACAATTCAGGCAGTATATGTTGATTTCCTGAATCTTCTTTAGTTCATTAATGCAAAGTTTCATCTGGATTCTGATGTATGTCAAATCCAATGAAGCCAGGACAATTTGTATGGCAGCCCACAAACATGCACAGAAACAAAAAGTAAGCATTTCTTCATAGATCTGTGTTTTGGATATGGGGTTTGCTTCCTGGATAGCCAAGATAAGGATGACTTTTAGGTGTGTTTTTCTTTGGTGGGGAATAATAAAACTGATGAAATCAAAATAATTTCTTCTATGTAAATCCTCTTCATGTGCATTAAGGCTTTCATATGCCCTTTTATTCTGATTTTAATCTTAACTTTGATCAGAAAAAGAGAAAACAGACAAATAAAATAGGACATTTTTTGTCTTTAGAGAGACTGGAGTGGGACCTTTGACATCTTTCATTTGATGCCAAAATTAGAAGCAAGGGTCCTAATTTATACCAACCAATATTGTTTCAGAACTGAAGCAAAAATAAAATAATCAGTTTTATGGAAAGCTTCAGGGCCTCATTCAGGGCAGCAGTTTCTGATGTCCCATCCTGCTTCTGCTGTCAGCCTGGTTTGTATTTCTCATTGGAAACTTTTCACAGTGGGATTCTACAAATCACAGAAATTACATGAGCTTTTCTTGTACTGTACCGTGTACGGAACTGTGGCAAAGTTGCCTCTGTAATGAGTGCCAAAATCGAGATTTCTTTGGACTTTGACTGATTTCTTGGAAATGCTCTGAAGCTCTTTCAAAAATATGGCATTGTTATTTCAGTGTGATAGATGTGGTTCATGGAGACATATAAGAAGGGAAAATAATTTCAGGTCTAAGCAGTAAGGTCTCCTTGACCAGAAGGCAACATGCCCTGCACTGGAGTTCAGTACTGGGAGGAATATTGGATAGAAAATTGAATTTTCTAAGTTGTTGTTCCGTATACTCAGTATCAGTCATCAGATCTCAGTGAGCTATGAAATGTTCCAACAGGAATTTGAGATTTGCCAACTCTGTCAGCACTTTCCGGGTAAAAAGATGCAGAAAATGAGGTAAAGGTGTTAAGGATATGCAGGTTAAACATGACAGTCAGCGGCTCTGCTCTGCCTTTTCACCTCTATCAGTAATTAGGTGATTCAGCAACAAAAGATTATCATTTTCAGATTAATCACTGTGGTCAGATATTCTCCTGTGACATTTATGATTATTGCTGCTTGTGTTAAAAGGAAGAAAAAAAAAGAAAAGTGATGTTCAGTTACTGTTTGCCAAGAACAAATACTTCAAGATTAAGGAGTGTACAGCAGGATAAAAAATGCTCCAAAGCTTTTTCTCCCTTTTGTCCTTCCATCCTTTTCCAAATGATGTTGGCTCATAATTTTGTGATACTGTAGCAATGGACTATCATCATCACTTTGTTTATCTTTTTTCTGTTGTGCGGTTGGTAATGTCAGGAATAATCAATAAGCCCTCTTACTGCAATGTTTATTTTTATGCCAATTTTTTTATTTTCCTGTCTCTCTTGTCAGTATATTTTGAAGAAATAAAATGCTACTAATTGTATGAAAGGGTATTAAACACAGCATCAGGAGATGTATATGTTATGTTTTGGATGTTTTCTAATAACTTTTATTCCAGTAGAAGAGCAAATTTATGTTGCTTATTCAAAGAGTAGGGAAAGTTATGTTTGCATATTACTTTAAAGTTTGATATGTCCTTAGTTTAAAATCTGCAGGGATTTTTTTTTTTAACTGAAATTCTTTCTTTTTCTCAACACTGGTTGGGCCAACAAATTCTAAGCAAGAAAGCCTCGTGCTCCATCCACCTCCATTGTAACTGGTAACAAAGAGCCCTGTGGTCCTGGTGTATTGTCACGATAATTACTCTCAGGACATTCCACAGCACTTGTTCTGTCAGCCCGTGCAGCGGGGAATATTTCAACTGGCAGTTTTCCCAGAGTGAACATTAATCTGAGCATCTCTCCTTGCAGTCCCTAATCAAGACATCCCAGGGGTGATTGCACTGACGTTGTTTGAAGACTACATCTACTGGACCGACGGGAAAACCAAATCCCTCAGCCGTGCCCACAAAACCTCTGGCGCAGACAGGCTCTCCCTGATTAACTCGTGGCACACCATCACAGACATCCAGGTGTATCACTCCTACAGGCAGCCCGATGGTAATTATCCTGTCTCTGCTTTCCAAGCGGCACATTGATACATTTAACTTTGTAGCCATGTGCTGAGGCACTGCGTGCTCATTTATCTGCAGTGATTGTTTCTGCTTCTGTTCTCTTTCAAATTGTGGAAGTTTTCAAATCAGCATTTTTGAACATAAATCTGTGGTTAATTTTTTAAGCATATCCGGTATTAAATCCGGTATCTAACAAAACTTGTTCGGTAGAGAGGTAATTTGTATGTTTAGAAATTAACCCGGATACTGGCTGAAAGTACAGAACTGTTGGGCTGCATTACAGTAAAAGTTACCATTTCTTAAGAGGGGAACAATGTTTTATGCAAACTTTTAACCTGGTTCTTTGAAAAGCGTTAACACTGCAGAAGAATACTGCTGGACTGAGGGAACGTCAGAGAATGTGAGTCATGTGATTGTGTTTTATCTGCTGATATCCCTGTATTTGAATTGTAGCCGAATGCAATTTGGCAATTGACCTAGATAAGCTAATTTTTTCTCTCGTTACAAAAAAAAAAATAGAGCTTTTTTCTTCCTCTCATTCTTTCCGTACTGAACTTACAGCCACGGTAATAATTCATTTTTGCGTACAACAGAGAATAGCTTAAAGGCAAAAGGAAGGGGTTGCCTCCATGGGTTTTTGATTTGAGACATTCCATTGTAAAGACAGCCCACGGAACACAATTTTGTTCCTCTATAAAGCAGATACCCCGAAGTGTGCTGAGATAAGAGGCTCTGATCTACCTCCCCTGTTCTGCCCACAGTGTCCAAACACGTGTGCACACTGAACAACGGCGGCTGCAGCCACCTGTGCCTGCTGGCCCCTGACAGGCTGCACTCGTGTGCCTGTCCCACCAACTTCTACCTGGCTGCGGATAACAAGACGTGCCTGTCCAACTGCACTGCCAGCCAGGTACGGGAGCGTCCTGGGGATGGTGTTTTGCTGCTCCTCCTCCTGCTTTTGAATAGGGAATGCTGGCACCCGGGGAATGTGGAAGCTTTAAAAGGAGCTGGACGCTGAGGGGTGCTCTTAAAGCGCTTCATCTCTGAGGATGTTAGTGGGAAACAGACTTTTTGGGAAATGGCTTTTTCTCCACAGAATGCAGGACTTGTTCGCTTTCAAATGTCGATGTTCCTGCCAGTCGCTAGAACAAATAACAGCTGCTAAACCCGTAAAAACTGCCTTGAAAAAAGATTTGTCTGAAATAACAAAATACAAAGTGTACATAACAAAGATTTGGGATGCATGAATGAACTTTGCATTACAAAAAGAAAACAAGCTCAGTCCAGTTAGAAAGATTGGAAAATGATAGACTTGTGTTAAAAACAATTGGCTGAAATGGAAACAATTGCATCAATTAAAACACTAAGGTGTATTCCCTATTACTTAAAATAAACATTCATTACTTTTTTTCTTAAAATATAAGGTAGTTATGCAGAACATACTGATTTCTTATAAGAGAACCACTTTGATAAACCTTCAGACTATTCTAACCAGGCAATTAATTGGTTGATTGTTATAGTACATATGGCATTTAAAATATTTCTAGTAGTCTCAAAAAAAAAAATAGAGCTTTTAGAGAGTATGCTAATTCCCATTAGAGGTATGCTAATGACCTCTTACAATGTTCTATATCAAGATGCATGATGATTTACAGCATTAAGGAAAATGGTTTTAATCCTAATTTTTAGAGAACAGTGGCCATCTTAATAATAGACATACAGTTTCACTCAAATAATATTCTTATTTAAGAGAGCTTCCCACTGCCTTCCTCTGTTTCCTCAGAAAGGTGTAAATCACTTGTAAAATGAGGAATTTCTTACCAATTTTCCCCCATATTTAGCTCCTCAAATTTGGCTTAAAAAAAAAAAGGCACTTTTTAAGAAAGTTTTCTTTAAATGACACTAGAAGCTTTTTCCACCGTGGATTTATATGCTAACAGTTGACTGAATGGCTCCATTCCAGTCTTAATTAATTCAGTGGTGGTATGAATTCAAGAAAAAGCATCACATCTTGGATACTTGAGGAGCAATTATTTTATCACGTGTGGATTCCACAGAGTGGAGAGCGGAGTTGTATAAAAGAAACAGCTTCAGACAGTTACAGGTTGATGTTGGTTATTCATCACTTTTTTGCCACTTTTGAAATCTGTTTACTGTTTGATAATTCATCAGTCTGGCGTCACATGCAGAGATCAATGGCAAAATTTTGTTTCTCCCTGAAATTTTCAGATGACGCTGTCAGATCAGATCTGCTCCCATGATGTAATTGTTCTTGACAGCACAGCCACTGTTGGCTGCTTCTGATGAAAAGGAGTTGGATGGTCCATAAACTGCATCTCCAGACCGTCCTGTGATGGCTAATCTGGCATGAGAAATTGTTTAGTACAATTACCATTAGACTCTAGAACACCAAAACTCCATCCATTTAAGACCCATATGATTCTGATCCCTGATTTTGCAGGGTTTTGTCTCCTCAGTTCTGAAGGGAATGCAAGTGTTTTCATAACAACATCTAAGAGTTAGCACCTATTTCCTGGAAATAGCTTCATCATGCCATTTTAACAGCCTGAAGTCCCTTGTGGTGAGCAGAGCAAGTAGAAAAGGCAAAGAATGACAAATGTCTGAGTTTCTGTTTGTCTCCTGCACTTGGCAGCCTCCTGCTGAGCCCCTCTGAGCTGCAGATCTGTGTGGGGCAGTTTGATAGTTTAGAAGAGCTGCCCTTCAACCCAGCCTGTTACACAGCAAGTCCCCCAGGGTGGTACAGGAATGATGTAGCTCCAGATGTATGTTCTGTAATATAAATGCCCTTGAAACCTTTATTTCTCTTGGCAGAAAAGATAAACTGAGCTAAGGCACCAAATTCAGTAGACCTTTTAAATACAGTTTTATTGAATAATCAGTGATTTTTAAAATGTGAGAAAGGGCTGCCCAATGACAGAAAATGAAATGTCTTGTCCTTCTAAACCTTTGGGTTTCCTTCCTTTCTGTGTTCATAGACACACCAGGTAGGAAAACCAACATTTCTTAAAAGCTGGCTGATAATCTACCCAGATTTTTCTCCCTGACATGAACCACATAATGTACTCAGGCTTCAGGTTTAGCCCTAGAAAATTACATCCATTTGTACAGTTTGTTTTGTTTGCATTCCTTTCAGTCAGAACACAGGTACAGAGTCACCTGAGTAGACAGTAAAGGCACAGCCAGGGTCTTACAAAGGATTTTTCTGTTTTTTCTACAGATGTTTTGTCCTTTTGAAAGTCTGGAACGCTTTACATTTGGTGTGTTCATTTAATTCCAACAATATAAGCAATACCGTACAAAACACCACACATTAAGGCCCTTTTCTATAATTGTGGATGCTTAAGTTTATCTGGAAAAATGATGTTGTCTGCTTCAACAGTCTACAGAAACTGAGAATTGAAGTGTTCGTTTTGAATAAGATCTTCAAGAATGAAATCATAGAATGCAGTAAAATGCAATGAGCAATTTGTGTTGGGGCATTATAAGCCAGCATAGCACAGTCACTGAAAGTACTGTGATTTTTATCGGTTTGGCAATCGCAGTGCCAAACATCTCCAAATTAAAAGCAATATTTAAAACACCAGTTTTGCGAAATTAACAGCCAGAAATTATTAACAGAACAATGCCACAAGCAGCAAACCTGATTTTCATAAACGGCGCTACTGCTGCTTATAAATAAATAAATAAATAAATAAATGTTAATATGAAAGCTTTTATTCCTGCTGGCCTTCCTCTCCCAGTTCCGCTGCAAAACCGACAAGTGCATCCCGTTCTGGTGGAAGTGTGACACCGTGGATGACTGTGGGGACGGCTCCGACGAGCCCGCCGAGTGCCGTAAGTGCTCGCCGGCTTCGGGGCCCAGTGCTGTCAGCAGGGTCCAAATCAAATGTTATCTTTGGTGAAGTTTAGGAAGAGGATTTTTTTGGACGCTTTTGTTTGCAGCACTATTTTATCTTCCTTGGTCTCTGAGTTCTTTTTTAAGGTCTTTGGAAAAGCAGGCATGTTTTTATCTTTTAAACCTTTACTCCATCCCAGCTGTGTTTTCGCTAAAGATTTTAATTTTGAAGTTGTGTTCTGAGGTTGTGGAATTCTTTACATACATACAAAAATTCTGCCAGGTTTATGTGGTTTATTTTTCTATGTAATAAAACTGTGGGGCTCTAATCTCATTTGCTTGCGTTTTGTTGCAATTATAGAAGTTTAGGTGCACGTTATTATTTACTGCAGTTTTCTGAGCAACAACGTTCTCCCTGTGATTCTTGCCTTCTTCCCTTAAGCTTATATTTTAAAAAAATGCTCTACTACGTGTTCTACAGTCTCCAGTTAATTAACAGTTAGTTTGATTTTTTGTATTGAAATCCCTCTCCCCTATTTTTACAATTTTATAATTAGTTCTCTTTTCTTGCTGCAGAGCCTTTTGAAGCAAATTTTAATATTTGTAACCATTCTACATAAAATTCCATTTTCAACTACTCTATGTTTATATAAAATATTACTATAGAGGTACATAATTTCTCATTATTTCTAATGACAGTGGCTGGAGTAGGAACAATGTTAGGCCTTTCTTGAGAAATAGAATTACAGTGGGATAGGGAGTTTCTTAAAAGCAGGTTTGAACTCAAGTGTTTAGATCCTAAATTGCAGGTCTCTGTTGAGCCTTTTACCAAGCTTGAACCTGCAGGGGGTTTCACTCTGTGCCATTAGCTCTGTAACTATAGTTGCACAAATTAAAGACATCAGACTTTGAAATTAATCTTGTGTACCTTTTAGTTACTAAAATATACTCAAATTGAGATTATAAAGGAAATACAAAAGTTTATAGGTGTTTTTGAGTAGTCCATGGGGTAAGAACAGCACTAGTGACACTTTAACTATTCCTCTGGTAGTATTCATAGCAGTTTTGTCTTTTCTCAGCTGAATTTAGGTGCCAGCCAGGACGTTTCCAGTGTGGAACTGGACTTTGTGCTCTTCCAGCTTTTATCTGTGATGGAGAGAACGACTGTGGGGACAATTCTGACGAACTGAACTGTGGTTGGTGATTCTATACATTGCAGGCTTCACAAACAGCCTAAACTGCTTTAAATGCCGTGTTTAAAACTCTGTCAACAAACTGTATCTTTCTTCATTTACCTTTGAAGTTTTGAATCTTTTCATTTTTAACTTTTAATCATTTTAACTTACCTTATTTTCTTTTAATTTACAGACACCCACGTGTGTCTGTCGGGGCAGTTCAAGTGCACAAAGAACCAGAAGTGCATCCCAATCAACCTGAGATGCAACGGCCAGGATGACTGCGGTGATGAAGAAGATGAAAGAGATTGTCGTAAGTTATGCTTAGAGAATTTCACTCTGTAGTTGTTTTTAAACAAGGAACTCGAGTAAAATACTCGAAATGTCCTCTGTCTAAAAAAATTTGAGGACATGCAAACAGTTAATTCGTGGGATTGGCATGCAATGCTTCATATACAAGAGAGCACTCTAAAATGTCATTTATTAACTTCAAATTTAAAGTCATTGCAAAGAAGAGAGGGATATAAACAATTTCAGGCATTTAATTGGGTTTTTGACTGAGGTTGAAACGCGTATTTGACTCTTAGCCACTTCACAAATTACTCATCTTCTGGAGGCTGCCATGCCTTGCAGCAATGCATTTCAATGGGAAAAGATGTTTTTCAGAATATTTTGTTGGAAAAGCTCTAGATCCAAAGCTCCTTCTGCATCCTTTTTCTTTCATTGTTTTTTTTACCTTTTCTCTTCCCTTTTCTCTGGGGACTTCATTAATTTACCTATGCAACTGGATTTCCATTTGCTCAGCTTTTAATGCATCTTACTTTCCATAAATTCATTTTCACTCTATATTTCTTAGATATAAGTGGGGAAAATATTTTCAGATTTATAATGGAAATTTATTGAATAAGTTTGGGTCTTTGGTCATGGGGCTGATGATGGGGCCACCTTGAAATGTCACTCTGTCTTTCACTCATTTCACTGCTCAGATCTGCTGCTGATCTGTGCTGCTTGTTCTGAAGCAGCTTTCTCAAGGTTTGCGTGTGCTGCATTTCTGCCAAGAACAAATCCTTCTCCAAGGGGAGAAGGGTTGCTAAGGATATAAAGGCTTTGCTGATGGTCATGTTTAATGGCTGTCTTCCAGTCTGCTCAGGAGAGATGTAAATACAAGTTTTGCAGAAAACATTTTTTATGTTGGTTTGCATGTTGGGTTTCTTTAAAAACTGATTAAGAGGGATCGGGTAAACTCCTGTGAAAGATAAGGGAAATCACTTTATCCTTGGAAAGAACAGCACATGGTATGTGGAAGGTTCCCAAAAACCTTGAGGTGTAGCTGGCAGAAGTTAAATCAGAGCAGCAGAATCTACAGCTCAGGGACTGTGAGTTCATATTGACTTTGGCTCCTGGCACAAGACAGGTAACAGGTGAGATTCTCTCTCACTGTAATTTCACCGGTCAAGATCCGTAAAAGGCTTCTTTTTTAGCTCTGCCACTGTTTTGTTTTACTTACCAGGTGCCTTTTTCAAAGTCAGATTTCATCCTGAAGGCTTTATATATGTACCATGAAGGTCATTGTGCTGGTCTTTCTTGTAAAGCACTGTGAAATCCCCTGGTGAGGTGTCCCAGCTGAGGATCAGAATTATTTGCTATAGTACAGTTAGGAACATACCCAGGTCTGTGGAAATGTGACACGGAAAGAAATAATACACCAACTTTTGGCAAACCTAAAATTTTTCATCTTGCCAAACCCGAGAAACAGGAATGATAGTATCAGGGAGCAAATTGCTTTTCAGCAGGCATAAGGAAGCTTTTTAGAAGCACTGCAGAATTCCTTAGGTAAAGGTGGGACAAACATTCATGTGGGAAAACCTTATCAATGGTTTTCTGTTTTCCCCCGATGGCCAATTCAGTTTAAAATTATTTGGAGTACATATACTTATCTCTAAAGAACATCTGGAATCACATGGGTGCACTGAGGATCTGTTTTGTTTTTAAATGGCTCTTCTAAGGTTAATGCAGTTAAGCTTTAGCTTAGAGCATCCTTAAAGTATAGGCTGAAAGCTCAGCTGCATCTTTGCATCTTTTTCTTGCTGTAGGATTAATTCAAAAATTGTTGTTCTAAACTCATAAGGTGAAATACCTGTCAAACTTTTCTCAACATTTACCCAGTTTAACAGAGTGCAGAATTTTACAAAAATCATGCATAATTTTGACTCCATTTCTGATCAAAGCATCCAGAACTGCCTTAGTCTTACAAACTGACTCTCAGAATTTATAACTGGCATTTTAGAAAGTTAAGGAAAAAAACTTGTCTGATTTTTGCTAAAGTGGTTTGATGCTACCAATGGTAAGTGTATTTGCTGTTAAAAGAATATCACAATGGATACTTCGTTTATTATATTTGTTTTACCTTAACATTATATATAATATAATATATAAGAAAATGACAGAACTATAAACGGTATGAACCTGAATGCTGTTTTCTTACAGCTGTTACATAAATGATGCTAGAAAAATCCAGTTTCTGATTCTTGAATCCTTAATATTTTTTCTTTAAAACACATATTTTAAGTATTACCAGAAATTTCTAGTTTTGATCTGGAATTCTTTTATTTAAAGCTGAAAACAGTTGTTCTCCAGACCACTTCCAGTGTAAAACAACCAAACACTGCATTTCCAAGCTGTGGGTGTGTGATGAAGACCCAGACTGTGCAGATGGGTCAGATGAAGCGAACTGTGGTGAGTATGCCAGTGGTTCTCAATCTATTGCTGTGGTTTGACATTTTTCTATTAAAGGGAAATAATCATTTCACTTCTTGCATCCTCTTGCGGTGTTTGGTAACACCTATCTGGAACCTCTCTGGCTCATCCAGTTCTTACTGAATGGCAATCTTTGTATGAATAGTTCATAAAATTCATATTGTGCCACTGCCTTATTGGCAGGACCTGCACATGAGTCTCTCATTTGGCATTTAGAATCATAGAAGTGGCACAGAATGGAGTGACTGTCACAGGATACGGTGACATTCTTTATTTTTCTCACAGTGTTACCCACTTTCTGTCAATTCAGTCTGCACTTTATTGCTGCTGAAGTTCATAAATAGTGAAAATACAATAATTTGCAAATCCTGGTAGTTAAGGCTGGTTGTGTAGAAGGGTTCAGAGCAGATTCCAACTTGACATGGCTGACTTTTGCTTCTCTCTGTGAGATCCAGGGAGTTATGAGTCAGCTCTTAGTGTTGCAATTAGAGAAAACAATAAATACAAATATTCTACCTGGGAAATGGATTACAGACAATCAGAGGCAGATTAAGTGGATCAGTACTGCTGGAAAACCCCTGAAGATGGGTGTCAATGCAAGACACACACACTTACCGTGTGTAGAAACACTTGAGAAACTTTCAAGACTGGTCTATAAAGGAAAATACAGAAAAATGTTCTGAAGTGGGAGAGAACAAGACAAATGTGGAGCATTTAAAGCTCTCGCCATTATTCATCCATGCATCAGTAAATGGTTTGATGAAACATCTGTGTCTGGACAGGTTTATCTCTGGGACAACAGAGTAACAAACTACAGGCTGCAGTCAAGGACAAAGCTCGGGCTGCTTTTCCATGGGTGTGTTTCAAGTAATGGACACATGAGCACATATAAAAATGCTGAAGGTGACAAACATGCCTAGGAAAATGAAGTCCTTCTCAAAACTGAAAATCCAAGACCATCGTTTGATTTGCCAAGATGGAGAAAATAATTACTCCTATCAACTCGGGAGAAGTATCCAACGCAAGGAATCATTTGTCTTGAAACACTGAATACAAAGGAGATGAAGCTTCATATCTCCTTCTGGGCTGTTATTGAAGCGCCCCTGCACTGCTCACTTTGATTTACTTCACAGCTACTTTCTCCTACCCCATTCCACATCACCTGGATCTCCAGCGTGCTGTTGCTTTCCAGTTGGGACAGCATTCCAAGCTTCCAAACTGTGGATTCACATTTTGGCTAACCCATGCACACCTAACTGATGTGGCACAAATGGTCTTAAAATAATTCCTCTAATAATGTCCTAAAGTCACAATTTTTTTTTTTCTAAAAGAGAAAAAGAAATAAAACTGACACTAAATAGGAAAAATAGTGTTTATAATAAGTGCTTCACTCTGAGCCATCATTTTACAATAGAAAGAATAAAAATTACCCAGACAACTAAAAAGTGTCGAGGAGCGATGTGTGCAATCCCAAGATCAACAGGTTTTTTAAATCAAAACATATACAACTGGAGGTGTTGGTTCACATCTGAGACTCATCTTGACTTTTATCCTGTCTCTGGCAGTGACTGAAAGTGATTATCTAGGGAGGAATATGTGGGCAAAGCAGGCTTGTACTGAAACTTCCCTGGGATACCCTTCCATCCTCTAACAATTTGAGAATCAGAGATGATGTGAGCCAAATATGTCTCTGTATACAATAATTCATCATAGATTTCACTCTCTTTTTACCTTTGTAAACTTTTCACAACATGCTGCAGCAGGGTGTTCCACAGCTTAATCATACCTTTCCCTGAAAACACCCACGTTTTTATTTTTAATCTCCTGGCTCCATACACTGCTCTTGGTTTTCATGTTGGAGGAAACAGAATAATTTATCCATAGTCACAACTTCTGTGTTAAATATGGTTGTGTACACATGGAATAGCTAAGCCTTGACAAGAACAGGGTGTGTTTAATCACATTTTGAAGTTTTCCATATTTTTAGTATTTGAAATATGTTTAAATGACCTTACTATGGCAGTAATTTTTTCTGCTTTTTTTTTTTTCAAGTTGAAGATTGTTATTTTTATGGACAAAGTTTGATAGAATCAAATTCTAAAGCTGCAAGCTGAGTATAAAAAGGATCTACATATGTTGATGTAACACTAATTTGTTATTGTTTGGAGTTCATTTCTAAAATGCCTGCAATGCAAAACTTGTGTAAAGGGCGATCTCTTTTTGCTCGAGTGCTGCATGGCCATATGTATTTTGCTTAGTCAACATCTGCTGCTGTGTGTTATTGGACATATTACACTGAGCAAATTTGCTAGAAGCAGTGTAGATGCATTTAGCCTTCTGTGGTTGCTCTCCAACTCAAGCCAGCTGGGGTAGAATCAGGAAATGTGTGTTTATAAAGAAGTGTCTGGTATTTCTCAGAGAACAGTAGGTAGAGTTAATTGGTGCTGACTGTCCAGGCAGTTAAGGAAAGCCATTAGGTTGTGCTAGTCCTTGCTCACAACTTTGATACTTTACATCAAAATGGACCAGTTTGAGTTGGAATCTGAAGAAAGCTGTGTGTGGTCTTGGAAAGTGATTTTATAATGTGCTTTAAAGGTTATGTGTATTTCACGTCTGTATCTTATCTCACATTATCTTAATGTGTCAACATTGGCATGACTGCTTTCTGCTTCCTCACTTTTTTTAATATTAATTTTATTTTAGCTGTGAGAGTCATAAAGTAGGCTTTTTTCCTGGTGATAAAGAATATTTGCTTTGAGGCATTTGAAGGATGCATTATATAAACTTAAACTTCCTTCAGCAGGCTCATAATTTCCTGTATCCAGCATCAGTGACGGCCTTCCAAGCTCTAGGACAGCCAGCCATTCCTGTATCAAAAGCAAATTCCTTTCAGTTTTGGATTTCATCCCTCTCAGATGCAAATGGACACACATGAAAATACATGGATTTAAAATCCCCACGGAACAATGCATTCAATTAGTGACAAAATAGTGTTTTCATTCACAGGGACTGATATTGGAATTAAAGTGCTTTTAGGGTGCATAAGGGTTTTGGGGCTTGTTTTGTTTCATTTTTCCGATTTAAGTCTTCATCCTGTTTTCCTCATGCTCATTTAGAAGTATTTCTAAAATAAAATCCTAGTTCAGTATGCACAAAAAGTGAACCCCAGCCCACCAGCAGCTACCTCAGGCGATCACACAAATTTCTAAGGAAGGGCTTTGCTTATTACAGTAGGTCAGTGAATCTCCTAATAACAACTTGAAGAGAGCAATATGAAAATGGAGTTATCAGTACTTGCTTCTTTGCCTTTGTACCATTTCTGTCTGAACTTTCACACTTTAAGGTGGTCTCATTTAAAGAAAAATGAGAAAGCAATTTAGTTTTGAAGGCAGAGATGACAAAATGTGTGTGGGCCCCTGTGTGCTTTTCAAGGTTCCACAATTCCCAATAAATTAGGTCTTGCACTGTTTCCTTTGAGGTGAATGAATCCATCGTTCTCAAAGATCAGATAATTGTTACACAACTTTCCCAAACTTTCCTCTTTGTTATATCCTATCTCTGGTATCCCAGTGTTTTCCTCGGTTCTCATTAATGTGAAGAAAGAAATACAAGACAAGCAAATCTGGTTTGTAAGACATTTTTAGCCGTAAGATGCTGCAAGAGATCATTCAACCCAGAGGAAAAATAAAATATTGGGGCTTGTGAAGAAGGGAGCCTTACAAACATGCAAAATATTTTGTGTTAAAAAAAAAATTATATTCCTTTATGTTTGGTAGAAATAGAGTAAGAGAGAAAGATTAACATTCAAGTAGCAATCAGAGGTTAAGGTTGGATAAATTAAAAAAAGATCTGGACTTTCTTCGCATGTGTAGAAAGGCAATGCTAGAAAATGGATTTAGCAGGCTTGAGAACTAAATAATTCTTTATGAAGAGTAAGAAAAGATATTTCATGTTCAGGTAACTGAAATGAATGGGTGTCATCTCTGGCTTCTGTGTATTACTAACTACATCTTGGTATTTCTGTTGGATGTGGAAGGATAAATAGAATATTTATATGTTGCTGCTGTCATTAGTGTTACAACTCATTTTGTGAGCAAATACTGTAGTGGGAGATTGCAGACTTCACTAGAAGTATTTTAATAAATATAGGATGGGTTTTAGGTTTGAAGCTTTATCTTCTGCCAAGCTACAGAATGAAAATACAAGACTGTCATAAGTCTGGAGGAATATTTTTATGCTTCGTAATGTTAAGTATTTTTAATTGTTTGCCAGCGCAAATACTTGAAATATCATGATCAAAGTATCATAGACTGTAATATTGAAAAATAGCATAAAAAAAATATTTTGGGAGAAAACTTCTTGCAATCAGGACATTGGCAGAGAATAAAGAACAAGCACAAAAGGCAGACTCGCAACGATCAGATTTTTGAGCGCACACACCTGAGCTGCAACACCAATCTTGATATTCAAACGTAGTTTTATCAGTCTTCTTCCCAGAGCCACACTAAAACAGCAGAGAAAAAGCAGCAGTTTGTACCAAACCTAACACCTCTAATTTGTGTTTCACCAGCAGAGGAATCAGGTTGATTGAAGCTGCTGTTTGCATCAGTCATTAGCAGCCCTCGAGCTGCCGTGAGAGCAGAGTGAAGCTGCTCTGACATGTTATGACTTTGCCGAACGGAAATTTAAAAAATTTCTAGTGAAACATCGCGGTGACATGTAATTTTAAATATGTCATTAAGGCTTTTACAAAGCAAACTTTTTTTTTTTTTTTTTTCCCCTCCAACCGAAATGTCACTGATAACTTTTTAATTTACTTCATTTCATCTCAGCCCTTAGAAGCTGAACGAATTATTCAAGAATTGCTCATAGGAAACAGAGGCAGCTCCTTCCTGCTGGAGGAGGTCAGGATGTTCGTGTATCTCTAAGAGGCTTTGCCTCCAACGCTTCTCTGTAAATAGAAAAGTCCATTGAAAATACACAACATGAAGGAAATTTCCCTCAGTTTAGCATTGTAGGCTTTATAATGTTACACCTCATATGAGTAAACTTCCAATTGAATACATCAGTAGGCGAAAATTTAAATCAAAATGCAAAGTTTTCTGTCTTAAATTATTATATGTAAAAATAACTATTGAGAAATACGTATTTTGTACACTTTTCAAATCAATATTCTAGTGGTTTGCTGTGAGCTGATCTTTTGTAAAGCAATCTTACAGATAAATTCAAGGAAAAGTTACAGCAGTTTTTGAGATTTAGTGCACTAATACCCTCTCTTCAAACAACCTCGTGACCCCTTCTGAATTCTATATTTTTTAAGCTTTATACGACAGTTTATACACTGCATATTTTAATTTCATCAACTTCAAGATGGTGTGGATGTATAAATAGAAGCTTAAAGAATGTTATGAGAAATAAATTATTCCTGAAAGTAACTTTTCAAATATGGTTGCTCATTCTTAAATGTATCCAGCAACATTGTCATGTATTTAGTGTAAGTGTTTCCCATTCTGACACTTTGTTTGCAGTGCTGTAAATATTATTCACCTTCATTACAGATAAAAAAACCTGTGGGCCTCATGAGTTCCAGTGCAAAAACAACAACTGCATTCCAGACCACTGGAGATGTGACAGCCAGAATGACTGTGGAGATAATTCTGATGAAGAAAACTGTAGTAAGTAACTTTCACCTTAGTCCATGTTATAATAGAGTCAGTTTAAAAACGTGCTAGAGGAAACTTTTGAGTTTTGACGAAACACATGTGCATATTTTCATTCAATATCCTCTGATCTGCTGAAAATCAGTTGACCACAATTGAAAATGTCCCCTGCTGTAATTCTCCACTTCTGTTCACTCTTACAAAGAGCTGTATCAGCTATGAAAAAATGCCTGACCTCCAACTTCTCAATAATCTGGTGAACTAAAAACAAATATTACAATTAGTTTACCTTTTTCAGTTGGTTACATATCACATGTCTTATTTCTGAATAAGAATCATAAACACTGTTCAGAGGTAAAGTGATAAGCATCTGTTAACAAGGAATTTTGATCAAACACTACTTGCTCATTCTATTCATTATATTCCTGAGATGATTTGCCTCGTTTCATGTTGAGAAGTCAATTTCTGTAGTACCTAATTGCATTGAGAAGTAGATGTGGTTATTCAGAGTAGCTCAGTTACCCAGTTCTCTCCTACCCGTGAGGAAACCGAACGCCCGATAAATCTCTGTAATACCATTTTCAGGGAGTTAATTTCCATCTGGTTCTCAGGAAGAAATGAAAAAATTTTAATGGTTTTATCTGACAATTATTGTCTTAATAAAATATTTCAAGAGGGACATTTCCTAAATAGTTCTGAAGTGCCTTCTCTTGACAGTTTCTGTGGGTTTTTTTCTTTGGTACTCAGAAATCCAATCAGTTAATTTCTTGTTCTTGCAAATAATCTTGCATACACATTCCTGATTGTATATCATGAGGGTATATTTAGTATCTTCAAGGTAATGATCCAGAAAGCTTAATAAATTAGGCATTTTGATGCTGAGTAAAATACTGCTGCCCTTTTCTCCAGTTCAAGATGTGGTGTCCATAGGCACAGAGTGTCTCATACAGCTTGGGAGGTTAAAGTGGATTTGTCTGCCTGGTAATTACTACCTGCATTTGAAAATGTTGTGAGTTTTATTAGTGCAAGCAGTAGTGCTGTGGTTTTCATATGCAAGTGTTTCATATAAAAGGGAAAATGTTGTGTGGCTCAGCAATCACTCAGAGCTTTTTGTTGTTATACCCCGGGGGGATTGGCACACAAAAGCTTTCTTAGCTTTGTGGGAGATTTTACTTTAGAATTGATTACTGGTGTCAGTTTCCTGTATTACAAGTAGCAAGAAATTATTTTATGTTCTTTTATTCTCATGTAGAAATCAAATAGAGAGTCATAGTTTTGCTGTAGTAGTGTTAATCTACAGGACTGGGCAGTCTGTTGAAAATTTAAAGAAAAAACAAAAACAAAACAAAAACTTCCACAAAATATTATTGCTGTTTGCAAAATAAGTGTTGAGTATCATATTTGGAATTAGCCGTGTGTATGACCCAGCAGTAATAATTTTCTTCTTTAAAGTTCAGATCATTATACTACAAAGTGGTATAAAAAACTTAATAACGAGAGAGAAATAATGTATTTGGGGTTTTTTTAAAAAAATATTTATAAGTTTGCCAACTGTGTTCATATCAATAACTAAGCTATATATTCAGTCCTTGGTTGTTGTCTAAACTTGAAGGTAAAGAAATTTGTAATTAATTGTAATGGATGGAATTAGTGAGTTGAGAGTAGCCAGACACAGAAGGCGAATCCAACTAAAGGGTGTTGGTTTGTTTTCTTTGAATTTACTTTTGGTTGTCAAATGCACACTTAAATTCTGAGTATAGATTCTGCTATTTAAATTAAGCACAACAGGCTGGCAGAGTTTTAAAATTCGAAATCTTGGAAGCACTGGGACAGTACATAATACTGTTCA
The DNA here is from genome assembly GCA_013399875.1 of Gymnorhina tibicen. Classification (NCBI taxonomy): domain Eukaryota; kingdom Metazoa; phylum Chordata; class Aves; order Passeriformes; family Artamidae; genus Gymnorhina; species Gymnorhina tibicen. The sequence continues at coordinate 4,268,104 of VXAZ01005100.1, read as the reverse complement.
GCTGTTTGAAATAGTTGTATAAAATTTTTATAGACCATCAAGCCACTTATAGAACAAAGTGTAATGAAACAAATATATGTGAAATTAGAACTTCAAAAGCATTTGACAAAATATGTTACATTGCACAGTGAGATAAATTGTTCATGGCATACATGAATATAATATACAAAGGGCTGTCAGGGAACTGTACCAGAAAATGAGTTGTTTCTCAAGAATGCAGAATGAATTCACTGAATTATAGAAATTCAGTTCAAGCATTTACGCTTTTCCATATAGCTTCTTCACATGCAAGAAATTCACTCTTCTGCTGGAGTTATCAGAAGTGAAACAATACATGTTAAAAAAACTTGTGTGGGTGTGAAAAATTATTAGTGCTGTCATGCAAAACGTTGTGCCCGTTATGGCTTTGGTATTTAACTGTATTTGTCTTACAGTCTATTGTTCTTTAACTATATTTGGACACTGTGAAATAAGAGTTATTAGCATGGATATTGGTACATAATGAGTCTGCAATAAGAAATGTAGGATACATTGTTAACTCTTCTGAGGTAAAGTCTGTCTGGAGGGAGAATTTGCTTTCAGAGTTTATTGTTTTTAAAAAATAAACTAGAGCAAAAATAGTGTTTCTTTTTTCAGGAAACTCCAAAAAAGGAAAAAGCCATAGTAATGGGTTTTATTCTAGCTATCTAATCTATCTTATTCCTGCTAAAAAGAAGGCACCAGTAAATTTTTTTATTAATTGTGATTAAAGAGACTATAACATCCTGTTAACATTGAAGCAAAGGAAACATAATAATGTTGTAGCAAGACATGAATTCAATCAGTGTACAAATATTAATGCTGCTAGAAGTTCTTCCTAATGCTCCTTTGTTGCTTCTACAAGTTGCCAAGAAAACAAATTAGTTAATTTTGTCCTGGGATAAGTTTGTATCCCAAATGCTTTTCTTGGGAAGGAGTTTCAGTGATTTTATAAAGCAGAAGCTAAACAATGCTGTCCTTCATGGGTTATACAGAAGTCCATTAGTGTTTATTCCTTCAAAACTGTTTTGTATTAATATTTATTCCTCTCACTAACAATCTGGGCACTGATGGAAAAGTACTTTGCTGTGTCCATATGTAAATCACAGAGCTGGATCTCAGCAGCAGAAGAAATATTTCTTGCAAACAGAGAATTGAGTACTTAGCTCTTTGTGTGCATTTTTCCAGTATCAAATCTCTGCTTATAAAGAATTTATTAGCAGTATAGCAAAAGTATTTGCTTATATTTTTCAAATCAATATGAAAACATGACAAATGTTTTTTTGCATGTAAATTATTTTCCCCACAATTTATTTCCTTTATATATTTTGTCATATCATGAAATTCTCCTTGGCCTGTTGACAGCATAAAGAGTCAAACGTCAGGAATTTGCTAAAGCTTACACTTTGAAAAAAAATTTCAGGTGGTGTGCACATAATCTGAGTCTACATAAATGCCAACCTTTGATTTGCTGAAATATAACATTTCTGGAGAACTGATGCAATTGCTGTAGATCTGCTTTTAAAATTACTTTTCTACAGCTTCAAAATTAAAATTTGTGCCTACCTGTAAAATGAAATTTCTCTTAAAAAATTTCCAACTGAGTCATTTTGAGTCTTTTTATGAAGCAAAGAGGGGAAAAGGCAGTGGAAAAGTTGATTAAAACTATTCTTTTCCTGAAACGGGTTTTATTGTTATAAATCCTGAAAAAAAACCCAACCCTAAATTCAACGTTGTTAGATCCATGCAGGTCATGTCTGGTGTATTCCCATGCTGGTATTTACCAAATTCTTCTCAGTTTGAGGCCTCTAATTTTGTGGTTTCTTTCCTTGATCAGTATGTTATGTTTTATAAAAGCACTCATGCTTTGCACCTTCCATAACTTGCTAAATTACTCAATGTATTACTGGCCAGTGCTATTATCTGCTCTGTCTCTCCTCTATTTTTTTTCACCCTTCTTCCTTTGGTTCAGTCACTGTCATTTGCTATTTGCCATCTCTCTGCTGAAAAGGTCTTACTAATTAATACTTATTCTTGATTTTACATCATTTACATAATGCATTGTTTACTGTGCTGGAAATAATCCCACAAATAATCCTTGTTTGCCTTTTAAATCCTTTTTTCTCCAAAGCCCTCTGACTGGCAGATCTAAATGGCATATAGAGACTTGCTTGACTTCTCCTAAATCCCCAATCTCTCTCTACCTTTGTTTATTCTTATGTCCAGCACCCAGAAAATGTCTTCTGTAGTGGTCCTCATTTTCAGGAGGAAAGCACACAATGTTCTGCTGGGGGACTCTTCCAGGGGTCCTCTTGCCAATGTTTTTGTGTCAGCAGTAGTGAAAAACTTTTATTTTACTTGAAACACCAAACTTTTGTGTTCCATTTGACACCTCAATGCCATTTCCCTGAATGCTGAGCACAGGGGAAGCTGACTCCTGACACACAAACACACTAAAAGGTATGTGATGAATTATGTGCTGCTGTGTGATGGAAAGCCAAAAATCTGGTCAACTCTAATTACATTGGATATTAAGACGTGCAAAATGTATTTCTGGTCTCTGGTACATATCTCACAAACCCTGTACTGACATACATGCGTTGAAATTAATAAAATAGGTATAGTCAACATCATATTGTTTTCCTAAGAAATTTGATAGAACTGAAATATATGGAAGTAATGAAAGTATTTTCCTCACTTATGTCTTACTATATGTAAATGAAATTTAGTTAGAAGATGTTGTGGAATAAAATCATACAGAAAACCAATCTTTATCATTTGCAAGCTAATTGTTTTGAGTTTTTCTTATTTATTCATTGATTGGGGGGGGTTATGCATAAAATATTTAATGGAAATTCTAATAAACCAAGGGTTGTTTGTTTTCTTTTTTCAGAGCCTCAAACATGCACTTTGAAAGACTTTCTTTGTGCAAATGGAGACTGTGTTTCAGCAAGATTCTGGTGTGATGGAGACTATGACTGTGCAGATGGCTCAGATGAGGTAGGCATCTTCTAGAAAAAGTATTTCTTTAGAGAATTAGTAGTTTTATATCATTGGAGAATGGATTCCTGCATGTGAGCATTTTAAAAGACAGCAATGGGAACTCTACATGAATCCATGTATGCAAATACCATTACTAAATTTAAACTAAACCTCTTGAAGTAGTTATTCTAAAAAGAGAATGTGCAAATAAATCAAGTTTAAGAGTATTCTACATCTTTTTCTCCCAGCAATGGTCTGAACCTCTTCCCATTCAGGAAATACTTTGTGTCCTGATTGGGAAACCATTCTTTTTACACACAGCAGTAGTTTGGTTTGTGGGATTTTTTTGAGAGACCAATGTAGAGTGTTTGTTGTGTACCAGAAGCACACTGGATAATACTTTGCTGGTTTTCTGTTCTTTTTTTTTTTTTTCCCCTTTTTTCCCTTCCTGTCAATACAAAACCTCAGGTGTTTCCCAACTATTTAGAAGGGTGCAAGCCACCCTTCTTGAGTCATATCCACAAATATATTTCACATCACAAGACTTTAATTACCATGCATTTCATAACATGTAGGATTATAGGCTGTAACTCCTGTGCCCAGCTGCACATTTACCAGTGTTTTTATTAAACTCTCGGTCTCGTGTGTTGGTTGTTTCTTTTGTACCAGAGGTATTGTGAAACAGGCTGCTCAAGGGATCAGTTCCAGTGCTCCAACGGCCAGTGCATCTCAGCAAAATGGAAATGTGATGGTCACGAGGACTGCAAACTTGGGGATGACGAGAAAAATTGCGAACCAGGTATTGTTTTAAATAATGCTGAGATATAAAATGAAGCCAGGGATAAAGCAGAGTGAGAGAAGGAACATAAATCATCAAATCACACTTCCATGGGCACTAGAACTAGCAAGGAGTACAAAAAAATCTGAAATACTTTACCTTTTGTGTTTGCACCATTGTGTCTTCCAACTGGTGCTTTGAAAACCCCACTCATGTACAGCTCTGCAATGTGAATCTTGTTGGGGCATGGGTATTTAATTATTTTGAATTGTAATTTGATAATGAATATTCAGCATATAAAATTCTCCTCTGAAAACATCAGTAAATCTTGGCATGTACTGAAGTGTTCGTCTTCATGGTCTTCATTCAAAGTTTAATCATCCTTATGCTAAGATTTTGTCTTCTAAATTATTATTATTGTTATTTAATTTTCTTTTTGCTTTCTTGGAAAATACAGTTGTTTATTTTTGCAGGAATTTTCCTAATTTTTTTTGTAAGCTTCATGTAGATAGATGTAACTGATAAAAGCCTGTGACAAAACTCTCCTGATTTACCGTCCGACAAAAATATCCACCTTTATATTAAAAACTCCTGCTTAATATTCATGTATTTTAATTGTAATAATGTATGCTTTCTAAAAAGATGGTTTCCTATAAATTTAGTTTATTCAATTATAAATTAGCTAAATTTAGCTAAACTCTAAGCCCATTTTAAGGAATGCAATTTTTAAAATATATTAATTCTATGAATATATGCGTGTGTGTAGTTGCCTTTGTTACCAAGCATGAGGAGAAAACAAAATTAACTTTCTAAGTGGTAAAGCACGAATACCTTTTCACTATCATTCTACAATTTACTTAAGATGTAACAATTCAGCTTTGTCAAATATTTTATTGCAGTTTACAAAAGTGCTCAGACACACGTTTGCTCACTATATTAACCAGAAGAAAACTTTAAATTAAAAATCAGCTTATTCATAGATTGTCTTTTTCTCGATGCTAAAATATGTGTTTGTAACCAGCATCTCCAACCTGCTCTTCAAGTGAGTACGTGTGTGCAAGTGGGGGCTGCATTTCGGCATCTTTGAAATGCAACGGAGAGTTCGACTGTGCTGATGGATCTGATGAGGTACCTGACACATTTCTGGTGATTTTTACTTTTTTTTCCCCTGATGTGATTTTTTGTAAATTTTTTAGGTCTCAAAATAACTGAAAGGGCAAATAGGGTTTTCTTGCATCCATGGAGTACTGTCAGACAAGTTAGCACGATGATTTTCTGTTTCTGTGCTCTGTGGACAGGTTTTGAAGTGGACAAATTTGTTTTCTCAAACCCCAAGCATTGTTCTGGGGCAGTTTCCATCAGGGACTGCTCCCTCCTGGCAGCGTAGACAAGCATGTTGTGGTCTCATTCATTAATACATAGCTCATGTGTGTGTGCACACAGATGGATTGTGTAACAGAATGTAAAGAAGATCAGTTTCGATGCAGAAATAAGGCCTACTGCATCCCTGTGCGATGGCTGTGTGATGGGATCCATGACTGCGTGGATGGCAGTGATGAAGAAATCTGTGACCAAGGCAAGAGACACTTTTCTAAACAAGTATTTTGGGCTTTTTATGAACACACACATTGCAAATTAGTGGTGCCCTGGCCATTGTGAGTGGAGAAGGGAAAGTTCTGTGACCTCTTTTGACAAAGACAGCACAGCAGCTTAACAAGTGATCTGCAGGAATAAGCGAAATTTAGGGTGTTTATGACTTGTTCTTCCTTTGTGTTTCCCTCCACAGTGATGAAAAGGTCATGTTGTTACTGGAAGCATACTCTTTTTCATCAAGGAAAGCAGCAGTAAATCTGGTTAATTTAAACTTTTGTAGACCACAATAAATTACAAAGCCATGCACAATAAATTACACGGCTGTGCAATACAATGAGCAGTTGCTAAATAAGTCATCTTAAGAGCCCGGGTTTCTGTTTATTTCAGAGAATCGTAGAACACTTTGGATTGCAAGAGACCTTAAAGTTCAGCCAGTTCCACCCTCTGCCGTGGGCAGGGACACCTTACACTACCCCAGGTTGCACCAAGCCCCGTCCAACCTGGCCTTGGACACTTCCAGGGATGGGGCAGCCACAGCTTCTCTGGGCAGCCTCTGCCAGTGCTTCAGCTTCTTTTTTGTGTTTGTGTTTGTCCAGGAGCAACTTGTTATCCACAGAGTCCTTCTGGCACATTTTGACTTTCACTTTGTTGGGATACATCACTCCTGGGCTTGGATGAGGTGATGCTTGGGTATCAGCCAGGCTCTCCTGGGTGCCTCCTCCCTCCAGGGCCTTCCCAAGCAGATCCTTGAAGAAACCCAGTGTAGGGAGCGTGCTGTGCACCCTCCTTGCAGCCCTAAGGGTCTTGAATTCGCCCATTCCATGGTCACTGCAGCCCAAGCTGCCCTTGAGCTTCACGTTCCTTGCCAACCCCTCCTCTTAGTCAAATTAAAGGAGTTTTTTCTAAAGAATAATTTTAGTTGGCACTTCGTCATCTTCTTGGGTTTTTTGCTGGATTTTTCATCCTTCTTTTTCTTCAAAGTGCGTGGTTCTGTGCGTTAGCCATCTACAGTCACGTGTTGTGTGCATAAATTCAAAGCATAATGAATTACAATTATATGTGATAATAATCAGATATGAAACAAACATAGTAAAATATCCTTTCCTTATTTTAAGTCTATTATGCAATACTTAAGACTAAAGGGAAAAAAAAAAAAAAAGATGTCGTGTGGGAATGATTAAGTTTGAAAGAGAGACCAGAAAATTGGAGGAATATTCCAGAGATGTTTAGATGCAAGAAGACAGATAACAAAGTTTAAAAATAAATAAATAAATTAAAACCACCTAGTCCATTTTAAAACTGCTTTCAAAATATCTGGACTGTATCTCTTTAAAACCCAATGGAGTGTAAGTAAATAGTAACACACTTATTTTATCTGATGCCCACATTATTCTTTGGGTAGCATAATGGAGCTTCTGTGAACTGCAGATTGCTTATAATGCAATAAGAAGCCTATTCCTAGTTGGTTATTGCTATCATACTTTGTATTTATGTCACAATTATGATTCTGTTGCAGAAATCTATTTTATAAAGGAATTATGACAGGCAGAGCAATCACGTGAGACAAATGCCGGTTTATCTCACTGATAACTAATTTTTTCATCTTTGGAAATACAGCAAACACAAATGGAGTTTTATTCTACAACATTCTAAAATAATATCCATAATATTTATCTGTAGCCCACTGTGCATGTTTATAAAAATAACCCTCTTCAATCTTATTAAACAACTAGAATGATGGTTATATTGTGATTGCACACACAATTATTTGGATTCATGCCTTTCATCATGAAGAGTACTTGATTTTTATATATTTTCGTTGGATAATTATACAGAATATTCCTGTTAATGTTCATATTTGCCATGGGAGTGAATTATACCTGGTAGCAGAGTGTGAGAGTTTGAACATCCTCTTATGCAACAGGCATTTCATGGAAATGAATTTTTTGGGGGAAGAAAGTTCAGCCATTCTGAACCTTTATAGCAAAAGAAAGCCTTCTGTTGATTTTAATGAGGTGTGAACAGGGCACTGAATGAATGAGTAAAAAGCCACTGAAGCCTGATCTAGCTCTTCGAGTGGGTGTAATGCAGTGAGGTAAGCCACCGTGAGAGTTTTGGCATTATCGTATAAAATTTCATTGTTTCCTCCTCTGCAGGTACACAGCTTTATTTCTTTTATGCTCCACTCCTCTCAGGAAACTGAAAATCCAGTTACCATAAAAATGTGTTTTATAGGAAATTAATTGCAAGAACTTTCCATAACTTTGTTGATTGGTAGTGATAAAATTTAGTCATAATTGTGAAACAAATTCCTTCTTACCACGACACACATTAAAACTGAATCCACCTTGAACTAATTTTTAAAGCCTGAGCATTTCCCCCTGGAACATTTTACCTCACCCTATGTTCCCTTTTGTTAGATGATTCAAAATTCAATACCTCCTGAAGCTGCATGGAAGATTTTATTCTTGCTGCTTTCTGTGTTCAGTAAATATCCTGATGAGACATTTCAGAAGTTACAGAAAGGAAGATCCTGTCAGAGGTCACCTCATCTCATCTGTTCTGTGCCGACATGGCTGGACCTTTCCTAATTACAGTATTTAGAGGTGATTGGTTTATTACAAACCTGGCCAAGCCTGGTGCTCCTCAGGTGAAGAAAAAGGTGCTACCTCGTGGCTCATGGGCTGCAATCACTTTGTCTCTAATGTGTGACTGAGAGAGCGGAGAGGAATAAGTGGAGGATCAGACACTCACATGAAACAAACCTGGACTGAAGTGGCTGTTCAGTGTTTGGCCCTATTTCTGTTTAGATTGTTCTCTGATGGCCCAAATTAGTGATGCACCAGCCAGGCCTTTGCTGAGAGGCTGCATCACCAAAGAGAGTTGCAGACAGGGAATTTAAACATCTGCTGGCTGAATGCAAGTGGAACATGCCCAGCTGGTCACTTGTCATTGTCTCTGGTACCTGTGTTTGGTAATTCCCAGCTAGCAGTCAGGAAAAGGAAGTGTTTGGTCGAGGAAGAGATTTTTGAATGAGTATTCCTCTGCCTCTTCAAACCATTCCTTTGGGATCTGTAAATTTAGTTATGCTGCCTGTGTTATTGTCTGCAAATAGTATGTGATAACTGTACTGGTTTTATCAAAAACTGACATTCTTTTGTCTTTTTGTTTTCCTGCCTTTTTTTTTCCTGTCGTCTTTTCATCTTCCCAGGGGGAAATATATGTAGAGCTGATGAATTTTTGTGCAACAATTCCCTGTGCAAACTACATTTTTGGGTTTGTGATGGTGAGGATGACTGTGGAGATAACTCCGATGAAGTTGCTGAAATGTGTGGTATGACATTACATTTTTCAGAGTTTTTTGTGTAATCAATCAGGAAGGACATGTAAGACACACAAATACATAAAGGCACATGTGTCTTAATTTTTGTTTGGTTTGCTTTTAGAAGATAAGTTTGAAACATGGGATATAGTTTTCTTTTGTTACTGTTTTTCTTTCTGTTTCAGATATTTGATATTTGATATTTTTGAGAAATGAATCTTTTCTGTAGAAAACCCACAGAGAGAGGAAAAAGTTACTTGTATGATGTAATATTGAGCATCATTACACTTTCTACTTCCTTTGTGTTAATTCTGCCATATACACTGGTTCTCAAAAAAAGGTATAAATTGCCCTTATCACACAAAATCTCTAAATTAAGGACTTACAGTGCCAACATGTATCTGGCTTTAATAATGTGTCATTAAAAAAGTATTAATAGCTGGGTAACAGCTGATTTTTTTCTTTACCATGCAGTAAAGTTCCCCTGCCCTCCGACGAGGCCGTACAGATGTAGAAACAACAGGGTTTGTCTGCGGCCGGAGCAGATTTGCAATGAGGTCGACGACTGTGGTGATAACTCAGATGAAGATCACTGTGGTAGGTGACATTGCCTTTCAAGGCATTCAGATCAGAGAAAACACCTTGAAGGCAAACTCTGTTAAAGAGATCTGCTTGTCCTTCAGTAAAGCTTGACTGGAGGTTAGTAGGTCAGAGTTTGAAACCGAAAGAAATTAAGCTTGAAGTAATTTCCCGTTGCTTAATGCTTCGTGGTCATTCCCATTTGTATGTGTCTAGAATAATCGGGGAATCTTAAATGCTGATTTATTTTTCTCTGATTAATCTGTAATTACGTAGATAAAATCACGTATAAAGCCAGACCGTGTAAAAAAGATGAGTTTGCTTGCAATGACAAGAAATGCATTCCCATGGAGCTGCAGTGCGATTGGTTCGATGACTGCGGAGATGGCTCCGATGAGCAGGACTGCAAAATAAGTGAGTTGGGCTGACAAGATCTGTTTTCTTGATTGTAGCAGAACAGAAACAATTAACTGAGACATTCATCTGTGCAAAAATCTATTGAACAATCCAGGATTCAGTTTAATGTAGCTCTTTCTATTAGTTAAAAATGGATGGAATTCTGTACCACAAGAGCAAGGCAAATTTTATAGCAATTTGAGTTGTAGAGGTTTGCTGGAATAGTTAAATTTAAATCTTTACAAAATTTAAGTACAAGTTGATTGCATTTTGTTTCATATTTGCAACAAGAAAAATTTTAGCATTAAATTCTTGGTGTTAAATGTAGTATCTCAGTTAAATACTGTCACCACATGAAATGTAATACATTAAATTATGCAGATGTAGATAAACACTGTAAAGCCATTTATTTGTTAAAAGTTTACCTGATACTCTTTAAACGGAAAGATAAATTTGTTATTTGTTGTTGTTACTTTAGGTCTCATTTTTAACACTTTAAACAAATCTATCAGGGATTTTTTAGACATTTTGTTTATGTTTAGGTGTCACTGAATATACATGTGAAGATAATGTGAATCCTTGTGGAGATGATGCATTCTGTAATCAAACAAAATCATCCCTTTTGTGTCAGTGTAAACCTGGATTTCAGAGAAACAGGAGGAATAGACAATGTGAAGGTACAGATATTTTCCATCTTCCCTTGTTGTAAAGTATTAAAAGTCAAATTTGTAGTCAATTTTCTATGCTGGAGAAGGAGATACATATCATGGTTTTGTTTGTTTGTTTTGTTTTTCCACAGAGTAAAAGCTGTTTCATAGCTATGGGATTAAGAAATTTAAAAACAAAAAAAGAAACAGGATTTACAAGATGTAGATTCATACATTTTACGTGGAGAGGTTATCAAAAATTTAACATTAGTTGTGAATGTCAAAAGGTTCACGTCAGGCTATTAAATAATTTAAGGGGTAAATGGGTTTTTTAACGTCTAGTAGATTATTTAACACTGGTGTTGAGGTTGGCATATGAGAATATTTTGAGATGCTTAAAATAATGAAGATGCATAATACAAAACTGAAATTAAAATAAACAGAAAGTAAAGTTCCTTAAAAAATGTAGTCTTAATATGTATGATTTCATAATGGCCAGCAGGAAAAGTTGTGATAATGAAAGGGTTGATGGAAAAGATAAGCCAAGTCTGCCTTCCCAAAGAATGGGTTGTGAGTTCATTTTCTTACTGATGAGCAGTAATTGACAGAAGTTCAGGTCACTTCCATGGGACTATCAAAGTGAATATATCCTCAATTTTCTGGCTCTTAAGAAAAAAGTGTAAAAAGGAGCTTTTCCAATAAGGATAATCATGGAGTTTTGAGTGTAGCAGAGGAAGGTATGTTGGACATAACTGTAGCCCATGTTTTCGTTTTCAAAGTTGCTTTCAAGTTATAGAGAGGAGAGGCTGACAAACAAAGGATAGAGAAACAAAATAAAAAGCTCTCTGAGATGTGTTGATGACAGTGGAAATAACATCAGTGATAAATGTGAGGGGTTTCCTTTTGCTGTTGCAAGATCCAGCGCTGCTTATGAGTTCCCTTTCTTCATCTGCTTTGTTCCATGATTTTATGCACATGTTAAATAAGCATATTAAACTGCAGGTATGTAAGTCACAATTGTTTTCTTCACAGATATCAATGAGTGCATGGTATTTGGTGCCTGCTCCCAACACTGCCATAATTTAAAGGGCTCTTACAGATGTGCATGTGAGAAAAATTACAAGGAGAGGAATAACAGTTGCATAGCAAAAGGTAAGGCTGTAAAAATCGAAATAGTACTGTCATTTGTTATATACATTGTCCACATTTTTTGGAAGCAAATTTGCCATGGGAAGATTATATTAATGAGTCGTTAGTATTTCACACATAACGTGGACTCTCTCGGGGTTTTGCATCATTGCCTGTTACTAAAGAAATCAGATTATGACGCGGGAACAAACAGGGTAACTAATTGAAGGTAATGGTTTGTTGTTATAGGAACACAGACAGAATTCTGAAGGCTTATAACTTAAAAATCTGGGAATCATTATCCTAAATCTGAATTTTTCACAAGCTTCATTTCCATTTTAATATAGCTCATGCTTCCCTCTTTCCCTCATTGGTACTTGCTTTAACCAAACTCCTCTTTGTTCATGTATTTATCAGGAGAAAGGGAACAAATGTTGTTTGATATTTCATACTCATAAGGAGGAAATGTGTTGGACAGACATTTTAAGTTGATTCTCTATGGATAAATGTTATATGAATGGGGAAATAAAAATAATCCAAATACATTCTTAAGTATCCAGCATATTTTAAGCTTTCTCAAAACACAATGAATTGATATCAGAGAGCATTTTCTTATGAATAGTATACTTTACATCTGGATCAAGATGGTATCTGGCTATCTGAAATGAGATGTAAGACACAACTGCACAGGTTCTGTTGCAGTCAATTTCCAAACTCCACTGCCTTCACTAATTCCACTTCTCATTTCCAATTGAGCAATTTAAAAACGTGTTTATTGACAGCTCTGTGTTCCTTTAATATATATATTTAGGACCCTCTAAAGACAGCATGCATATAAAAATATGGGATTCATATGGGCTTAATCCATAATATCCTGTATTTTTGGATACTGCTTAAAAATGTTCAAATTCTTATATCACATACTCCTTAAAATATAGTCCTGGGTGTCACACTGTGACCTTGAAGAGCACTGAAGTTGATATGTTGATATCAGAGTACCAAGAGATGCATTTATTGCCCAGAGCGTGGCTGTTTTTGCAGTCTTCAACAACCAGAAAATTTAACATAAATATCAGCTAAACACCGAAAAGCTACTTGAGTTAAAGCCACTGATTTTGCATTAGTTGACATTTACCTTATTTTTGTTTCATTATAATAATTCCTAGGCTCTGAAGATCAAGTTCTCTATGTTGCTAATGACACTGACATCCTGGGTTTTGCATATCCATTCAACTACAGTGATGCTCATCAGCAAATATCACATATTGAACACAATTCAAGGATAACTGGAATGGATGCATATTTTCAAGGGGATATGATTGTTTGGAGCACTCAGTTTAATCCAGGAGGGATTTTCTACAGAAAACTTCACGACAGAGAGAGAAGGCAGAGTAACAGTGGCTTGATAGTAAGTGATCAAAATCAAAGATTAAATCACACAAATTTCATCCAATTTCTTTTACTGTTCTGACTATAATAGCATGTGCTGATTTAGTAAATTAAAATGTCTGTCTGAGAGTGATTTTATTTCAGTGATATGTATGGCTACTAAAGCCTTTCTGTTCAAGACTGACAGATTTGGTAGAGTCTCCAGGACAACACAACTGCAGGATTTAAAAAACTTTCCTACAGAGAAATAATCACTATATTAGAAGCTTGAGAAGTCTGTATACCATCAAGATTTTTTATTTCAAGACAGGAAACGGAAGAATATAATATATATATATATGAGAAGAAAGCCATGAATTTCAAATCTTTGGAAGAGAGAAAATGTTGATAAGCTAAACACAAGCTTAATTTCTACAGTGATGATATAAACAATAATATTGGCAAAGTTATGATGTATATTTAAACATTAGAACAATTAGTATTTATTCCTATATTTGTTGAACTGCATAGTATCTTATTTTGAATGAACATAAATGTAGGTTTGGACTTCACAACAGAAATGTGGATTTTTTTAAGTTTGGGTGATTTCAAAACTTCACTGCGTTCACTAAAGGCACTTACTTGTTAATTGTTGTTACTCGTTTTGCCTAAAACATTTCTACAAAATTCTCTGGGATGTGATAGTACTGAACTGAAGATAACAATGTGGTCTTTACATTGGTGTTTCTATAAGGCTGTAAATTTAGATTTTGGGTTTTTTACTCTTTACTGAATTGGATAGCAGAGTAGAGATTTTAGGGCTTTTTTCTTGCCCAGTAGTAAATCTAGTTAGAAAAAACACCAGTCTGGCTGTTTCATGTTTCCTTAAACTTAGGAGAGGAAACAGCGATGACCTTCCAACATGTGACTGCTTTTATACACCCAGCAGAATAAACAGGAGTAGCAGCAGTAGCCCAGTCTTTCATCTATAATTCATACACATCTGAAACCACTTCTGAGTACATTCCATCCAAGGATATTTCCTCTCCAAATGAATGACATTCCTGACCTTTGACACCAGCAGGGCAAAAAGCCTCGGGATGTAGACACCAATGGACCCTGAAGATACCTTGAGTCTGTTATGGCATCTTTGTAAGAGTGGTTAAAAACCAACACTTCCACCTGCCCAGCAGAAGGGTCTGGATTCTGTTGAGAGAAAGTGCATGTAAAGTAGATCTGAAGCAGGAAATAATTCCTAAGATTTCTAGTAAGTCAGCTCTGTCATTTGAGTTTTGCAGAAGGATACCTGTATTGAAGATCTGGAGTAATTCTGCTCTGGTGGTTTTTTCATTGTATATTTGTGCTTAAAAAATCCTGATAAATGGGTCTCTGTATTGAGTTAGTTATTAGAAAATAATGAACTTCTAAAAGCTTTTGGAGTTGAAGTGTTGAGAGGGTGGTGTTGTTATTTATCTATTTTCTTTCTTTTTGGGGGGTTAATATGCAGATGCATTCTGCAGCAAGGGCAGTCTGCCGACCCACAGCCTCTCTGATGGACCTGAGGGTTTCTTACAGGTCCATGAATTCAGCATAAGCTTCCTTCAGACTTCTTCATAGTCTGGGGCTTGAAATTTTCACAGCTGATTTGTCATTGTGTCCCTGTTTATACTAATAGAGAAAAAATATTCTTAGAATTATTTTCCTAACGTACTGAAATATTTTTTGGTTTTTCCTATCCTTTTCACTGTTATCTGAGAATACTTTTTAGTCACTTCCTTTTCGATTCAAAGATATTGAAAAAATGATGTTTTTCTTTGTACCCCATGTTCCTCTGTCTCCTCAGTGCAGGTAGGTCCTTGTGACAATGCTTGATCCAAGCCAGACAAAGCTTTTTTACAAATCTGAATGTGGAAAATGCACAGACCATATTTGAATATATCTTGGACACTTCTCGTTTATATTTGTGAAACATTTGCTTCCTATTGTGCTTAACTATTCAGTTATTTTCCCAGTATTATCTCATTAATATTCAAGTATTGTTGCCTTATTTGCTGCTGATCAATAGGTTAATTGGTTTTATAGTGTTGCTTTAATATTGTCACTGAAATTTGGTTTTAAAAAGCTTGAGAATTCCTTAATTTTAACCCAAGTTTTTTTAATGGATAAGTTTTCAAAGGTTACATTGCAACTTTTATATCTAGACTTTGATATGTAAATCAGGACAGTAAACTTGAACAAAGTCACCTGCATTTTCAGGTAATTACATTAATGCAAAAATCCATCTTAACTGAAATTGCTCCATGGAATTAGCATATCAAGAGGCTTCCTCAGAGAATAGCTTTAAGTAGCTCTCGTATTTTTCCGTGAAAAGGGGTATAAGACTGGTACAAATTCAAGCATTAAAGGAAATAGTAAATATCAGCTCTTCAGAGTTTATTGACAGATGCAGAAGAGGATTTCATCGCAATCGAGTTCAGACAGTCAAAGTGAATTGGTGATAACTGGAGCAGCTGTTTGCTGCCTAATCCTTGGAGAGAGATGGAGAAGTTATCTGAGGTGAATACTCAGTAGGGAGCAACCCCACACTTCAACTCAAGTGCTTTATTTTATGGAAGAGGACAAAAAGACGAACATTAAAATACTGCTACGATATAATGGGAGGAAAAGCGTGGGTTCTGTGGTGTATCCCGTCAGTTTATTGGCAGCCTGCTCCAGCCCCAGTGTTCTGAGAGCTTCACGAGGACCCTTAACTGCTCTTGGGACACATCCACTCGTGTTCTCCCAACACCTGCCCCAGGGCCCAGCGGAATGCAGTGCATCCTGGGAATGCAAACTACTTCCAGACCGTTTTCTCTAAATAGCATGAGTTTATGGTTTTACCTTAGAGCTACAGCTCTGTCTGTATGAAGTTTATGTACTTAGAAGACTCTTTCTAGAATCAGCTCGTTGGATTTTATAAATGATCCTACTTTATGTAATACAAATGGTGGTTTGGTGAACTACTGCACCCACTGGGATGCTCATCTGTCTAGGAAAATGTGTTTCAGTGGGCAAAAAGTCTAAAAGTTTTGTTGTTTCTTATTTCTTTTTACTGTTCTAGTAATATAACATTAGATAATTTTTAAATGACGGTATAGTAAGCAAAATATTCATTTACTTTGTTCCACAGCAATTCCATACCAAAAATATCTGCAAACAGAGCAAACAAGATAAAATATTGCTTCATAGGTGCTTATGATATAAACCAGAGTTGTCATCTACTTTGGGGACTTAAAATTTTTCTGTAATCTACCATTATATGAAAACGGTTGCCAAATCCAAGCTGTTACTGCAGCTTCTTTTTTTGGGCTGGTTGATTGGTTAGGGGGTTGGTTTTGGGGGGGATTTTCTTGTTATTAATTCTTTACCTTGAAAACAGAATTTACAAAAGACAGCAGCTGTGATCAAAAGACATCGAGCTGGCGTGATCTGTAGCTGTGCAGAGACTTCCAAATTGTAAAAGGCAATTAGGTTTCAAACCCCAATTTTTCTAATAAGTTGTAGCACATTATATTTAGCATCAAAGTGGGCTAAAATCACTGTAGAAAACATTAATGTGATTTTCTTCCTGTATTTTCATCCTTATTTTGTATGCAGAATTATTCTTCAAAATTAGCATAATCCAAATAAGCTGTTAGGTGAGAGCTCATTTCCAGTAAGTTATTTTACTAGACAGTGTGAGAAGATGCATAAAACCTCAGAAATATCACGTAGCTGAAACTTAATGAACACAACTGAAAATTACACAGCCATAGCATCAGCTAGTGGGTTTTTTTCTCTTTTTTAAAATCTCTTACACCAGATGTCTCCTTGCCATTTCTTCTGCTTTTCTCCTTCTTCATTTGATCTTTAATATTCCCCCCAGAATTACTGGAATTTCACTTTTCCTTTCTGGTTGAGGAGAAAAAGAGTCAGTATTCCAGCAATGCTATCCTTGTTCTGGAATCTTTTTAGGATGTCTCATCTGCTTCTAGAACTAGCTTTTTTGGGAACCATCTCTCACGCTGCTTGGTAACTCCCATCCTGGTCTTTCCAGGTTCTCAAAAAAACAGTCTTATTGTAAACTGTGGGTTTGAACAGTCAAAAAAAAGGTGAGAGGTTTTTCTGGCCATGACAGCTGCTCTGCTTTTAAAAGAATACTTTGTTCCAGCATTGTAAATGCCATTAATCCCTGCAGTATCCAAAGAGATCTCCAGGTATGAGAGGCTTCTTGACTCAGGTGCCTGAGTGTTGCCCAGAATTAAAAGGAGTTTGGATTGAAAATACAATCAGTTTTATCTGAAAATGCCCTTTTTTTATTTGGTATCTGGTGCTTTCTGTGAATGTTGTTTGGAAAGCAACAAAGAAAACAGTTTGTTCTAAGCAAATGCTACACTTACTGAAAGAAAAAATTCTGTTATTTGTGGAAGCATGTGCTGCCACTGTCATCACCTCACACCAAAGAATTATGATACAATATTTTGTTTAAGTTTAAAAACTGTGACCCTGTTTTTAAAGAAATACTGTTTTATAAATGCAGTGATTGAATTTGCTGCTTTCCTGTTCCTCCAAATAGAAAATCAAGGTGTTTATATATATATATATATATATAACATACCTTCTATTTTTGCAGAGTTAAAAGTTTATGAACAATGAACTCTCTAAATTTACCCTTGTGGTCCTCTTTTTTCACCTAGAGAATGAGATGACCTTTATTTTATTATGACAATAGTCTACAAATGTCTTCTGGTATTAGGGAACTCTGACACCTGGGGAAAACCAAGTTATTTTAGGATTTTCTTTCCTGGTTTTCAGTTATGTAGCTTAGTAGCATTCTATTGCTTGATTTTTTTAAGGAATGTGCATTTTTTGTTCATAATTTAACTTGATGTCATTAGAGGTAAACAGGGAAACAACTGTATATGTATTTAGCTCGTGCTGGTCTTGAGTTTTTTATGATACGCTGCATTCATGTTAGAGCTGAGCTAAAAAGAGCTGAGTAATCCTATTTTACAGATGCTACTCATTTCTGCAGGAATTCCAGTGAACTTTAGAGAAACTTGTTCACGTGGCTCTCCTGTTTGCAATATGAACTCCTATCCTTAGCACCATCTTTTAGATCTAGGCCTTAATGATTATGGAAAAAAATTATGATGGAGATCCTACAGTTGATAAATTTAATGTTATAATCAGTCAAGCCTCTTTTATGTGTGAAGCTGAATATTCATGAATATAGAGGGAATTTTATACAGTTTTCTAAATTCTGTGATTTTTCTCTACCCTTTTCAGCCATGCCTCAGGAGGGGCTCACAAGCTGTTGAGGACTTTGGGATGGATCACCATACTGTGGTTCTGCATGAAATAAAATAGCTGTATAAACTTAAAACTTTCTTTTCCTTTGGTTTTGAATTACAGCCCATGAAACTTACTTGCTTCAGTATCAATAGTTCAAGTAGTTGATGCCAAAGTGACTTTTCTTTAATGTGGGTAGCCTTAAACTTGAGAAAACAGATTTGAAACATTAACTTGTTCTTCTGCACTGCATAGCAGATCCCTTAGAGCAGAACTCCTGCAGGTGCATTTTGTGCCTTTCCAATGCAGTGTTTCTGATGTTTCACTGTAAAAAATTACATGAAAAATGCACGAAAATATTACCCTGTGGCTGTGCAGCTGCTGTGAAAGACCATTTCCACAAACCCGACTGCAACATCTCTTCTTTTTAGTGTCCCGAGTTCAAAAGGCCGAGGGGCATTGCTGTGGACTGGGTGGCTGGGAATATTTACTGGACTGATCACTCCCGAATGCATTGGTTCAGCTACTACACAACTCACTGGACCAGCCTGAGGTACTCCATCAATGTGGGACAGCTGAAGGGACCAAACTGCACCAGGCTCCTCACCAGCATTGCAGGAGAACCATATGCAATTGCTGTAAATCCCAAAAAGGGGTATGTATCCTTCAGCATGGCTCTGGTCCGGTAATCCTGATAAAACTGCAAAACGGAGCAAGGGAAAGAAAATGATGTCTGAAATTGTCTAAACTTCTCCAGGTTGTTCACTTAACTTTCCTGCTCGATTTATCTATCTGTGAACTAGGATCAGCTATCACCCATCTGCCAGGAACGTTGAAAGGCTCACAGCAATTTAGTATCAGTGAAGTGTTTGGAGGTCCCGTGTAGGCATTCAGCTTAATTTTTGTGTTTAATGCTTTCAGGATGATGTACTGGACAGTTATTGGGGATCGGTCTCACATAGAGGAATCATCTATGGATGGCACTCTGAGAAGGATATTGGTTCAAAAGAACCTGCAAAGACCTACAGGTAAACAGATTTTAATTTTTCCTAAATACGTGGTATTTGCTAACTCACTGTGGATTTCAGTTTCTCAGTTTCCAGAAAGAACCAATCAAAAAAACCCGAACAAACCAAAACCAACAACAACAAAATGCATTTTTCTGTATTTACTGCCTGAAAAAACTTTGGTGATATCCTTCTGTTCTTTTCTTCCCTTACTTCATGGTAGAAGATAGATGTTTGTGAAGTCTTCTAATTTTTTTGTCAGATATTAAACACAGGCCCATGTAGAGGGAATGCAAAGAAAGAGTTCAAGCCTTTAATATTTCCTCCCAAATAGAACTTTACTAATATTGTTTACACTGTTCTTAAATTTATTACCACATATGCCTTTCCTATTTTAAATAAGAGGGGAGTGAGAGTTTGAGCATTTGGGCTTGACTTTGTAGGATTTAGATAGAAATAATTATCACAGGAGTGTTATATGCATAAAACAAGTATAAATACTTCTTTTATCTCTGATGCCATGAAAGTTACATTGGGAATGTTAGTTATTTATTAATTTGTATTTAAATATTCTCATTAAAATGCAAAGAGTAATTTAAAGCTGGAGCTTGGGAACTGCTTCAAAAGCATGCCCCTTACAGGTCCCCTGTATCACACGGAACTGACACATTGTGATTGCCTTTTACCAGAAATTATTCTCTTTAGCCATATCCCTGAATATCAGTGTTTCTTTTAAAGAGGATTTTTTTAATGGAGTTTCACATGTAAACATATTTCACTGGTCTGTGAGTCAGATTTTCTCCACTTCCTCTCATCTATCTCTAGCTGATTAATTTATGATCTTAAGAGGAGTATTTTTGCTGTTATGTGTAATTTCTTTTGATGTATTTTTTCTGACTTACCTACTTACATAAGTAGGAAGAAAAACACCATTTCCCATTCTTATTAAAGATGCACTGCAACTTCAAAAGCTCAGAATGAAATTATTTTATGGTTCCGATATTTTCTTCAGGCTGAAGTTTTTGACCTGACCTAAAATGGCATATTAACCATTTAATCTTCTTCTGTGAAGCATGGACTACTCAATTTAACTATTTAACTATTGCCTAGAGGATGGGTATTCATAATGCCATCTATCTTTTATTCTCTTTTGTTTTCATATATAGATGAATATATATATATATATATATATGCCAATATTGCTGTTTAAGTCTTACAGCACTAATGTAATTAAAATAATCTGATTTTTAATTCTGTAAGACTGCAGGTGAAGTATTGGTGATAAAAATGAGAACACAATTACATATGTGTGGAAACAGGGTACAAAGACTCCATGAATTCTGAATGCCTTGTTTTTAGTACAGGATCACACTGGTGCAACTGGCATATTAGATTTTGGTTGGGAGAACAGGTTAGAGGATTTGATTCTATATTTAATTCCCACCTGGTATTTATATCCCTACCTGCTGAGGAGAATGGGTTAGAAAAGGTGCTGACCTTGGGCAGAGTAAGGTAAAGAAAGAAAAAACTCTGGTTGCCCCAAGGGGGAAGTTTAAGTGAGAGTTGTTATATTTTATTCTCTTTGGTTTCCAGTCAAGTCTTTTCACTGTCACAATATTTGGTGTACATAAGAACATGAATTGTATAAAAATGTAGAGTTACATAAAAAATATTAATTTTTTTCAGGTTTTATGTACCTATTTGAACTTTATCTCCTTTGTAGGTCTCGTAGTTGATCAGTTCAGTCAGCGCTTGTTCTGGGCTGATTTTGAGTTATCTGTTATTGGCAGTGTTCTTTTTGATGGTTCTGATTCAGTTGTGTCTGTGAGCACGAAACAAGGTATGGAGAGCCTTTCTACAACATGATTCCTATTTTATTTTATTTTATTTGGCTGATGTTTCACTATTCAGAGGAACTATGTAAGCAAAAATCAGTGATTATTAAGTAATGTTTTGTGGTTTTGTTAGCCAGTGTTTCAAATGTTATCTAAACAGACGTTTAAGATAAGATAATTTTAAGATAATCTAATAAAATTACCTTAGGGGAACAAAGATTCAGCGATATGTGCAGATCTCCAAGTTTGGGTGTTATTGAGTAACATTGTGGTTAATATTTAGGCTTGGTCTCACTTGGGCTTATATCAGAGCTGCCTGCACTGAATGGGAGTTTTAGGGGTTGTGGAACAGTTGATCTGAATCAGTTCTGGGAGAAATAATGGGCTTGACTTCCAGGTCAGGGAGTAATCACAGAATTCTGCTAACAGAATGGGAATGAAGAAAGTTCCTTTTCATAAAAAAGGAGATTCTGGTTAAGGAAACTGTTTTCATAGAATTGCACAATGGCTTTTTAACAATTCGTTAAGTAAAAAAAAATTATGAAATTTGAGTAAAAAAGAGAAGGAATACATTAAAAAAAAAATTTAAAAGTAGGCTTTTGGGGAGGATTGCTCAGTGGGCAGTTGGTTCCAGAGAATCATCAAGGTTGTTATTATACCTGGTGCTCTTGTGTTTTAATCCAGAATTCACCAGGATATCCTGGAATATACTAGGAGGAATCTCCCATAATCCTAATTTGGCAGGACAAGCTTTAAATCATCTTATTTTGGTTTAAAAGCATTTTATTCCACAATTTGTATCAATATACACGAAGATAATCATCTGAAAGAGAGATCACTTTGAGTGCAGGGAGCTGACCACAACCTCCTCCAGCACTGGACCAAAGGAAAACTGGGGGAGTTTAGAAATTGCTTTGCAGTGAGCCTGAAAACTTCTACCCACTGAATTAAACGAGCATGAAATAATTAATTAGAATTCATACATATTTTCATGAAAATGAAATACTGAGTACCAAGTACTGATAGCCTGAAAGAACAGTAGGAAGAAATAAAGGCTGATAGATGAAATTAAATAAATACAAGGAAAATAAGAAACCATTTTTAGAGTAAATGGAGAAAATAACAGGCACAAGATATCACAAGGAATCATAGAATCATAGATGATAGATTCTGTTTCTTTATGGCTCCAGGAAGAGATGCATCTCAGGCAAGAAGTTTTAGTTAGAAACCATTGCCTTGTTAGAGGGTAAATGTGAAATTCTACAGCTGGTTGTACACAAGAAATCCAACTGGTGGCCTAATAGGCCCTCATAGCTCTTAAAAATGAGGAATTGGTAGAGTCAACAATTTCTTTTGCATTAATTTATTGTAATTATGAATTAAAATAAGAGTAGTACAAAAACCAGCTTTTCAAATACGTTAGGAAGGAGCTGAAGAAATGTTTCGTCAGAATAGTTCCTTTGATGTGAGGCAAAACGACCTCTTTCTTCCTTCTCACATGTAGCGAGTCAAAGATTTGTACCTAAGGTACCACAAGTAGAACAAGTGTGTTCTAATTAGAGAGCTGTTACTGCGGAGTTTCCCTATTTTTCCATGATCAGCCACTTTCTGAGGCTCAGTTTTGTGCAAAACCGATAAAAAGCTTGAGATTTCAGTTGTCCAGAGTATGGAAAGAGTTCCTTTGAGGAAGGTTGCTTTTTTAAGAGTGGTTTTTTGTGGGGACCAAACAAGGTGTCTGAAAAATCATGTCCTTAGGTGGTAATCATAGTAATGAACTGAAGTTTTTATTAAAACAGTGTTTGTTATTATTTCTATATGAATATGTCTTTATTATCCATTTTTATTCAAGGTTTACTGCATCCACATAGAATTGATATTTTTGAGGATTACATATATGGAGCAGGCCCTAAAAATGGTGCGTTTAGAGTGCACAAATTTGGCAGGAGCCTTGTAGAATATCTAAGTGTGGATGTCGATAAAGCAAAAAGTGCCTTGATTTTTCACCGCTACAAACAAATGGACTGTGAGTAAGCATAATTATTTTAAACTCAATATCACCTTGGGGGGGGAAAAAGTAACCAAGTGGTATAAATATAAACCAGAGCCTTATTGTACAAACTGAAAATAGGTTTAGTCATATTTCTTTATATAATTTTGATTTAGGTTATTTGATGCGTTTTCACTCATTTGAAAGGACGCTGGACAAATTTGTACACAAATGCCTTCTGTACCCGCACTGTAAATGAGATATAAAAAAAAAATTGGAAGAGAGATGAATAAAAATCCCTCTAGCCAGAAGCAGATTAAATTTTTTACTCCATCTTACCAATGTGTTTTTTGTTAATGGAATAAATTCTGTCCTTCTGTGGGTCTTGCACTGCTGTTTGAGGGAGTGTGTTCAGACTTGAGGCTGTTGATATCCTGGAAAGTGGAAGTGTATCAAAATTTTTGTATCTGGTCATTTATCTTTTCTTAGCTTTAGAACATAGTGCTAAATTCTTTAAATAGAAAAATAAAAATAAATATTTCTAATTCTTTTTTTAAACAGTGCCTAATCCCTGCTTGGACCTGACATGTGAATTCATTTGTTTACTCAACCCTTCTGGTGCAACATGTGCTTGTCCAGAAGGAAAATCATTGATGAATGGAACATGCATTGATCAGAGCCTCCTAGGTAGGTACTGCAAGCTGCATGAGAACCAGAAAACAAACATCTGGGCGGTTTTTGTCATTGCAAAAGGCCAGGCTGGCTGTGAGTCCCGAGTTCTGTGATGTCGTTCAGTACACACATTACTGAGCTGGAGTGGAAAGGAAATGGGAAGAAACAAAATCCGTGATTCAAAAAAATACCCCCACTGCTAATATTCATCAAAGTGAAAAATGAGCTTCCAGCTTAACTGATACAAAAGGATACTTGAAAGTGAGTGGGTATAAATACTGACCAAAAGAAGTTTGAAAAGCTCTGAGATGTTTTGGATCCTAAATTAAACATGAGCCATTAAGGAGAAAAAACCACTGCAGCAGTGCTGAAAAGGCAGTGAGAGCAACGTGGCAAATAATGACTTTGAAGTGACAGTCAAAAAAAAAAAGAGAAACCTGCAGCATTTTATCTAAAATTATATCTTCTGGGAACTTCTATAATGACTAATATTGAGACACAGGAAACCAGATTTCATGGGAGAAGAGCCTCTTAAGTTCTTGCTATATTTTAGGGATGGGGAGGGAATCTTTTTCATAGATTTTTCAGTACTTTAACTGTCTTCACTGTAATTTACGTGAAACCTAATGTGGTCAAACTGCTGGCATGACTTCTTAGCCAGCTTGAATTTTTAAATGTTCTAGAAATCACAGAATAGCATTTCTTGTGTGTATTATGTGTATTAGGATGTTTTTCTGATTTTAATTCCAGGCTCAGAAGTGTAAGCCATGGATATTTTGGCGAGATCTTCAGTGCTTAAAGTGCTCAATTTAGCAATTAAATCAATTTACCTGAAATGTGATAATTCCCTGGAGAGAATCTCACCAATCTATACTGCCTAGGCTTTAAATATTGAATTAACAGGACTGTGTTTTAGTGGTTCATGATGTGGTATTAATAAAACTGTCCAGCTCTGGACACAAATCAGTCTGAACACCCTTCCTACCCCTCCAAGTGTCAGCTCTTTGTTCATCTCAGGTGGATACTTGTCAAGAATTTCTGCTGCTACAGCACGACCTAAAAATTATTCCAAATTACCCATAGTTACTACTTAGGTGTTGAAGAATGGACAAATAAAAGAAATTTGGTTTTCACTGCTGACTTGTACTAACTTGAACCCATAATTTCAGTAGTGCTCCATTTTTACTAGTGGGCAAAGGATTATGCTGTGGTAATGTTTTCAGGAATGTGTGTTTTTATTTAAGAAAGATCCGAAGAGGTTTTTAAATGACTTGTTATAAATTTTTATGGATAGACAGAAAATGCCTAGAGAAGCATTTTTAATATATTGATAATTTTCAGTGCCTTCCCATGGCTGCAATATCTGTTATGGCTTTTTAAAGGGCTGCTGAATAAGTGTTTTTTAGGTTTTTGTTTACAATTATATTTCAAGTAATGTCTAGCGTAGGCTTTTTCGTACTTTTTTTTCGTGTATGTTATTTTTGTAATAGTAGACTGCAGGTTTTGTAGTATAACAGTTTATAAATTATGAATTGAAACAAACTTCTGTATCAGAGTACTCTCTAATGTTTTTGCACTATTTTGATTTTTTTTTTTAAAAAGTGTAAGTGGATGTTAAGGGTTTGTCTCTTGCTGACACTCCAGCTTCCAAGGACCAGCAGAAATTTCTGGAAAGATCAGAGTTGACCCCAAGATCAACATCTTGAACACGTTTATGATTAAAGGGTGACTGACAGTCCACTTGCCATTAATAGGTCACTAATAGCCTGCAAACAAAAGAAAAGTCAATTTATAAATCAGGTTCTTTTCCTTTAGGAGGTTACACAGTATGGAATAAAAATTTGGAGCAGTTTTCCTTTTCTGATGAAGATCTAGAAAATGTATCTGAAATATTCCAGACCCCATAAATTCACCTTGTTTGCATTCAGAGCATTTTTGGCACAGTTATGGATGTCAGTAACCCAAAACAGCAATTCCTGCCTAACTTGCCTGTATTTTGTTGAAGGGTGGCCTGACAATCCAAAGGGAGGTTATACAGCCATATTTTTTTGTTGGTCTGCAATTAAATCCTGATTCAAAGTCAGTCAAAATATTCCTGTTGATTTTTATGGTCTTCTGGTTTCTGGAGGTGTTCTGGTTTTACTGAACTTGCACACGGCTGTTTTAGGTCATGTAAGAAGTCTTCTACTTTCAGAAATTAGTAGTAATTGTGGATATCCAGAACTAGTAGGGTTGAACTGTACTTTTTGATTAACCTATAATTCAAGTTACAATAGAAAACAGTAGTAAATTGAATATTCATAGTATTTTTTAATGCCTCTGGGTGTTTTCTGGGTCTTTTTAAATGTAGTAAGGGAACCTAGTGGTAGATTTCCATGACCTGGCAGAACCAAAATGGGACAGCCATCTCCAGTTCAATTCAATTTCTTCTTAGTCTGTCTACCAGAAAGGTTGGTGACTGCAAGGTAATCTCAGTCTTGCTCTGTTCCCTGTGTTATATCCCAGAAACTGACTCAGATTATTATTCACTG
This sequence comes from Gymnorhina tibicen, assembly GCA_013399875.1. Classification (NCBI taxonomy): domain Eukaryota; kingdom Metazoa; phylum Chordata; class Aves; order Passeriformes; family Artamidae; genus Gymnorhina; species Gymnorhina tibicen. The sequence continues at coordinate 4,241,951 of VXAZ01005100.1, read as the reverse complement.
GATCGTTCTGCTTCTTCCTTTTTTTTTTAATCAGAAGAAAATTAGCTAAGTCCTAAAACTCTGCATCATATTACTACTGATTTGGTCCATTAAGTTGATTTTTCTTCATAAATCCTACATGAGGAATTTTAAATATTGAATCCTCACTGGCTTTCTGTAGGACTGAATCCAGATTGCCTCAGACAGCTGTTTCACCAGCACCTCAAGCACCTGGTGGGAAACAGCTTCTGGGTTTGATTTGGAGTTTTCAAGCTGGAGTTATTACAACATATGGGTGTGTTGCATCATTCAGAATGCTTTTTATAACAAAATGAAAACAAGTTCCAGTTTATCCTTAGATCAGCTTCCATCTCGTGTCTCCCAGGATGATTGTGACTGACAGGCCAGAGTTCTTTTGGGGTTTATTTATTGACTAAAATAGGCTGGACTTTTTTGGTTTAGAAGCTACCCTTTAGTTTTCCTAAAGGAAAGAGCAGAGTACCACCTCATTTTCCTAAAAGAGACCCCTGGACTTGCATCCATTAGGTTTCTTGTATCTAATTGTCTGTAGCACAGTGAATCTAAAAATGTACCCAGAGGATGAAAATGGAGAGGCTTGCACTGGAGGAAGACGTTGTGTCCCACAGCTGAACGAGCAGGAGTAATGAACACTTCCAAGAGTTCCCTGTTCTGGAGCCTCGCGTTTATCACTTTCCTCTTAAGAGGGGAATATTTCTGCTCTTTTGGTTGAGTGGAAAACCTGAGGAAAAATTACAAAGACTCAGAACTGATGTTGCTTCTGAACAGAGATGAAACGTTTAATTTATTATGTTGCTTCCCTCAGCACGTTTCTGTGGGGACTTGCCCACTGCATACAGAGACTGCAGGCAGAGAAAGTGCTTTGGTTGGGGATGGAGAGGTTCATCCCTATGTACCTTCTTTTTCAGCCCCAAAGTCTGCCTCAGGGAGGAAGAGCTACAGCAGTTTGGTCCATGCTCTCTTCTTGGGGGTGGTTCTGCTTTCAGCCTTGTTAGAGATCAAAAACACAAGGGTCACACAGAAATCTACTTCTGGTTTGAAAAAATAATCTGTTTACAGCATTTCTTCTGTATTTACAAAGGGGTTTTGTTATTGGCATTGGTGTTTCCCAGTACAGAAGAAAATGGATGTCAGTTAGATTTTCCCACTGTGCATCCTTTTCTCGCCCATTCTCTTCCTTTTAAAATTGTAAAGCAAACAGATATTTTAAGACCAAAATAAAAATGGGAAGGGAAAACAAAGAGTAGCATCTGTCTTACAGCCTTCTGACAAAATTTGGGGGAAACAGCTTGTTCTGATACTTTTCAGCATATGGAAACTTGGCAGGTAGTAAGACTCTCATCCAAGAGGGGCTCTCATCTGAGGGAAGATTTGTAGAACCTTACCTCAACATTAGATCTCTGCTCTCTGTCTTTATTAGGTGCATTCAGCTCAGTAAAGGATGAGCTACACCTTTGTCCAAGGGAGAGCCAAGAGCAAATACCTTTCTGCCCCATGAGATCAGAATTTTCCTCTGTGGGGAGGGAAACTGTTCTTGTCCCAAAGAATGTAGGTCCTGAACCTTGTGCTCTATGACATCATCTCCCCATTTAACTTGTCTAGTCCAGAAGCTGGGGGATACTTCAAAAGGGAGAAAATAGCCAAAAGATGCATTTTTTTCAAGAAGGAATAGGGTTGTTATAGAAATGCCAATAAAAGATGTGTGTCTCGTGTTAAGTGGAGGAGAGGAATGGAATATCAAAAAATTGAACCAATGAAAGAAAAAAAATACCAGTAGAGTTCACAAAGCTTTGATTTGCTGTTTTATCAATGTTTCTTCTTTGTAAGATTTTCCTTTTGCTTCCAGTAAAAGGGAAGAGTCAAAGATGAAGCTGATAAGCCAAAGTCTATTGATGTTTGTGTGAAACAGTTTTACTGGGAAGAAAAACATAAGAGAAATGGCAAATCAAAATTAAGATTGAAATGGGCAAATCAAGGCAGCAGAAGACTAAATATCCAGACTAGGAGAGAATATATAAAATTACATGATCTGTAATCCTTTCTTTCTTTCATGTTAGAGTCAGTAGCTAGACTAGGGGTAGGATAACAAGTGAAATGATTTACCTCTGTCATTTCAAATGTGAAAAGAGCAGCTCAGAGGTCTTCAAGTGTGAGTTCAGCAAGCTCAGAGCAGCATTGAAGACTGAAGTTAGACACTTTGAAACTTTTCTGATTTTTTTTTTTAATTTTGTTCCAAGAGTGGGAACTTGCTAGACCTGTTCCCACTTCTTCTTTCTGAGGTATTTATTCAGTAATTCCAATTAACTGCATTCAGCTTTTATACTAATTCTTCTGTATTTTTCTCCTGTATTCCTTTTCTTCCTGTCTTCTCCTATGGGACTGTTCTGCTTGTGTCTCCCACACAAAGGCAGGCATGTCTCATCCTCTTTTGTACTCAGTTGATGTGAATCAGTGTAATTTGTTTCTTGTATTTACCTCCAGACAACCAAGCAGCAGCATTAAACCCCCTATATTGTTCAAGTCTAATAGACTATTTTAAAACTCTCTTATCCATTGCATCTTTCGATCCTCTTTATTAGTTTATTGAAAGTCCAAAATTGCTGTATTACCATTTCTCTGTTTCATATTAAAGTCGTATTGAAACTCTTGAATTTAAAATGTTTCACAGAGAACGAAATCAGTAGTAATTTCCATATTTTTTTCCAAATTTTATATCCTTTATATCCTGTGGAATTGCTCTAAAAGAGAAATAGAACATGTTTTTAATGCACCATCAGAAAGGTTCATAAAAATGAGCAGTTGTCTGTATTTCACTGTTATTTATTCTGTTTCTGCCAAGCTCTGCTCCATAAACTCATGACTAATGATAAGTAAAACAGATAAGATAAGCAACACAAAAATAGACCTTCTCGCCAATAAGACATGCTACATTATCCATTCAAACAACTTCTATAATGAGTAACCAAAGAATGGTTCATGGAACATCAAAGGATTTAATGAACCACCCAAATAAATAAAACACTGAAGCAGCCTCAAAATCCCAAAGACAAAGTAGCTTTCTTACAGCAATTGTGTATATCCAGGGTGGATACCAAAAAATTAAGTGCAAACAGGATTTCGTATTTTTATTGTGAAACACGTGAAATAACAACGTGCCAGTCAGTCCACCACGGTAATGTCAAGATTTGCCACCTAGTTGCAGCTTAATTTTAGAAAGGTACGATTATCTGAAAGATGCCAGTTTCCAGAGGTTTTGTTTAAAGAGGTTTGATCCCAGGTTATGTGTCTGCACCATCTCAGCACTGCTGTGAAAGGAGGCAGCAGACCCTGCTGAGGAGGGGTGCACACAGACAGGACAGAGAGACTTGGGTGCATCTAAATAAAGGGCTCTGCACAAGCACGGTTGTATTCCTGGCTTTTACAGAGTCTGTGTTGGAGAGAACTGTTCAGGTAGAGAACATCCAGCATCCTAAAACCTGCGCTTGCAGCACGGTGTGTTTCTTTAAGCATCAAAGGAGTTGCTGTGCCTGTGTCATGCCAGTCAATGTCAGACCTCAACCAGTAAGGGACAAATGGGAACCTTGACTTTTTCATGAACGGTTTGACTAAAGCAAATGAATTCAGCAAAACTCCTGCAGCTGGTGGATGAGGTTACTGAGGAGTTCTCGGTACTTGTGGCATCCCTCTTGTTTAAAGCCACGTAGGGCTCAAATGCTGGATTAGTTAGGAAGCAGTCTGGCTTCACAGGATTGTTTTGCTCTGTGAGAAATGAAAAGTCTCATTGCTGAAAGCATGATTTGAGCTGGAAAGGTGCTTTTCTGCTTCTTTAGGATTACAGTTATTTGGGTGTTTGAGCATTGTATGTGTACTCATCTATAATTAATTTGTTGTTGTTATCATTGGGGGATTTTATACCTTGTTCAATGAAATTAATAGAGGTTTACTGTTCAAAGTGTTTCCAAGAGAGGCACGACTCTAAGTACTAAAGAGCTTTACACAAAGACTGAATCTGACCTAATCAGAGTTTGTGTCCCCTCATACCTCACCACTAAGAGGGTGGCACTGCTGCCATAAGAATTGCGAGTGCAGAGCAGCAGGCAGCTTCCGTTCCCAGGGATTTTACAGTCTGAGCAGAAAAAAAGAATTAATCGGAAAATATGACTTAGGAGCAACAAGTTTGTATGCAAATATCAATTTTTGAGGAGGATTTAAAGGCTAAATAGTTTCCTTTTAAATATTTTGGACGGGGCTTAGTTAAGGTCGCTGCTAGCAGAGAGAGTAGAAGAGAGATCCAGAAAAGCTAATAAAAAGGGCTGAGGTCACCAGAAAATTACACTGAAGTTTTCTGAGGTCTCCCAGATGAAACCAACATTGAATTTTCCAGTTCTCAAACTAGAAATTATAGTTTCAAACAAGAATTCATGCTATCAGTACTGACTTAGATCCTAGGGAGGTCAACTTCCCTGTGCCATGCAAGAGCCTCCCACCAACTCTACAGCTTCTGGGAGCCTTTCCAAGGCTTGTGGTCTCCTAAGTGTGTGGGGTTTTTTCTGTCACTGTGGAAACAGAAGGGATAGCTTACTTTCTCCATTTTGAAAAGTGGTATTTTGCCCCTCACTGATAGAGATCTGTGGCTGTGTTTAAGAGGCAGAGTTCTGTTTCGCCACTCGCATGGCACTGTGGTTGTTGAAGCACTCTGTGTGTGCTCTTGCTGCAGACGACAGCTGTAAATTAACCTGTGAGAATGGAGGGAAGTGCATCATAAACGAGAAGGGGGATCCCCGATGCCACTGCTGGCCAAGCTACTCTGGTGAAAGGTGTGAAACCAATCATTGCTACAACTACTGCCAGAATGGAGGAACCTGTGGGGCCTCTCTCCTTGGTAAGTATTTCTGAACAGCTCTATCTCGCTATTATACCTGCATTAAATGTTTGGATTTGTTCCTTTTTGTGATATTTTTTCTCTTTGTTATTTGCTTTGTGTGTACTTTAACAATGTACAAAAATAGCAGCATACTCCATACATATTCTTTGTAATAAATAGGGCTTTTCATTCACTTCTCTTGGTGTTTCAGCACAATTAAACTGTATACCAGAAAAGGGAGAATATAAATAAATATTTAGTGTAAAGACTCACATGCTGAGGTGTAGCAATGGAATTGTAAAGCAAAATGTCCAGTCAAACTAAATCCGCAACAAGTCCATACATCTTCTCTCATTTTATAACAATTCGCCCCTAAATTTATTTGTGCATACACAGAGATATTTGCTGAAATACCTTACCTCAGTTCTTTACCTTTGTCTTACTGGAGTTCACGAAATAGGAATTTTACTCATCTAATTCTCAGGAAGACTTTGGTGATGAGAACTCAGATCCTTCATTTTCCTGAAGAAATTTGAAATTACATTTCTTAGGTTCAGGGGGATTATCCTGTTTAAAAGCAGGAATTTGACAGCTCATTGTTGTCCCTAACACATTTTTGTATCTTGTATAACGTTTGGGCTAGGGAGGAAAAGTGTGAAAAGAAGTACTCTAATATGTAGGAATTCTGTGAGAGAGGAGAAATAGAATTCTATTTTCTGCTTCAAGGAATATTTAAATATTTGATTCAGAATCCAAGAGCTGGACAAGAGTTTGCTGTCTCCTTCTCAGAAGCTTTCATCTGCTTAAGATGTTGTGAATCATTTTCCCTGTGTGATGAAGTGACCAACACCCTGATCTCTGAAAGAAAAGTCCAGGCACCTGACCTTGAGAAGTTTGTGACTGTTCAGCACAGAGATTCCTCCTTGTAATGCAGAATTATGTATCTGAGTCTCTGTGGCAGAGGGTCTTCGATTGTAAAGATTTCCTCAGCACTCCCTACTAATTAACATTAGCCTATGTAGTTTGGTGATTTAGCCCCACTTGCTGGCTTCTCTGGAGCCTCCTCCCATTGCCTGAGGTGTGGTGGCAAAATTCCAAGTGAATGCAAGTCTAGTAATTTATTCCTTCAGTTCTGAGTAGTTGAGGGTTAATAATGTTGTTCATAATAATGACTAAATATCAGAAAATGGGAATTACTTGTACTGGAAGTTGATGAATTATACTTTAAACTGCTCCTAACAGCTGATGGAACTACTGACACAAATGGTAAGCGGCGATTTTTATCAATGTAGTGAGATCAATACATGCTAAGTGAGGACATGCAAGTGAATGAATGGAAGTGATGGTTTAAATGGCGTGAAGGACTTCCTCATCATCTGAAGAGAGGATGTTTATTCCCACATTTTTACACGTCTGGCATCTAATTGATTCTTTTGTGGGGTTAAAAGGCTTAATAAAATTAATAACTTGGCTCCTGGAACTCAGCTCTGTTGTGAGTCCTGCAGAGACCCCAGGGCTTTATTTAATCCTTTTCTTTTGGCAGTAGCCACAGGGCTCGCTCACCTCCAGCAGTTTGTTTTCCCTCTCCCAGGCAGCTCACACGTGCTGTGCTCACACAGCTATGCTATCACATGGATGTTTTTAATTTTCATTTTCCTGCTAAATCCAGCCTCTGAAATCTCTCAGCCTTGCTGAAACAATTAGTGCAGTAGGTTTTGCCACCAGTGGCTAGAGCTGGGATATGAGCAGGGTCTACAATATGCTTCTGCTCAATTCTTAATGTGGATCTGGGGAGGCAGGAATCAGCCTGGGAGGGCAGGAATCAGCCTGGGAGGGCGGGAATCAGCCTGATGCTTGGTCCCAAATGGAATGACGTGTCTGCACTAAAGTGCATCAGGAGAGCCAGCATGGGTGTCACCACAGTCCACATTTCATTGTTCAGCTGCCTGATTTGGGGGAATCCAAACCTTTAACAGCAGCTGAAGTTTGTTGTAGCAGACGTGACCAAAGTGTGCCTGTAAGAGCTGAGACCAACACAGAGCTGGTTCTGACGGCCGTACCTGCTGATAGGAGTATTCTTCTGCTGTGCTGGGTCCCTTTAGTTTCATCAAATTTTTAAGAATCATATTTCAAGTTAACCAGATGTCTGATCTGCCATTTCCAATTCATGAGGGTAGCCATGCCTTGAAGCCCAGACCATAATGTATGGCTGGAAATGTGGAAAAAAGACCTTATAGCTTTCTAAATCACAGTGACTCCATCCAGTATTCCAGATAAAATTTTCAAGTTGATGTGCATCTCATCTTCCTTGCATGCCTAGCCCCTGGACCCTGTAAATATTCTATTAAGAGGAAATCTCTATTTTTTATCAGGCTGTATTTCTGACCTGTATCAGTTCATAAATCGTGTGTTGCTGAAACAAACTAGCATGCCAGTGAGATGCCCCTTATCACAATTTAATCTAATCCATGATATACTAAGGCTGTTACGTATTTTATAGAATGAGATTATGCTGGACTCCCCAGATTCATTAAAAAATGTAATTAAGTCAAGAAAGGTTAATTCCCCGAGTGTTTTTGCAACAACTAGTTCCTCTTTCCCATCGAATACACCACTGTGTGTCCTTCAATCCTTGAACTGGGCAGGGCACTTGTAGCTGCAGGGGATGCACAAGCCCTTTGCAGCTGGACTGAGGGTGTGAAATCCAACCAGAGCAGTGTTCCTTCTCCTTGTCTGAGCCTTCCAGGCAGAGCTGACCTGCTGTGTCAGACTCATGTGAGAGGTGTTAGTCTGTGCGTTACTTTATTCTTGCACATTTCTACATGTGGGAATGAAAAGGTTCTTTATTACCAGGAATTGCTCAGTTTCTCATTAATGGTTTTAGAACTTCAGCATTATATTTTGTCTAGATTTATACTTTGTCCTACCAGGTTGATCTGTCTGGCAGCAATAGAATCACAGAATCATTGAGATTGGAAAATACCTCTAAGATTGAGTCCAGCCCTTAACCCGGCTCTGCCAGGGCTACCACTAACCCAGGTCTACAAGTGACACATCCTTTAAATCCCCGTGTATATAGGTATATTGCAAACTCATTTTGGTAAAGAACTCCCTGAATTTCTGTAAAGCATAAGATTACTATTTTAAAATTAAGTCAGCTCAGTATCATTTCTCTTTGATCTGCTGTGCTATTGCTGTCTGTGCATGCTTCCCCTGTACTACAGTGCTCACAAACACCTCCTCGACAAGCAGCACTCATACTTCTCATCCATTATACAACCGACTCATCAAACTGACCTCCTAAGCTCATGCACTCAAGTTCCACAATATTTTCCCAATTTTGCCTTTCTTTAAAAGTGTGCTTTTGTTCAAAATTGTGAAGATTTTTCCTCTGTAAGTTGCAGAAGCTGTGTGTGTGCAAGTGCCAGTCTAAACCCATCTGCAAAATATCAATGACCTGTGATCATTTCAGCTTGCTTGACCTTCTCTTTCTTGGAGGTTTGGACTGCCCTTGTCAATTCTCACGTATTACTCTAACAGCTTTGATGCAGTCGATCTCACAAGTGTCATTCTACACACATGGCCTCTGGAGAGCTTAGGGACTGCCAGCAATTTTAGCCTCATGAGATGATGCTTCCAGCGGGTCCCCACAGCTGGAAGCTTCCCCAGGAGTCAGGGAATTTCCTTACTGTTCATTTCTGGCTCGAAAAATGAGGAGGAGGTTTCCTGGGAACGAACCTTGCCTCTTATTCTGATCCAAATAAAATGATGCAGCACACAAAATACTCTTCTGGTGAATGTGTGTGTTCTAGTGAATGTGTAAATCCTCTTCTCTTTCCCCACCTAATATAGAATAGTAATGTGATAACTAATTAAGTAAATTGCAGAGTATTACTAATTTTTTAAAACATGATTGTGCTAAATCTTTGCTGGATGTGTTAAGTTGTAGAACCTCATTATCTGCACACAAATGTTAATTTGTTAAACAAATCCCACTGGCAATTCAGGGATTATTCACTGTTGGCTTACTTACTGCTAAGCCTTTTGGCAAATTCCTGTGTGAACGTTATATAGCCAGAGATTGGAGCAGCTTTAATTAAAATTTATAAGTTTACTACAGTTGTATTGAACTACAATAATTGAACAAAGAAAATGTCATCAGTTAATTAAAAGTACACATCTGAGACATGTAATTAAAAGTTTGGGTGTAATAATGAACACTTTCCAGTAAGCCCAAATTAATGGGAATTTGGGAAAAAAGTCAATGTTACCATAAAAACACAGTTAGTTTCTCCATGTAGTTTAAAGTAAAAATATTGCAGCAATAGTTTGCTGATTGTCTCAAACACGTTAACTAAGTTAAGTAGTTCATAAAATCAGATCAATCCCTTTGTACTATACGAAAGGTATATCTAATCACACAGAATTCTGGTGTTTGTATGAAAATGAGTGAAAAAAATTATGTCTTTCCTCTAAATGAAAATTGATGAAATATTCTGAAAGAGTCATTGTGTATAAAGCAGATATTATTTTGTATGCTATTTTATGAGCAAAACAAGGTGATTTGGTGCATACTGAAAACGCTGTCAGTGAAGAACCTGGTTTTTTGTGGTGTCAGCAGGGCAGGGACTGTGGGAAGGATGGGGGTGGTATTTCACTGGGTCTGATCTCGGGTCCCAGCAGAACCACCACCACCAGCCTTGGAAAGAGCAGCCTCTGAGAATACTCAGAGATATTTCGAAAGTGTTCTTTTCTCCTTTTCAACAACACAGAGAGACTGTATCTGTTGGGATAGATCCCAATCAGCTCACCTACTAATTATCTTCAATAATGCAGCTTCTCTCCACTCCTATTGTTTCAGTAAAGCTAATTATGGTTCATCAGCCACACAGAAATGAATTATTGTGATTCCCCCAGACTGCTGATAGCAACACCAAAGGCCAAGATATTGCTTACAGAAAGCTCATGTAGAGCCACCTCATTGTCTTTAGTAGTGACAGCAAGTTAAATATTGAAATTAAATGTGCATATTCACACATAACAACTTAAAATCACACATTGCTGGTAGTGAATTTACCAGTGACTGGAGGAAATAAATAATGTAGGTCTTGATGAAGACATTCATCTGGGTGATCTCATTTTTCACATCTTGCAGAAGGCTTACAAAAATAATGCTATTGACCTAGTTCTTAATTATTTTTTCTTTTTTTTTTAACTTCATATGGTTATTGAAAATGCACAGCATTTCTCTGTTGCTTAGGCAATAGCGTGAATGGAAATTGATCTCCTTAGAATTCTGATTCTTGCAAAATAAATGTAAATATGAGCTTAAGATATATGAATGAATTCCCAAAAGAAGTCACCAACATATTCTAGAGAAAATAAAAGAAGATACTTATGAGCAATTTTTGAAGATTATTTGAAAAGTTATTATATGGACAATTATTTATTATGTTATTATGTAGCAAATTAAATTGACAAACCAGAAGTAACTACAGCTCTGTATCAAAACTTAATTGAACAAAGAAAGATTTTTATCCCTTGTATTTTTTTTTAATTATTTATTTTTTGTAAGAAAGGGGGAAACTACATTTCATTTCTATGTCAAAAAATGAATTTTTTTTTTTTCATATCCTACTGCTGAAAATAGCTTATGTCTTAGGGTCACCATAATTTATTCTCCTTCATTCTACTAAATTCTGTTCTGAATTCAAAGCAGTTTAGCATTCTGTAAAGCACTTTCCATGTGAATATTTTCTATATGCTAATGTGTTGTGAATCTTTCTGTGGTGGTGAGGATCAAGAATTAAGAAGGAGTTTTAATTCTGTATCTGCAGAGCTCTAATCCTGAGATTTCATGACCAGGGAAGGCGCTGGAGCTCTCTGTGCATGAGCTCATCCTGCAGTTGTTGTTAGCTGTTGTTATGTGACATCTTGGTTACATGGCTGGTGCCTTTGCAAACATAAATCTATGTTCTGATTCCATGATACAAAACGTTGTGGCATTTTTTGGCATTGTTTAATGCTGCAGTTTTCCTAAGATGTTCCTGGAACTGTTTTTTTGTATCAGAAATAATTTATGAGAATAAGGCAAATGAAAATGTCATTATTAGTATTATTTCAGATGTCAACAGTCTGTGTATAAATGGGCAATGGACTATTAACATTACTGAAAGTCATGTTAAATTGAGTGACAAAAATGGGGTTTAGGCTATACTGTATTAAATTTTCATACAGCTGTCAGCAGTTTGGCATATTTATAAGTATACATTAGTAAAGAATAAAATAATCTTTTCTGCAAACTAGAAAAACATCGTCTCACCATTTTAACAAATAGAGCAGTATTAATAATGACAATTGATTTCAGACCTCCAGATCTATGTTTTATCACTATTTTATCTTTTTTTTTTTACTGAAACACTGATTCAGATGAAGAATTATGTGAAACCCCCTGTCTTGGGGGCAGAAATTTAAATACAACTGTATACATGGGGAAAAACAAGTGGAATCTGTGCTAACATCTGAGTTCAACATCTTTGATTTAATGTTTAGATCACAGGGGACAGATATGAATAACCAGGCTGATGCATATTAAAGTAGTCAGAGCTATTTTTAGGTCAATGGTTTTGTTCCTGCTGTACTCATTAGAGAAAGAGACTAACTGATCTCATGGCCCTTAGGATGATTTTCAAAACACTTTAAATTAGCATAGCTTAAAATAGAAAAAACAGAAAAGACTTATGTGAAGTGTGTCAAGTAAGAAGGGTAAGAAGTAAGTGAAGGAAAAAGAGTGAATAAATCATTCTGCATGAGTCAGAGAGGAGACAAAATGAGGGTGCTTCACTTGCATTGAAAAATTCTCCAATGAATTTGATATTAAATGATTGCACAGTATTAAAAGAAAGGCAGACCAGAAGAAAATTTGAATTGTAGGGTTTGTGGAATACTCAGTTTAATCTTAATAACTCAATAACAAGGCCAGTTAAGTGGAGAAGAATGAACAGCAAGGTAGGCAGGGTTTCACACCTCAGAGTTTCAGATGCAGTTGTGGTGAAAGGAGGCGAGTGAGAAAGTAGGTGTGGATACCTGCACCAGACAGGGTGTTAAACTGAGGAAACCATGAGACAAAAACCAGCAAAGAAGGGGCCTGTTCATACAGCAGCTGTAAATCAGGCAGCAGTAGAGTTCTTGTTAGATCGCCAGGAAAAGTGGGGAGAAGCACTATGGAAAAGTGACCCTTAATGTTATTTCATTTGACTACTTAGGATTTTGGCTCTTCTGTGCATTTTAAACCAGGTCAGGCCCAAGTCAAGCATAGATTTTTTGTGAACTCACCAAGCCATCCATCCATAGGGTAGGATTGTTTCTATATAAGAAGCTTGTTCCTGTCTTGTGGCATGGCATGAAGTTTTTCAAATGTAAATCCAGGGAAAACTGCGGCCTGTAATACGTAACTTATTCCCTGATTTTCTCTGCTCTCTTCTAGACTCTTCAGTCATATCATTATCTTGATTGGGCTGTCAATAATAAAGTCTGAGAAGTTATTTTTTCGTGTTTACGCATGTAATTCCAGCCCAAAGGGATTCTGCATCACACATGCTGTACTTTATGTAGTCCCCTTGAGAAACACGAAATCATGGAATGTTTTGGGTTGGAAGGAACTTTAATGCTCCTCTTGTTCCAAACCATCCTGTTTGCCCTTTTATTTCAGAAGGGTCCTCAGGTCCTGCTTAATCTTCATCTCTTTCCTTCCTGGGAAGCCAGGAAAATTAAAAGTGTTAAACTTGGTTCTCCCTAAATTTAAGAAAATCCTTAAAGCTGAATAAAAGTGAAGAGAAGAAGGGTGGGGGAAAAAATAATGTCTGGTAAGAGATAATCAATAATGAGAATAGTTTATTAGGAAGTGAGAAGGGAGATGGCTGGTTGGACACATCAGGTCATTTACTTGAAGATTATAAATGAGATAGAAAAGCAAAGTCGGGAGATGGAAGAACATTAATGGAATCTAGAAGTTCGTTTTAAAGAAGATAAGCCTTAAGAAAATAAGACAGGAAAGTGGAAGGGTTTAATAAAACAGTGGAATTGTAACAAAGCTATAAATCCTTTAGACATGAGATTTAGATAAGGAAAAAAATGGGGAAATTACAATAGAGAAGAATCATAGGAGGAAAATGCATTGGGTTTTTAAGCCTATTTTCAAATCCTTTGAAAAGAAGCTGTAGACTAGGAGTTCATTGTGTGCAAATGTTCATCCCAAAGTGTTTACTGCTTTTCAGACATTGAATATTGATGTTACAGGCATCTTTGGTCTGATGCCAGGCAGCAATTTTTATGTAACAGTCTTCATTATCTGAGCAGGGTGGCCTAACAAAACAGGCACAGATACATGCGATTTATTAAAAATTGTTATGTAAAGTGTAGCTATTAGTGCATTAGTAAATATTTATATATTCATGTGATTATATATCAACATTTGTAGATTTGAGAATAATGGAGTGCACTCTGAAGAGATACCAGTGGTGATTATAGAAACAGTTATCCTCTGCAAATGGAGGAACCCAGCATGGCAGGATGATTTGAAGAGTTCAGTTACATCTTAAATTCCTGCTCAGGACCGTCTTTTGAAACAATTGTGTATTTTAAATAATGACTTTATTCTCGTAAAAGAGCCAATGACTGTACATGCACAAGTGTAAAAATGCACAGATGTGGTTTTTGAGGTGTCCATATGTCCCAGAGCCAACTTTGTTTTTCAAAAGTTCTGCATTCAATGTTTGCAAAGGCACGTTCTGTCAGCGTCCAGAGAAACACAGTTGGGCTCAAACATTGAAACTTCCCACTCTTGTGATAAATCTGTGTTGAGAAAGTGCTGATTATTGTCTTAACTTGTATTTATTTTTATCATAAAATAGCTTTCTCTGTTTTGGACAGGTCGGCCGACCTGCAGCTGCGCGCTGGGTTTCACAGGGCCGAGCTGCAACCAGACGGTGTGCGAGCGCTTCTGCCAGAACGGGGGCACCTGCAGCGTCACTGCGGGCAACCAGCCCTTCTGCGCCTGCCTGCCCGAGTACACAGGGGACAGGTGCCAGTACTGTAAGTCATCTCCACAAATTACTCCATCTGGGTTTGTGGTAAAAGTTCTACACAGTGGAAGTTTAAAACCCGCGTGGGTGATTTTTTTTTTTTTTTTTTTACGGCGTTGTTAAATTTAGCCCCAGATTATTCGTGCTGCTGAGGCAATGTCGTCTGATGTATTCAGGTGATCTCTGAGCATGTCTCTCCCCTTCTACGTGGCCAGCTGAAGAAAGAGCTTTTTTAGGAATGATTTGTTATTATTTTCATTAATGAGCTGTAGAGTGGAGCAGTACAGGACAGACAACTTTGTCAGTAGCCATGAGATAATTGTGTTAAAATTTTTTACTCCAATTTATGTATGTTTTCTTATGCTGGTATAATACCTATACATAATGAATTGAAATAGTTGATTAAAGAACCTTCTGATGTCCCTTATCTTTGCAGACCAACAAGTCTTTTAAACTGCTCCTTTGCCTTTGTTTTCTATTTCTAACCCCAGCAAGCAGGACATTGAGGACAGCTTCGAGTTTCACACTGCTATGTTCCTTCAGCTTGCTCAAATGTCACCCTGAGTATGGTTTCTGCCCCATCATGGTATTGAAAATGTGAAGGATTTCTGAACATTACTCTAGTTTACTTCTCAGGACTTAGGTTCTGTCTTTTGCGTCTGATTTTCTCCCTAGTTTTTCATTCCACTGACCCATCACTGTCTTCTCATTGAGATGGTTTTCTGAAGGTTTCCATGCCTTTGGAAAGGCTCTTCTCACTCTCTACAACTTCCTCTCATTTTTTACTTCTTTTACAGAGGAGTAAGAAAAGTAGGTTATCAACCAACAGGCATTCCATTCTTACTCCATTTATATTTCTTTTCTCGTCATGCTTTTGTTTTCTTTCACCATTATCTCTTTTCAGTAACTCAAGACATTTGAACACAATCTTGGATTTCTTCTTTTGGCCACTCATTTACAGATTACGGTTTGTCATCCCCATGTCTCTTCAAAATTATGACTCACAAGCAACCTTAAGTTAGAACAAATTATTTTACTGAGATCTGAATGATGTTTTTTAATCATCTCCTTTTTTCTACTCCTGCTTTGCTTTGACTGTAACATTCTAAAGGCAAGGACTGTCATAGCCTTGTTAGACTGTCATAGTGCTTGTCATAGAACATTAAATGTGAAAGCCATCATCTGTTTTATACCTTCAGTGAATTTGCTGAAGAAGGCTTGATTTAAGAAAAAAGGAATGGGAAATTAGCTGTTATAAAGGTCTAGTTTAGAATTATCTACAAGATGCAAAAAGTATTTAGTTTTAGAGAAAGGTCTGTCAAACAAGGAAAGGGATAATGTGTATCTTAAATAGGATTTGTACTGAAGTAAACTTAATATATTTCCAGTTGGGGGACTATGAAATAAATTGAAACCTTTGAATGGAAAACCAGCAGTAATTGTGATTCTCTCCCCCGTGGTATTAAACAAACTGCATGAATCCACAAATAAGTATCTGCAAACACAATTGGGTGTATTTGAAAATAGTATAGTACATAAATCATGCACAGACAGACACACAGATTAAGGAAAAATATTTACTTGAGGCTTACCCAAAACCAAACAAATTGTTTCTAGTTGAATGCTTCTGCAAACATCTTTTTTCTTACTTTTTTTTTTTTTTTTTTTTTTAAGAAAATTAATTTAAATGTAAATTTAGGGGTACTTTTCCAACAGTGCTTATTATCAGATTTGGATTGTCTGGGAAACTGCCACAATGCAGAGACTCGAACACATTATACAATTCAAAATAAAATTAAGCTTTTGCTGATTTAAAACTTAAGTCTTTTAGAGGGGGAAAAAAAAGTCTTGCAATCTTTCAGAGTATTTTTTGGTGGCCAATAACAGTTTTGTGAAATTGCACTGCTTAACAGTTGATAATGTGTATATCAAGTCACATCTGTTATTTTTTTGCTTTATTCACGCACGTGTGTGATCTCTTGCTTTATCAATCACCTTCACTTTGTATGCAAGTTGGAATACATTAGTATGGCATTATTGCCAAGACTGGTTGCCTCCCAGATTTCTTTTTCAGTCTGTCTTTGCTGTGATTGAAGGCAGTTCATATGCAAAGGATGACACATGAATGCGTGTAGGTATTTTACTCCTGCTCCCAAGCTTAAAGGACTATTAGTGGGGTTTTATGGCAGAGAGAAGACATTTGCTTGCAGTATTACCAGCTTGCAGAGACCTTATTTTCCCCACACTTATCGTCTCCAATTACCCAGTGCAGAGTTTCTCCTGTGATTAGTTCACATAAGGGCTAATAACCAAAATGTGTGCTCCGTGTCAAGGCACTGGCACTGCTGAAATAAATTTAAGTGAGTGAATTTACATAGAATTCTACTAACATTGCACATGTTATTAAATACACATAAATCTGATGTATTTGAATGTAGCTCTCTGTTTTAAATTCCAGAAAAAAGACACACAGAGTAGCTAAAGTTCATTTCTTGTATCATTTAAGGCCCAAACTACCTAAAAAATAGGAAACATTTTCATGCAGTTACCATCATTCAAAGTGGATACAGTTATCCCACAAGCTGTGACTTTCTCTGAAACTGAACTCCCTTTCTTTAGGAAAAAAAAAAAAATATTTGTCATTTCAGCCCAAATGCAGCATAAACATTTTAGGTACAGCAGATGACTAAAGGTGTTTGTGGCTACAGTCAATACTAAAAATCAATATTTTTTTTTAATATATGACTTTCCTATTCCTAGGTTTTGGGTTTGTGTATTTTAGTTTTGGTTTTTTTTGTCCTAATGTACATGCAAACATATGCCCCTTGCACTACTCTTACATAAAATCACTCTCAGTATTAGCTTTCAAACTGCAGTAGCTTCTGTTCCAAAAACAGCCCCCCTGCTGCAAATTGCCATTCTGTACCTGGAACTGGGGAACCAGAAACAATGAACAACTTCGTTTAGTGTCTTTTAAGCCGCTCTGGTTGCTGAGCAGTGATTCCTTAAGCAGCTGAGCCTACAGCCTGTGGAGACACATAATGAACGTTCAAACAGCAATAACTCCTCCAACAGCCATGCTCTGTCCCTCACAGAACTCTTCCAGCAGGACGCACTCCTTGGAGAGGAGGAAAAACGCCCCAGAGTAGCGTAAGCGAAATGTGTTTCTGACCCTGAGACACCCTCACAAGTGGTGCCCAGAGAAGCTGTGGCTGCCCCATCCCTGGAAGTGTTCAGGGCCAGGATGGGTGAGGCTTGGAGCAGTCTGGGACAGTGGAACATGTCCCTGCCCATTAAGGAGCTTAAATCATGACTTTAAAGAAAAAAAAACAAAAACCCACAAAATAAAGTTGTCACTACCACATAAATAAAAATTAACCAAAATGTTAAGATACCAGTATTTTGTATCTGTTGGAAGCTTCTTCATTAAGGCAATTTGATTTTTTAAAAAGTATGAAAACTGAGACAGTTACTGGTGGTTCTGAAGAGTTAAAGAATTCACTGCTTGAAATCTCAGTCCTGATGGCGTTTAAACAGTTAAATACTATAATGGGGTCTTGCACAGTCTGTAAAGATAAGCGTGTATGTAGTACTTTCTAGAACTTACGGATTATGTCTTTATATATTATTATTAGAACTTCATGAAATTTTAATATGTGGATAAATGAAAATAAAACTTAATTATTTCAAAATATCGTTTCAATTTCAGTTTAGCATAATGCTGTTAATGGTAATGTGAATGTACCAGAAGATTTTTATTCAGCCAACGTCCCATTAAATACATTAACATCGCTCTGCTTTTCTCATCAGTAGTCTTTATATTATGTGGGATGATGCCATAAATGATTAGACAACTAGAAGGGGGAAAAAAAACCACCTTCTTATGAGTTTATATTTCCATTTCACTTCCTGAGACTACATCATTAATATATTATATATCTGTTTATGGGGTATTATTGATTCCTGTGGTTGCCAGTGAGTCACCAGCTTCAGTTTCCATTTTGTTTTTATTATGGTGCCTTTTAAAACATGAAAGTACTGTATTATCTTTTTCTATAACACTCCTTAATGTCTTTTAGTAACGAGGTCTAGTGTTGCTTTCAGATGTTTGCCACCATTACTGTGTGAACTCCGAATCGTGCACGATTTCCGACGATGGGAGTGTGGAATGTGTCTGTCCCGTGCGGTTTGAGGGTCCCAAGTGCGAGGTGGACAAGTGCATCAGGTGCCGTGGGGGACGCTGCATAATAAACAAGGACAGCAGTGACATAGTGTGCAAGTAAGTGTGTGCAGGGGAGAGATTTTGCTCAAAATCAGACATTCAGCAGCAATTCTACTGCATTGTCCTTTAAATCTCACGCAGTAGCTTGTCCCTGGAACGGTCACATCAGATCAGTCCCTTTGTGTGGTTTCTGCCCATATAAAACCGACTGACTCCTGACTTTTAAAATCAACTTGTGGAGCACTCCTCACTGGAGGAAGCACAATGTAGCAGGAGACTGAATGGGTTTTCACTTGGAAACATTGAAATTAATCAAGTTAACGATGGAGTTTTACCATACTGTTGAAATTTCTTCATTCTACATTATCTGTGACAGTGATAGAGACATACTAAGTACTATTGGAGGCATAGGTAACATGTGCTGCTCTGTTGCTGAGTGATTATTTTGTACTATAATAGTTTATTTTCATAAAAAGAAATATTATTTTGTGAAATCTCATTGCTGTGCTAGCTTTTCAAACTGGAAACCTAGAATTCTTGCAATGTATACATATCATACTTATCTATTAAAATATTGATTTTGCAAGGAAATACTCAGATTTACTAAAATATTGATTGCTCTTTGCATTTTTCTTTTTTTTTAAACCATGGCAGTTGCACTAATGGAAAGATTGCCTCTACCTGTCAGCTGTGTGATGGCTACTGCTACAATGGTGGTACCTGTCAGCTGGACCCAGAGACAAATATACCTATCTGTCTGTGAGTATCCTGCATCCTGTAGATCATTAAAATGCCTGTGTGACAACAAATAATAAAATTATTATGCATGTGTCTGTATTTTTGGTGTCTCTAGGATGAATAATGTGCTGGTTGCAGTTTCAACTTACAGTATCTGTTTTCTAGCTATTTCTGTAACCTCATACTTTGCATATTTTTTCGCAAAATGTGTGTTGAAATTTATACCTAAGGACTCTATTGTGAATGCATATATATACAAAGATGTATCTTTGAGACTTACAGTAATTTCAGGTCTGTTCAGGCATTTATTTCTGGAATGGAATCTTGAGGTTGCCTGCCTTGCTTCTCAGAGGTGGATTAAGTCTTTTCTCCTACAAAGATGGTCAGAAGTGGAGGCAAAACCCTCCTCCTGATGGCTAGGGAATAGGAAAAATAATTCAGTGTTATTTCTCTTATGGGGTTATGCTCATGTGTCTCTTGTTTCTGCCCTAACCTTCACACTGCCTGCAGTGGTGTGGCTGTTCTGGGGTGAGATTGTGCTCTCCCTCCTGTGCCACGGTTGAGAGAGTAATTCAGGGTGCTTTTCTTAAGCTCAGACATAAAATGCCAAAGAAATTTGGATTCTGTAGCTTAGAAGTGAAGTACTGTTGTAAGAAGTAGAAAAATCTACATTCTACTCCTTTCTTGAGAGCTATGGTGTATCTTCTTTTTCAGCTGCTCAATATAAAATACTGAAGTAGTCACCTTAGCAAGAAATTAATTTCTTTCTTGCTCTCAGTTACACTGAGCTACCTAGTGGTAGTCTTTTTTTAATATCTTTTTTATTCATTTATATTTTTTCTTTAGAAGATTCATGTCAGAATTGTCTTCCACTTCTCCAAACAACCTGGAGGTCAGAGCATCCTCCAGGCCGGAAGGCAGAATTGGACTCGAGTGTCTCATCTCCGGGGTGACATAAGCAAATTGTTGCCCAAAGGGATCTGGCACTACAACTTTGTGAATACAGATATGGCCATTCCTGCATTTTGTTGGTCTTGAAAGAGAGTTTTATTCAGGCTCTCAAAGGAGTTTCACAAATGCCTAGATTTTGTTAGTCTGACCAGTGGAAGAGATGGGCCAAGGGCTCCTCCCTGTGAGAGCTGAAGCACTTCTGCACAAGAAAAGGGACACAACCATAGTGGCACTACCATTGAAAAATTGTCAATGTATGTTTGCAGGTTTGGGGCTAAAGACAGTGTAATTTAGTTTTGCATGGTAGCCCTTATTCAGTTGAAAATACTTTAAGTGCTTATTTTTCTTTTTCATTATTATTTTTTACCTTTTTTTACCATTTTTCCTGTTATTTGTACTTCCTTAAATGTCTTTGGTTGAGGACTAGAGACTGATAAATCCTGGCAAAAGGAGAATATCACAGCTGTAATATGTAAGGCCCAAATATGATGACTAAATTTGGTGATTCATTTGCTTAAACACCTAGAATGGGTATTTTGAAAGGTTGTATTTTTTCTTTTTTTTTTTTTCCTTTTTCTTATAAGACTGTCACATTCTTTTTCAATTCACACGGAACACCATAGCATCTCAAGAAAAAGAAACAACCTTTGTGCTTTAATTTGTGTGTGGGTTTACAATACATAAATGCTGCAGCGAACACCAACACCATGAACAATGCAAAGAAAATGGTTGTGAACGTTTTCAAGGCCGTTGCAATCTGGATCAGTCGATAGAAATGTACAGTGCATCTGACAATAATACTCTGAGAACCCTTCAGGCAGTATAGGCTCATTGTTTTAAAAACTGTTTGATCAACACTCATGAGCAAACTTTTCAGTATTGTCAGATGGACCTTCCACGAGAAAAGAATATTGATTTTGTCTCCTGTGAGTGTGTGCCCGCGTACGTGTGCGTGTCTTGCCGTCGTTATATATAATGCATTTAAAATCTGTTCAGCACAAGGCAGAATATTTATGTAGGTCTATTTTACTGAAATTCTGCAGATGCTCTGTGGGGTTTAAAAGTCAGCGCTGTGACCAGAAAGTGAACCCTTGTGATTACTACTGTCAGAATGAGGGAATTTGCACTTTAACCACGTTTAATGAACCGAGATGCAAGTAGGTTTAACCTTCCACTTAATGCTGCACATTCTGTGACATCATTCCAGGCCACAGTTCATTGGTTCAAGTCATGCACATTCACATACATTTCACAATATATACTTAATCTGGGGGACCATTTCTCTAATACACACTTACACTTTGAGAGTTGCGCTGATGAGTGTATTTAAAAATACATTTGGAGCGTGTGTGTATCATTAGAGGGAGAAATAAAAAGCTTTATTTTTGCTAAATAAATTGGAAAAGAAATGAAAATGCCGCTTGGCTTCTATTGCTCATATTTTGAGATATTTTACCAAGTTAATCTTACATAGCATAAAGTTTAGTAAACAGTGATGTTGCACGTGTTCTGTAGTCCAAACCTGACTTCCTGTTTCTTATCTGTACAGGGAAAGGAACAGAACAGCTATTTAGCTACAACTTCAGGAGTTAAGCTTGTCTTGTTGTTAATTTTATAGAAATAATGCTGTTAAACTGTTAAACAAAAGTATGTGAGCTACATCATAATGTTGACTTCTCTGATTAAAAAAGAAAATTACATTTGTGTGCTCTACTTCTCTAACGGATTTTAGGTCTATTTCTTAAAGAGAAAATTTTTGTCTTCATCAAGGGAAGAAACAACCTTAGTCTTTGAAAATCCTGAAAGGCAGATGTACAGAGAGATACAAAACACCTGCCAGATGAACATAGCTTCGCTCAGTGGTTGTGATGCAAAAGTCAGTAGCGAAATCATGAACCAAAGACCTAGACTTGGGATAAAATGTGAAACTCACACAGATTTAAACCTATCTCAGTGCATGGTTTATGAAAACACAGAATGCTGTGGGAAGGTGATGTAGGTGTCTGGTGGGTAGCAAAGACAGTGACTGCTTAGGGTGAATAATTTAATTTTTTTTTTTCAAACATGATCTCAATTGCTCTGTGACTTGAGGTGCCATAAATCCACTGGAAACAAGTTTAATGTCCTGACTACTGCTTCTTCGACTTGGAAGAGTATGGAGTGGGTCTGTTGATCAGCAGTGTATGGGACATGGGTGCTTGGAACTTTTTATATCTCCGCATATCATACTTGTGTTTTCAGAATCATGCAGCCCGAAGGACCACATGTTGCTGCCCATAAAGCCACATACGGGATGTCCCTTTCCTGCTTTTTCTCTCAAATGCTCCAGGAGACACTTATCCAAGACACTTTTTCCTTAACCAGTCTCTAATTCACAAGTGGGTGATTTTTAGAAGAAATAGGAGATGCCTGGCTTAATTGCCGTTCAGCAGGAACTCTGCTCTCTCTCACGGCCAGCATCAGTTGAGAATGCAAACTTTATACATAATCAATCCCTTATTATCATTCAGTAAAGACACTAGAGAATAAGCTTTATCTGTTCCAAAGGGCGATCCTAAAGCCATAATTATACAGAGCAACTCTAAGCCTGTAAGAACAGACTCTCCTTTTAACAACCTATACTGCTAGCATATATTTTTATTTTATCTTCCTGTCTCAAGGTATCTTTTTAATGTCAAATGCACTAAATGACCTAAATATCAGTTGTACTCTGGAAGAAGGAGTTGTGGTTTTCACCTAACCATTTTAGGAATGAATTAAGGCCTTACTGTGGCTTCATAAAAGCCACCAGAAAAGAGAAGGTTTTATGTAGGCCAGTTTCAACGAATGGTCTGTCAGGGTTTCAAATATGCAGAATATGCTGTGATTTCTCTTTGGACCTCTATGCAATCTAGATTATTAATTCTTAACATTATTTTTAGGTATATGATGATTATTATTCCCCCTCCTCCCACATTATTGTTCTTGCTCAATTACAGAGGTTGTGAGAGACTTTCAGAATGTTAAAATTCGGGGTAATGACCTTTGCTGAAAAATGTACCACTTAGAGTGTCTTAAAGTAGCATAATCTTGTATAGTTACTGTCATTTTAGTATTCCCATACTACATTTTTTAAGGCTCTCTTTAGTACCGCTCACTGTTGGGTGGGGTCTGTGTGTGATGTGCATAACAGCAGAAGCATGTGAGATATGTCTGAATTGCACCAGTAAGTTCACAAATCTATTGAAAAAAAGAATGATCAGGAGATCAGATTCATAGGGGAAATAATCAAGCAATGCTTTTTCCGTGCATTTCACAAACTGTCCATTCCATCTGTCCAATCAGTCTGTCTTTTAATAAATACCTTTTTTTATCCGCTTCCTTCTCACTAATTACCTACCTGCATATGCATTCCTGCAAGAGAAGCAGGGTTTAGAGAGAGATTACACCTTGTATGATACCAGTGAAGAGAACTGGAAAGAGTTAAAACTTTCAAGTACAAGAGAGGCTCTGGTTGCTGAATGGGCAGGGTCTTTATTACAGAATCTTTAGCACAGAATATTGCTCTCTCTCAGCTTTGTTTCTTTTATACCATCACCATAACAATACGTTGCTGTAATTCCATCTTTTTATTTGTATTACTGTTGTTATTTATACCTGCACATGGATGTGTTCTATTATTATCTGCAAATAAATGTGATCAAATCATAACCCCTTACATTAGGCATTATAGAAGTATAAAAATCAGAAGACAGAGTACAGCACTGCATTAGTTGTCTGTGGCTGGATGTGCTGACCGTTCAGAAGGATTCAAGTGTGTGTTGTATTTCAATATTAGAACAAACATCAGTTCCTCTGTAATGAAGAACCAGTCATCCTGGAGAGCTAGTGAGAAGGCACAGGCCATGCAGGAAAGAAAGAAAGCCTAAGTTTGGTAACAGAGGAAACTGAAAAGTGTAGGGTGGAGAAAGAATAAATTACTTCATTTCTTAATGGAGAATTTTGGTCAAGTAACAGGTTAAAGATAGTGAACAACTGGGGAGAGAACAAGTTGTGGAATTGCTTAAAGGTGATAACAAAATTTGAACCTGGAAGTGTAGACATGGATAAATGAGGGAAAATAGCTCCTGCAGGAGTGAAATGAATAAGAGAGCTGTTCTTACAGAAGCCTAGAATGGTTTTGGTTGGAAGGGACCTTAAAGCTCATCTTGTTCCAATCCCCGTGCCATGGGCAGGGACACTTTCCGCTAGACCAGGTTGCTCCAAGCTCCATCCAGCCTGGCCTTGAACACTTCCAGGGATGGGGCAGCCACAGCTTCTCTGGGAAACCTGGTCCATTGTTGCCAAGTTGTTCTTGCCAGCTTTCTATCCAGTAGGCTGGAGAGATACACTCTGTGAGGGAAGTGTGTGGGGCTGAGCACCTGTGTGGGCAGATGTGTGCTTGTGTTTAGGTCACAGAATTCAGAAAGAGAAGAGCGCATTCCTCTCTCTGGAGGAGCTCCCCTGCAGATCAAGTGCCTGTGATGCTGTACCTTCCTCCTGACATTCCCTTCCTGTTGAAAAACCTTCAAATATGAACAGTTTTTATGTAATTGCACGTGCAGCTTATACAAGTGCTGCATTTACACCCAAGTTTTTAATAAATAAACTCATCACTACGGCAAGCCTCTGTTCAAAAAAAAGGTTCAGGTACATCCGTAGTCCACAGTTGTGGACAAGAAAGGGACCATAGCATGCAGTCCCCTGACTGGCATTTTCTGAAGGCTGAGTAGAAAAGGCCACCGTGGTGTAGAACAAATGCAGGATTGAACAGCCTGACTAAGAGAAGGCCCTGGTAACCCTGAGAGGCAGTACAAACCAGGAAATTTTATCAAGTATCTTGCAATAAATGCTTTCCATATGATTTCCTGGGGTATATTTAATGAGCTCCCCAATTGCAATTACAACAGGATTTTCACAGCATTCTCTCAGTCCTTTGAGAGTTTTCTTTTTTAACTAAAAATATCTTTGTTATAAATATCTTGAAATTGAACAAAATCCGCAGGTTATACCTTTGTGTGATAAAGGATCTTTTATCCACTTTGTACCACAAACTAGTATTAGTTCAAGAACTAAATGCAAACAGGTGTTTGAAGAGTGGTTGTCAGAGGAGGAAATTTTAAGATCTTGGAAAAGAGGAATATGTATATTTTTCATGGAGCATTTACTAAGTAGGCTGTAATGCAGATATCCTTTGTACACGAGTTTAAAATTTTTCAGATAAAACTTTCTGCTGTACATCACTGCTTGGGAAAAACATGGAGTTTTTATCTGCCTACTTACCCAGTCCTTTCTCATTCCTTCTTTAGTTTTGCCATTTCAATCTCTTTTCCTTTTGTTTGCTCAGTGTCATTTCAGCTGCAGTAGTAGTCACCTGGACGTGCTTTTTATATATTTTCTGCATATTATTTTTAATCTTGTATAGCTTCTGTACTGTACACATATTGCTAATAGCAAAATTATATATATAAAATATCAATATTTTTTATATATATATATATATATAGCATGGTGTTTAAGGACCCTCAGTTTCTTCTTTTTCTTACCCTTGGGATGAATGAGGCTGAGTTGCACTTGGAAGTTGCTCCTTTACAGTGAACATCATGCAGCAACTGCGAGTAATGATTGGTGTGTAGTCATGTCATGCCCAAATTAAAATGCATTTGTAAAGTCACATTTTATTTTTTTCACGTATGTTCTGACTAAATTTAAGTGGTTTTTTGGTGTTCCTCAAAAGTAATTTTTTATTATTTTGCCTGCTTTTGGATGATGTAATTTTTCTGTTCTGAATGTACTGGATTGCAAGGTAATTTGTATTTCATTTTCAGGTAACAAGTATAAATTTTCTATCCCTTTGCTTCTACATTATTTTCCTTTTATGATGTCAAGGGATGCTCATTAGACAAAACTACTAAAATGTGGTCTGTTCATGCATAAAACTATTATGGAAAAGTTATTACTTGAAAATAATGAAACCCTGCAATAGAGGGGAGGATACAGAATGTGCAGTTATTGATCAGTCCTGGGGTGGGATTTTTGGTCTTTCTTTGGTATGAAAGTTCTTTACTTTAGAGAGTTTATCAGTGGGTTTAACTCTATTATGTCACCTGCCTGTATGAACAAAGCATATCCATAGAAGTATTCCTAAATTTATTACAAGGAATAGTTTAATGATTTGGTTTAGTGCAGGGCTTTTGTCGTCCTCTGGCATCCTGCAGAGCTGTGGGGAAAAGGGGATTTTGATTTCTCTCTTTCAGTGCAATTTAATGCAGAAAGTAAATAACTGTAATCCAGATGTTCTCTTGTCTTACAAACAGTTTTAATATTAATGATAAGACAAGTTCCAGTGAAATTTTAATGTAATTGCTCTTAAAATAGTGAGGTTGGATACCTTCATTAATATCTTTCAGTATATATTGCTATGTCATGACTAAAAGAAAAAACAAAGTTAGAAAACTACCTTGTATAATGAAGAAATATAATTTATAGCTAAGAAACATTTTCAGTTCCCCTTCCACCTCTTGTTTCGTAAGGACTGTTCCACAGATCCTGTTACACTTCTAGACTAATCTTTCAATGCTGCTGTCATTTTTGGATCTGCACTGGTACACTGAGCAGGAAAGCAGTTGTCTACAAAAGCATTTTTAACTGCATATTATGCCTGCTGTATTATATTTTTGTGACAATGCCTCTATGGCACAAAGAGGGAGAAAAAAAAATTTTGTTTTAAATTGCACACTGCCACCAAATTAGCCTTTTTTTAACTACTTTTTTTGTATATATTCAGACATTTCATAGTGAAATGGTCAAGTGCCTGAGTTATAACTGAGTTCAGAATGTTTGAGCACACTGACATGTAAGGGTTATATAGAAATAGAGGAGAGAGACATTTTCTCTCATGAATAGATTCTGTAACAACATGATCAATCTCAGAAATGTAAATATCTTCATTCTAAACATTCCTCACTCCAAGTGCAAAACCTTCATCATCTCAATTGAAAGTTTTTTAAAATGTCTCTCTTTGCAATGCCATTTCCTCAAAATAGATAATTCCCATGGCATAGGCATTTTGTACCTCAGAGGGCACTTCCTGAGCACTCATCTCTTTATAAACGTAGAACTGAATTGTTACAGAGAGAGCTGTAGCAGTTTTATTAATGACCTTGGCAGCAGAACGTGTACAAACATTATTTATTACGTTCACTCTCAGTTTTGATATTGACATCCCCTGTGATGCTGCTGCTCCTTGATCTTTCTCTGGTTCTGCTGGGAACTGGAGATTTGCACCTTAAGATATTCTCCGTAGCACCTTGCACCACGCAGCTGACTCCAGCCTGTCCTTCACTGTCAGCTTCCCCATCTGTTTCCATCTGTATTTGTCTGTGTGTGACTCAAATTAGGCATTTTCGCTGTTCTTTCTCCTGAGTTTGTGATGATGTGAACCCGTTGGATGAAACAAAGTGGTTTTATGTGGTTCTGCCTCGTCAATGCCTTTTTGTTTACTGCAAGTGTCCTGTCTGACCGTACAGCCCTGGAAAACGGTACAGAACAACAGCCCCTGGTACCAAAGAGTTTGGAAAGGGACAAACTAATGTGCATCAAATTGAACCAGGAGCCAGTTCCCATGCTAGGAACTGGGCAGTCTGAATTTAAATGTCCTGATAGCAGACAATGCTGTTATTAAGCACAATCTCTCTCTGAAGACAATTGAAATTGGTTAAGATCTGCTCATTTCCCATGTTCCTGCATGAACAGTTGTCCATGTCCCAACCCCATCACTATTCATGCGCCTGCTCATGGCTGATTTTCTATGAATTCCCTTGCAGAAAACATCCCTTTCCCCTGGGCTTTATTTCTTTTTCTGCTCTGTCTGCCCAAGACAAGCCTTTAGGAGCTTGCTGGACTACCGAAGGGCAATCATTTCACCTCAAAGTGTAGAAGGAAATGACTGCCATCCTTCCAGCTTCAGTCTCTTTGTAGTTTATTGGAGAAAGCAAGCATTTGGAAAAAAATTTAAATATAGTGGCAACTAACAATTTTTTTCTGAGACTTCTATCAAATGCCTCAGATGTTTCAATATTGCTCATTTTTGCAATTAGAATGCCAAGATAGGTAAAGAACTTTTAATATTTTTGCCCTATTTTTTTCCTCTGTTTACTGCATATCCAGCTGTAGGATTTTTTTTCTTCACCAGCTGTTGTGGTATCATATCTGCTATAAGGTTTTGAACAGTGTAATTGTACATTATGCAATTTTCTCATGAGCTTGTACTTGAATGCTTCATGGTGATTCTTTTGTTAGTCTCACTGTCTTATGTTCTTTAAACTGCTTTTAGGACAGATTTATCATAAAGATTCTTATATACAGTGGAAGCATTTGAAACATTTAATATAAGAATTTAGTTGCAAAGTTAGATATGTCTAACTCTAAAATAAATTTTTCCCCCTTCAATAGTGCAGTATTAAATGCAAATTACCTGTCAGTAAGTTTTAATCACATGAGCTGAATCCTGAGCAGGAATGATGCAAAATTTCAGTAAGAAATATAAAGACTTTGTTTCATGTTTGTCACATGCCAACAGCTTGGAGCTGAGTAGAATATTCTAAGTATAAAGATGTACAGTGTTTCTCTGCAAGAATGGAGACACTTATTTTGCAGCTGTATGTTGAAAACTGATATTTTTAAAAAGCAAGTTCCTTGAATTGTATCTTAGTAAGGCAGGCTGTCGGTGCAAGCATTTTTATCTTATATAATTGCTAAAAAGAGATCTGGAAAGAAAAAAGAACAGATGCATTTTCTGAAAGATTAAAGTCAGGTGTTCCCTGTGACTTATGGTGTGCTGAAGTGATGGTAAGCAGGTGGAAAAGTCAGTTGGGTTCAGTTATAAAATATATCATTGTGAAGCATGTGTGTAATCAGTAATTGGGGGGTCTTTGCAGTGAGGAAACCTGTGTGTATTTACCATATTTATTTAAGTAAACAGACTTGTTTCAATAAACGTGAAGAACTTCTAAATTCTAATGCAATTTAGCTAGTGTGTGACAATTTAGGAGTCAAGTAGCAATAATAATCAATATATAAAAATAAATCAGTAATGTTTTTAAAGCCATCCATGCCTTCCCTCTGTAAAGTTTAAGCACCTTCATAATGTTTTGTACCAAAAATGAAATTATTTTCAAAAAAACTTCAAGCTTAATAGGAAACCCAGTAAAGAGATTTATCTGAATGTCAGGTTGTGCTGGAATAGGCCTAGGAGCAAGGAGAGAAACGAGCCAGTCTTCTGCAGTGATCTGCAAAGACAAAAGAGAGCCCAAAGCATCACCAGCAAAGTTGCCTAAGGCTCTTCTCTTAGAATTGCTCTGGTTTTGTCTAGGATATTTGGTATCTTTCCAAAACTTCTTTTATTACAGAACAATATCAGCTGTTAGGAATGTCCACCTCTAAACTTTGCAATTTATTAAATCCTTAGGAAGGCATCAGATAGCAGTAGTTCTTGGAACCGTGTGAGGGTAACGCTTTGTTGCACCTCCCTAAAGATAACTCATGTTGAAATTCATAAATAATTCAAAAATACTTAAAAAAAACATGATTCATTGCACAATATGCAACAGAGACAGATGAAAAGTGACTACTTCCTGCTGTTTCCACAAGGAGAGTTTGAGGGTCTGTAGTAAACTTAATCATATTTACAGCAGGTTGAATAAGCAGTTGAATTTCATTCAGGTATTTGTTTCTGGTTTTGATGGATTTTGCTGAGTCTGCTGCCATGGACTCCTTGTGTTTGCTTGTATGCATGGAGAGTGTTCTGAATCCCAGTTGAAGAAATATTTGCATATTGATATTCACAGAAGGAAATTATAGCAGAGTAGCTGTTTATAATCCAGGCACCCAGCTCCTGGAACACATATTCTGAATATAAACAGTATTTAGGCTTTCTGAGGCCAGGAGGTGCTCTTGTACCTTTAGGACAACTCTATTCTTTAACTCTCATGCCTGCTTACACACACACACACACACACACATGTGAATGTATTTCTGCAAATGCATATCTGGTTATACAGTTCAAAATTTAAAAAGATAAAATGTTAATATAGCTTTGATTAAACTTGTTTTAGTATTCAAGAAATTAGAAGAGAACTCTGGAATAAAGGTTGCAGTGATAATAACAGGAATCAAATATACAAGGGTGTAGTTTTAAATTAAATCTCTACTGTGAATGTTGTCAGTGCCATGGCAGAGTCCTGTTGACTCCTTCCATGAGGCTTCTTGTTGGTTTTGTAGAAGCACTGTTGTTATTCGTGTAGCTCTTGAGAAGATGCTGGTGGTCTCTTTCATGGGTTACTGGGTTAATAGCTGACATTTATTATCTTTCCCATCTTAATTGGATCCTTTCAGATGTTCAGCCAACTGGTCAGGCACACAGTGTGAGAGGCCAGCTCCCAAAAGCAGCAAGTCTGACAACATCAGTACCAGTAAGTACTTCCAGTGACTGCTGTCACTTGTCAAATTTGGCTCAGTTTAGAAATCTAAGCCTTGTGGTATTTTAAAATGTGAGTTTGTGTCATGAAAACATGCTCGTTACCTGTATCTTTTTCTTTTAAAAAACCCCCAAATGTGGATCTGTCTCGGCCTTTTGATTGCCAGTTGGTGTTGCACGAGGCAGTTTGGGTGCAGTTCTTAGGCCACACGCTGCCCGCTCCAAGGGCTGGCTGCACTGTTCTTAAGGAAAGCGTGTCAAGTGACAAGCATTTGGCCATATCAGCCCTGTGCAGGGAACTAGTGTGAGACCTCTGACCATTTAAATCCTGCTGAAAGCATCAAAAATAGAGCTGTAAGTAGTGCATAACTTTTGTATTGGCTATCTGCAGAGGGTTGAATTTTACCTCCTGTCAAAATCGTCCTGAAAGTAAGAATAGCTCCTGCCGTGTTTTTTTAAACATGGCTGTAAGCATAAAAGGATGGCATTGCTGCACCATTGGCAGCTTAAAGTGGACAAGGTTCCCTGCAGAGTGTTGAGTGTGCTGCTGGTGCCCTGCTGCACCTGCCTTGGTCACATTTAGCCCAAGTGGAGCAGCAAAATGAGCTGCCCGCTTTTCAGGTCAGCTTGGTGCTTAGATGAAACCTTCCCAGCGATCCACACAAGTGAAAGAACGCTCACAAGCTGGAAATAGGCAAGAAAAAGCAGGCAAAAACCTGGATCACTGCTTCATTTTGAGGGAATCACAGCTACGGTTTGGGGAATGGGTGTTTGTCTTGGGCTTCTCCTAGACCCCAGGCTGCACCAGGGCTACCAAATGGCAACTCATGCCTGGTGGGATGCTTTTCAGGGCTTTTTTCCTGAATGCTTACATGCCAAGAGAAAATTAAACTTTTTTTTTTTTTTTGGCTCCTAAGTAGAACTTAATCCAGTTATTTATCAAATCTTTTCTTAAAAGAGCCTTGTTGTAATATCCTTTACATGCTGAATCTTCATAAGCTGAAGTGACCTCAGGATGCTTCAAGTTTTTATTCAGTACTTCAGTTCGTGTCTCTGACAACCTGACTTGGCTTTCAATAAGCCTTCAGGCAGAATTCAAAGAATTTTCACTTCTTTATTTAGACTGTGTTTAATGTAGAGCAGACACTGCCAGCAGCTTTTTCTTTTTAATAAATCAATAAATGTAGCCAATGAAACAACCAGCAATATTTTTGTTTTCCACCAGTTAAGGATTGTGATATTAAAGAAAATACATGCCACTCCACACTGGCTGGAGTCCTGTTTTTATAAGTCCTTTATTTAGAACATAAAATTATTTGTTGCATGCATTTCTTTACGAGCAGGTACTTAAAGTAAGGCTGAGAAATAAGGGTACAGTTGCTGACCTTATTTTTGCAGATAGTCTAATTTCAGTGAAATTATCTGCCAAAATAACGTGAAGCCCATTTTCTTCTTCCCTGTTCCCTCCTCTCCTTTAACATCGCTGTCTGATCTGTGCGCTGTTTTTCTGCTGCATTAAGCATTATTGTAGTTTTTGTGATTGCCTATATCAACATAACAAAATTGTTGGCTCTCGAGTACAATGCAGTAAAATGCAGCAAAATGCAGGAATGCACCAACCATCTAGAAATGAAGATTGCTCACTGCCTTTTATTTTCCCACAAATAAAGATAATAGATACCTATAAATACTAATTAATTCTTCAACCAGAGCCAAGCCTACTGAGTATTTTAAGTTAATAACTTTGTGACCTACACTGCTGAAGATCCTGGGGGTTGTCAGTGGCGATGCCACTCCAGTCCAAATTGTCCAGCAATTCCACACATTTTCATGGACTATTGCTGCAAATGAGGGCAGGGAATTTGTCCAAAGTATATTGGTATCCAGAAAGAGGAAACTCCTGATTTGTTTATAAAAGTGTGTATGCTATTATCTGTAATGAAGTTGGGTTTTTTATTGATCAGCATTAAAATCTCAAATTGATGGTTGAAGCTCATCACATGAAATTGCATTGTTGGTGTGGGAAATTATTCTCTTTTAATTAATTTAACTGTTTTAGAGCTGTGGAGCCATGATTATTCAATGATGTTTCCTTCTCCTGTTTTAGGAAGCATAGCAATCATTGTTCCTCTTGTTTTACTGGTGACTTTGATCACTACTCTTGTAATTGGACTATTTCTTTGCAAAAGAAAACGAAGGTAAGTAATTTTATATTTATTTATTAAGTTAAAAAAAAATCTTTTAAGTATTTTCATCTTTCTGATATACAAAAAATCACTTTATATGAGAAACAAAATACACAACAAATGACCCAAGACTTGTTTCTGGAGGCAGTGAATCAGTTACGTTTTGGTCCTTGCTGGAACAACCACGTTCTGTTTTTGATACTTATGTTCCACATGCAGTAGATAAAAAATTGTCGTTCTTACCCACTTTTCTCAATCCTGACAAGGGTGTGTAAGTGTTAATAACTTTATCCAGAGACTCATGGAACTTAACAGAATTCATGTATTTCATTGAAACCACATACTCAAATTTTGAGTATCGTTTACACCTTCAAGTTATATGGAAGATGTAAACAATACTCAAAATATTTACTGTAGAGCCCCAAACCTTTTCCTCATTACTAGTGTCCTTTACTCATTACTGGTATCCTATTCCTCATTCCTTTGGTATCTTGCACAGAAAGCCAAATTCCAGCACTGAGCATGGAATATTTTGTTCTCTTGAATTTAGCTGCCTTAGAGATGATAATGATCTTGAGGACTTGTAATTGACTTTTTAAATTTGGGCATTTCTTGCAAGACCGTGTTTGGTGGCCAGGGGAGGCAGGAGTGTTTCTGCTGTATGAGACACCTGAGAGAGCTGCTCCCCTCCACATGTTCAGAGACAAAAACGTGATGGTGATGCAGATTTAGCAAGGGAAAATTCCTGGTAATGAGGACATGGCCCACTGGGGAAGGCCTGGAGAGGGAATCAGACAGCAAACCGTTTACTTCAGGCCTGTAGCTGTCCTGCTTGCTGGCCTTGAGCAGCTGTCTTCCTTTCTCCGGGGGCTTGTTACCCCACATCTGAACCAAGATAATATTTCTTTGTTAAGTCCTTCAGAAATATGTGATGAATCTGCTGTTTATGCAAACATTTATAAATGCCATTATGAGACTATTTCAGTGCTTCAGGCTAAAAGAATCTTCTAAGTTACTAAGATCTGGCATCACACACAGCATCTCCCCTGAAAACTCTGGTGTAAACTAGTAAACATCGAGTTTTGAAACCTTTTCGTAAAGCCAACAAGATAAATACATTTCCTGACCATACTGTTAGTAATGCTGACCCTGCCAGGCTCCATGGATGTCATTATAAGCTGCTGTACCTAAAGCGCCAAGTTTAGTGATGGCCAGATCCTGAGACCAGTTGCTGCTCTGTAAATTATTTAGGTTACTGAGAATCACTTGTTAAATAATAGATTTTCAGTAGAGAAATAGAACTAGCCTCAATAAAGGACTTTCTTCTTAAAATTATATTTAAAAATGTATTTTAGAGTTGTTTTATCTCTTCAGAGAAGACTGTCAAGTATTAAACTAGGTGTAGTTGTTCAACACTTGCATGCTACTGTTAAGTGCCTATTTTAGGAAATATTTTTTCAATGACATTTCTGAAAAATACAGATCATTTAGTATATTGGATTTCAGACACTGACTGCATCTTACTCAGCCAACAAGAGGACTCGACTGTTATCATACTGACTGTGACCTCCCTATTATTCCCTTGTAATTCTAGAGAACATATTGCATTGGGAAAAAATTACCCTCTTGAGGTTGTTTCAATTGCTCGGGCTGAAATCACCTCCTTAGCTAAAAGAAATGAATTCAGCAACAGAAACGATTCAACTCAATCACTTATCTTTACTGATCCCTAATTCAAGGTTAGGTATAAAAATAAGGCTCTGTCTTTTATTAAAGCTTGAAAGAAAATTCAAGTGGAACTTCAGTGTTCCAATAACCACTGGCAGGGAATACAAACTGGAACGATGACAAGTTCATACATTTTTAATGCATCGTGATGAAACCATTTGCTTGTCCTCAGTTTACAACTGTCTTTGGGCAACTGGTTTGAAATAGAAGTGAAATGAATGAGCAAGGGGACATGACTCATGTTCGCTCCATCTTCATTCCTGCAGGGAGTCTGCAATGAGTTTGCAAGGCTTTCCTTGCGAGGGAGGGAAATCTGTGAATAATTGGAGGAAGTCAGGGTTGTAGACAGTGAGTTAGCACTTTGTATGGATTCATACCGCTACAGCCAAACTGAGAAAAACAATAAAATTCTGCTTCCAGCTTCTGTGAGATCTACACATAGGCTCAGATGGCTACTTTGCTTGGAAAATGGAAGGATTTTATGATTGTCTCTGCAGGAAACACTTTTTCATCCTGTTGGTCTTGGAGATTAAAGAGAAACAAAATATCAAACGATTTGCTTGAAAGTTCACTAGCTTCTTTTTTTTTGTATGTTTATGCATTGCAGGACAAAAACTATCAGAAGACAACCCATGATAAATGGAGGAATCAATGTAGAAATCGGCAATCCATCATATAACATGTATGAGGTGGGCCATGACCACAGCGAAGGTGGTCTTTTAGCCTCGGATTTTACTCTAAATGCAGAAAAGGTAATTTCTTTTCTCTTTCTAGTGGCAAAGCCACTACTTATTTTATGTCTTGCAAAGGTTTTGTCTTTAAATGTAACAAATAGAAATGTAGGACAATGACATTTAGATTTAGTTAATGAATATAAAACCAAATTAGATTTCATTAGAATAAATGTCATGTATATATTAACAGCTGTTTTGTAGTCTGATGCTTGCTGATGGTCATTTTTCTTAGTGCCTGTATTTTATCAAAATAGAGTTAGAAATTAACTACAAAGTGATTAGAGTTTTTTTTTGTCAAGGCAGACGTCTACAAGCTGCCAAACCACAACCTGTCCTTTTAGCTTAGTGGCAAATATTGAAAATTGGAAATATGTTATTGTTCAGCCTCTGTTTGAAGCACGAAAGAATGCATGCATGCATATGAGACTGACTTATTTCACATGTGGAGGCTTCCCAGGGCATAAGCAACTGGGATTCCTGGCGGGGCAGATAGATTAAATGTTTACACAAAGCTAGTAAGTATTATCATTTCCTTGTAAGAGATGCTGTCACTCCTGCAGCACCACTCCAGTGATTGAACTCCCTGAGTGATGTGACGCGGGATGAGCGGGGTAATGCCGCGGTATCTTTCCTAGAGCTCCATAATCAGACACACACCAAAGGGCAGCCATCACTCTGTGGCATTTCTGACAAAGCAATAACGGGATTACTGATAGCTCTAGGAATGTCATCGCTGAATCACACAGGCAGTGTGCTCAGTGCAGGAGGTAAGCTGAAAATGGAGTTACTCACTGGAGGCAGAGTGGCTGAGCCAGTGCTTTTTGTGAAGTCTGGCCCTAATCCTTAGTGGAAAATGGTCATAAAATGCTGAATTTTATTCTCGTATTGAATGTAAGGATTTTTCATGCTGAGGAAAACCCGGAAGGAGGTTTTTATAAATGTAAATCACTCTAAAATAATGTTTTTTACTTGGTGCACTGTATACTTAGCAGTGTTGATAAGTACACATGGAAAATGCTCTATTAGCACAGAAACTAAAATTTTGTGTTTATACAGGCCAGATACATAGGGGGAGGGTCCACTGCATTCAAGCTTCCCCACACAGCTCCATCAATCTACCTAAACTCTGACTTGAAAGGACCACTATCAACAGGGGTGAGAAATGATGATCCAAGTCCATTTCATTCCACCACAGCCCCTTTATAAAGGAAGTTTGTCTGTCATTTTTGAGTAGAGGCATTTTCTGTTTGGTTTTAATTTTGGTTTTCTTCTTTTAATTGAAAGAAGAATGACAGTAAATAATACATTTCCTATTTTAAATGAAGGGTTCCCTTCTGCATACAAAATTTCATCCGTACCCATCGCTGTAACATGATCTAAAACTGCAAATGTGTCTTTGCAAAGGAATAAAAAACCAGTAAGCAATGTGATGCTTTTCCATATTATATAAGCTTATCATGGCGTTCACAGCCATGTATCCTGATATATTTGCAATTTGTATGTAATTACAGGCATTTAGTGAAGTTTATGAAACTTAAAGATGGTCCCACATAATGAAAACAAGTGTTTTTATTTTAGAGAAATTTGCATGTAAAAATTAACAATTTCCTTCTATATTTGCAAAGTATATTTTAATTGTTCAGATTTCAGTGGATTTGTATCATAAAACAGTTCCTTCCAAAACATCAGATTTTTTACTGCAACTTAGCATGAGGTTTGCAAACATTGAAATTTAAAATACAAAAGGGACATCAATATGACATCCATTTTCATGTGCCTCAATATATATCCATCTTTTGTGCCATTCACGTTCTTGCATGACTGTAATATGTTGTATTTGGAAGTTCAATAATTTTTATGAGATGTGATTTTTCTGATGGAGCACAGAACCATGGATTATGAAAGCCAGAATATTCACCCATCTTTAACTTTTTTCTCTTAAATTCTGGTCACTCCAGCTTCTTTCTGTACCTCACTGTACTGCCTTGTGCAATCAGTACCACTCAAAGAAGTATCATGAGGCAGACCCTACTATTATATATCATTTTAATAACTCACTAAGGCACTGCATAGATGCCAAGGGTCTCTGTTTTGTTGTGGTTATCATCCTTAATAATGAAATTAAAAAGTCTTGACAATTGAAATAGAACTGAATTTCTATTTTCCTAAATTTCTAATTTTACAAATGTAGAGATTTATGGGGACAGACAGGTAGAAGTGAGAGTAGCTTTTCTTTTTCTTTTCTTTTCCTTCTTTTTTTTTAAATTAAATAAATGTGGCTCACCTTATTCTGCCTCCATTCCAGGAAAGTCTGGACCATGAGGCAGCCACTTTTGCATCTGTAACAGATGGAATGGGCGGCTTTTAACTCACTAACTGAGCAGCTGCTGTAGCTATCCAACCTGAGGAATATCTGAAACCTGGGCTCAGAAACAGAGTTGATCAACAAGGAAAGGAAGAACTAAGACTATAGTCATCCTTCATTCCTTGTTTCCCATGGTGTACTCAGAATATTTTCAAGTCAGGAAAGCCCACCCAATTCTTTCGAGTTCTTTTGGTTTGGGCGATTCAAAGTTTAGCCACTTCCTATTACACCAAACAAATTAATTTCCCTTTTTTTAGGGCTTGCTGGTGTTCCACTCAGTATCTGATTAAGGAGAGCAGTGCTGATAAATCAGTTGTAAGAAAGAGGGAGATTTTGACCACAAGGTGCTCTTTCCTGTTATTATGGGTAAAAGCTGAACTCTAATTGGATAGCAAAGTTCTTCTAGAGACAATAAAGGCACAAAGTATGAAGGAGGTAGGGGAGACTCAGGGGATTTCTCACACAACAAAGTGCTTTGCAGCATTAAGAATGGACTTGTCCTCTACTGAAGTGCCACTCCTTTTTCATTACAGTCCAAACTACCAAAATTGTTGAGAAAAGACTTCTCAATTTGTAACTACTATGATATATTAACAGTTATGCTGGTTTATTATTAAAGTTTAATTTACATTACGAAAGTATTGAATTTTTTGGTCAAATCATGTTGTGTATTTGGGCCACAGAATTCGAAAACATGGTCAGCTATTGATGGGATGCTGATGTCTTAGAACAGGTAATACATGGAAACTGTTGGCTGCAGTTTTCTACTGTTAAACTTGTCACATGGTCTCACAGTGCACCTTCTCTATAAACTCCTTCATATCTATTCTGAAATCTTCCAGTGTAATAAGGTGGACAAGTCAACCTCAGAGACATTTTTTCAAGGTTTTTCGTTTAATTTTCGTCATTGTTTTTATGGTTTTAATATCATAATATGCTGCATGTCATGTCATTGGTTACTTTAATAGCATGTCTCATCATGAATTTAGTTTTCGACTAAATAATTAACTCATCATCAGGTTTGCAGACGTCCAGGTATCTATTAAATATGTCCTGTTATATTTTACGTGTACTTGTTCTTGTTTTAACAAAGTCATTTCCATTTCCATAAATGCTGATTTTGATTCAGTCTGACTGATCTAATGTTTGCTTAATTTCTCTGCAGCCAACAAATTACGCCAATCCAGTATATGCAAAGTTATACGTGGATGGACAAAACTGTCGAAACTCCTTAGCAAGTGTTGATGAAAGAAGAGAACTTCTTCCAAAGAAAATAGATATTGGGATAAGGGAGACTGTGGCATAATCTGCTGTTACCTTTTATACTCTGTATAAATGTATAAAATATAAGGATTACTTTTCTATGTACCA
Source organism: Gymnorhina tibicen (assembly GCA_013399875.1). Lineage (NCBI taxonomy): Eukaryota > Metazoa > Chordata > Aves > Passeriformes > Artamidae > Gymnorhina > Gymnorhina tibicen. The sequence goes on along the minus strand of VXAZ01005100.1, from coordinate 4,203,196 downwards.
ACAGTATTATAATTGTTTTGGCATCAGCATTACCTCTGTTTTTTGTTTGGTTGATTGTTTTCTGGGTTTTTCTTTTGCTGATGACTTTTGACTGACCATTTGTAAGGTATTTTTATGAAAAAGAAACTGCACTACGGTACAATTTACAACAATGCTGCTGAAATAACACACCTTTAAATTTGTTAAAATGGCAAACAACATATTCGTTTGTAGCGTGAAAATGAGCAATCTATTTTCTATGAACTTTTTTGGTTCTACTTAATCGATAAAGATGGTATCTGCACTTTTTCCTTATGTAGTCTGGAAGCTGTAGTACAGTGTGTAATTTTGTTTATTTTAAATGGTGAAAGAATGATTGAATGGTCTACTCTCTTCTTTGTGCCCATTAGAACTTCTCTTCAGATCCTGATGAAGCTAGATAACTTCTCACAAACAAACATAACTTGCTTTTAAATTAGCTTTAGGTTGCCAAGAAGTAAACAAGACTATAGAAGTGAAACATCTAATGATCTGCATGAACACAATGATTATGTTTCAGAAATTCAGTGACTGTACATGATATACTAAACATATATACCATGTAAACAAGCTTTGTATTTATTAAAACCTTATAGAACATAGTAACGATATATCTTGGAAGCTGAAACCTTACTTGCTGTGGGACAAAGCATATGAACTCCAACAGTCCTGTAGGACAGTAGCCACCCTAGAGCACAAGAGGGCATTGCCTACACATGCTTTACATGTTTATTCACTTAATCACACGCAGTACGTATGGATTAATAACTCCCCAACACATACCGAGCAGTAGGGAAAAGCCAGACCCCAAACCTTAAGCACACTCGGATGGTCACAGCATTCGGTTTTGACAATCACGTAAAAACCCCTCACGCCTGTTTAGTGATATTGAAGGATTCAAAACACAGCAGTTTCTTTAAATTAAGATAAACTGTGGTATTGTGAAGGTAAAACAAACAAAGCTGCATATTAGTGAAACCTTAGCAAAGCCCAAGTTTCAGTAATCTGGGTTCAATATCAAAGTCCAAGGATCAAAAGTGAAAAGCATCAGTATCAGTTTCCAGCACTTCTCTGACCTGGTCCGTTTTCTGTTGTTGCTAAGAGGCAAAATCCGACTCACCTTTTTTAATTTTGATGGAAATAAAGAATACAATTACTTTCAGGTTTGAACTGAATCAAAATATTTTATACATAACTTTAAAGGCACAAAAGACGTATTCACACATATACTGTGGAGGACTCTTCCTTCCTCCGCTGGACATGACTGACTTTTAGCTATCATAATATATTAACCTAACAGATTAAATATGTTTGTGGTTGCTCTTTATTCCCTTTGTACAAGCATTACAAAAATAACTGCTGTTTTATAAGAGATTTTTGTTGTACTATTGTGCATGCATACTACCTATTTCTAAACTTTGCCATATTGGGGCCTTTATAAAACTCTTGATTTATGTAATACTAGTGCAATTTTGCTTGAACAATGTTATGCATATCATAAACTTTTTCAGGTTCTTGTTTAAGTACATTTTTTTAAATTGAACAGTATTTTTCATTTTGGTTATAATAGTCATTTTGCCTATGTTTCTACAATGAAGTGGTAAATACTTTATAAAAAAATTGTTGACTGATTTATTTAAATGAAAATCTACATACTTAATTCAGTGTGTTGACTAATTTTTAAATTTAACTTATAAAATGAAAGCTAAAGAAAGAGCAAATTGAAGCAAAAGAACATTACTTTGTACAAATGGCTAAATCCCTTCTCTTAATGAAAATTTTTGCTTTTTATACAAATTCTATTTGAATGTTTTTGCAGCTCTGCACGTGTTTGGGTAACTTAGGTGTATAGCTGTATATTAATGTCAATAGAATTTTAAAGCTATTATTTTTTCTATAAAAATACTGTATTAAATAGTTTCATACCACACAGCTACGATTCCACAGGTTCTGCCTTTGTTCTGCTGACATCACCAGAGATGGATTAGGCCCTCTTACTTTTTTTTTTCCCCACAATTACAGTTGTTATGAGGCGTAAGTAGTTGGACATTTCAGAAACTTTACCATTTGTTTACTGTCAGAGAATCTCTTATCTTCAAAACTCAGGTAAAACTAAATTTTATCTAGTGGGTATAGAAGTGGGTATAGAAATCATGAATTCTTACATAGGCCTGAGGAATTTTACTTGTTGTGATGTTTCAGTTTCCCTTCAGTGAGACATTTTATTTACTTTACACTCGCTTGAGAGTAAATTACTTTATAAAAAATAAATTTATTTCCTTATAAATATACAGTTGATGTTAGTGGAGCAATTAAATATTGGATATTAGATCGGAATGAGGTCGTAAGTATGTAGGCAGAATTTTGAGGGAGATACTGATCACTGCCACACTTTAAATCCCATACAGGTGTAGTAATCCACAATGGATTTGTTTGTTTGTTTTTTGCTTTACCAAGGTTCTCCACAGGAACTGTTTCCACAGTCCTTTAACAGGCCCAGAATCCCCAGGTTCCGTAGGTGGGCAGAACACACAAGGAGCTGAAGGGTGAAAGACTGAGAACCTGATCAATTGCTTACATGTGCATCCTCATAAGTTCAGTAAAATGTTTGTGGGCAGGAAATTCTATAAAATTTTAGAAGGGACAAGAAAAATGTTTTTACATTCCCAAAGCCTTTTTGCTGTTATTAATGGCACAGATTCAAGTGTGTTTTAAGTTGACACAAGCTTAGAAGTAAAAAAAAAATTGGCTGCACCACTGATTAAAGCATCTGTCATTTCAGAGTGTAGTTGCAAGGCTTTTTCTGGTTGCTTTCCTGTGAAAGCATTCAGTGAACATTGATGTGAGATGCCAGTTCTGTACTATTCCACAGAATTCATTGGGGTAAAATTTTTTTTCCACAGTGCCAATGATTTTTCTTAGCAATGTGGAGCCGTTTGTGGGTTCCACAAACAGCCGGTATTAAAATTTTTAGGGAAATGGAAATTCTGATCAATCTTACCCTGAAATACACTGTTCATTGACTTTGTGCTCTTAGGCTAAGGAATACCCACAATTTCATTCAACAGGCAACAAAAATGCATGTAAGATTGAAGGGGGACATGGTGTGCTCCATCACAAACTAGGTTCTAAAATTCTTTGCTAAATGGGGAATCTCTATGCAAAACGTGGAAAAAAAAAAAAAGGATTTGTTCAAAATTTTATAGTTCTGTCTAACGGATTTATTTTTCCCCACAGAGGTTATTCTAGTTTATTTGCATATTAGTGCCATGGAGTCTATTCCTTGTGATTGGCCTCTTGGTCTAGGCAAGAGCTTGCATAAACTCTAAATGATGGCAGCAAAAGTTCTAAATGACAAAGTGAGGTGGGTGATGCTCTCGGTACTCTGATTAGTCACTCCACGCAGCTGAGATTGCCAACATGAATGCAGTCCTGTTGATAAACACACCAGGAAGCACATTTGGGAGCATTTATTTTGAGAATGTTTCTTTTGCTGTGCATTTTCTAATTGTTTCCTCTTCATTTCTAAGGCAGTCGTGGTGTTTGATGTTTGCAGAAGGAAAGCTCTGTCATGGAATGCCTTTAAAATTTCTACCCCAGTCTATTACCTAGAAGTGAGATTGCTGAGAAAGTCTTAATATAGCAGCAATGGTTTCATTTTTATCAGAGTCAGTGCAGTCACATATTTTAATTGAATTTTGTGTAAACATTTCAGAAAATTTTAAGGAAGTGCCTAACATATCAGAATAGAACCAAGTGTCTTCTCATGCATCCCCTTTTTGGAGGGTGAGAAGATGAAATAGGGAAGCAATGTCAGTGATGATAAAAGGTCCTCAAGGTTGTCGGCCTTAAAAGTAAAGACATTTTTCATGTGGAACAAGCAGACCAACAATGAATCTTGTCTGTCCAGCCCTGGGCATCTCTGAAAAAGTGTTGAAGCATTTGGAATTTTTCAAGTCTTAGATGGACAGAAGGATGGCTGGTGGAGGGAAGGATAATTTATCATCCTAGGTCACTAATTTATCGTGCTTACCATCTCCACATGTGAAATACAGATCTCATGGAAGTAAGGGTTTCTCATTTAGTGCCCATATTTTAAGGTGACAAAAAGGAGGAAAAAAGTATAAGGAATCTTTTTTGCTTCCCTGTGCCAGCTGCACATCACTTGGTACGTGTTGTGCCTCTCATGACCTCTGACAGTGATGTTCAAAGTCACACTTGTATGGAGGGAACTGTCTGTTGGCCTCAAAGGATGTTCAATGAGTTTTCCCTGGAAAGAACATAATGATACTGCTGACCTCCGCTACTGCTACTAAGCCTACTAATGATCCATTTTTTGATTAAAAAAATAACTTTAAAATACCAAGATGTGTACATATACACAATGTGTCTAGTATCAGAACTCATCTATAGTTACTCTTGAGTAAAAAATTATTTTCATAGGTGAGTAGAAAGTCTGAAACTACCATGGAGATTCAAATGAAATATTAATTTCAATTTAGGATTACTGCTAAAGCTCTTTTAAAGTATCTGTTCATCCTGGAGAGAAAAAAAGAAAGGATTATAGAAGCTGGTCACTGACTTTTTCTTAAAATATTTCTTAAATAAACAATTTTGAATGTTAGAAGAGTTGGCACCTCAGAAGATTTCAGGGAACAAGCTGTGTAGTCCAACAGTTTCTCACTGTGTTTGTAATGTGGTAATGCACAGGCAGCATTCTGTCACGTGAGTTGGTGTTTGATGATTCGATAGCGATAAACAGAATAAGGTAAGTCAGTGTAGATGAATAAAAACACTTGCTGAAGGGATGACCTGCTCAACAGGTGAGTTTCCAGGCACCTGAATAACTCAAGGGGTTGGCAAGAGATTGCATTTGAGCCTCGGGGAATGGGTTTACACCTGATGATGTTTAAATCTGGTGCCCTGTGTGTGAGTGAGCCGCTCACTGAGCTCTGTGACAGACCAACACCTCAGTCAGGGCAGGAGCCAAGATGGAAATCCTCTGTCCAAAGAGCAGCAGTAAATATTAGGAAAAAGTTTTAATTCCATGGAGGACTGAGCTTTGGGGTATCCCATGTGGTGGAGTCCTGGCCTATTAGGAAAGCAGGAATGAAGCTCTGAAGAGCACGAGGTTGCTGGGTGTGAGAGCAGTGACACCTGATAGGAAAACTGTAGCAGGGAGCATCAGGTGGAGCTTTCTGCCTTCTGCCTCAGCCCTCATGGCGTGCTGTGGACATCATCACACGCTGCCTTTCCTCCATGCATCCGAGATTTTGGCCAGGTATCCTCAGAGTTGCCCAACAGAAATTCTTGGTGAAATATACAAGATTAACTATTTGTAAATCAGGAAGTGATTACAGAAGTATAAGTATAGCAGCTATAGTTATCTGTCATTTTCAGGTCTTAGAGGTCCATAACCAATTTTCTTTCTAAAAAAAGGAAAGTTTTCTTTTTAAAAGGAAAAGGAAGAAATGTTCAAGTAATATTCCCACATACTGGGAGGGGGTCTGCCATGTTTTATAATAATACATCAGGAGAGATGTCCTTCAGGAAGAATAAAACAAGATGGGATGAGTGGTCTGGTTTATGTGTAAGGTTAAGGTTGCCCTTCTCCAAGTAGGTCTGTAATTCTGGACATCTCTCTTCTCCTCCTACCTCACACAAAAATGTCATGTATGCATATCCTGCCCTTGTGTGTACACTTGTAAACGTTCAACTTTAGAAGTCTGGTCTTACCTGCTGCTTTTCAGAGCAGGAGGAGCACAGCATCCAGGTAGTTTTAAGGTGCCCAGTGTCCAGATTTGTTGGATCAGCCTAAGCCATGTAATTATGCGATGCTGCATGTCTGTCCTTACTTCAGGAGTCACAATATTCCAATTACAGCTCCTTGGCAGTCATTTGAACTTCTTTTATGTAGTCAGACTGTACCAGGGCTCTTTGTACAGCAGAACCAGTCACTGTGCAGTAAAAGCCGTGCTGTGTGTGAGCTGGTGTGCAGCCCCTGCTCCCCCCAGGCTGGAGTTCCTGTGGACTTTTGGTGTCCTTTCCACTGGCTGTGATGAGCTATGGTGGTACAAACAAAACCTGTCTACCCTGTAGGGCTTTGTAGTTCAATAGGCAGTTTGAAAATTGGTTGGTCATAAACAGAGAGTGCCCTTCTTTGGGATTTGTCTGGGTGTCCGTGATTGGGTTCAGACCTTGTTCTGCCCTTAAGTGTCTTATCTGTCACTTTTCAGAAGATGTTAAGCCTTTGTAGAAGATCTGTGATGATTTTCTGCATACATTCAGCTATTTTAATCATCTTGAAATTCCTGAAATCCTAGTAGTTCATTGCCCTGAAAAGAATTTTAATGTAAATTTTTCTAAAGTTTTAGCTTTAGTTCATTTTTCCCAGTTTGTTTCCTACGCTGCAGAATCAGATATATTTCTCCCCTATTCTTAACGAACATGAATAAAATAAAATGTAATGCCTAATTTGAGATTGCTACTATATATACATATATATACACTACCACACTTGTGTCTGACAGGATTAAGTTGTGCTTTTTTTCTGCTTAAATTAAAACATTAATGTAGCTTTCAGTGATAGGCACTAAAACATCTTTATAAATATTTGAAAAGACGCTGTTCAATGAACTGTGCAAGACAGGAGGCTGACCTCGCACAACTAATTAATTACCACAATCAGAGGAACTCCAGACAAAGTACCCTCTCCAGCAATTTGAAAGGTAATTAACATTCATGTCTCGTAAAAGTCACTTGACTTCCAATTATGATTAAATATGCAAGGGCACGGGGACACCGCAAGTGGAAGGGCTGAGAGTAATCCCCGAGTGCGGTGGCAGCAGTTGGAAAGCAGTGTCAGGCATGGAAGGAATGTGTGGGAAATAAGGATTACACACTGTTGCATCCCACTGAAGGACTCACGGGGTGAAGGACCACCATCACCACCACTGGGTTTGGCCCCACTTCTTTAGACCAACAAAATTCTTAGCTGGTTATTTCCCAGACTGAATCCCACTGGACAGTTACAGTTGTCCATAACCCTAACCAAAATATTATCTACCCAGTTTTAAAAATATCTGGCAAACTATATGACAGCTCTCATGCCTTTTGTTATAAAATTAATAAGTCTTAAAGGATTTAACAGCATCTCTTGTCACTGAAAAGTCCTAATTAAGCACATCTGACTAGACAACAGTGTCCTTCTTTAAGTAATATCAAAATTGAAAGAAACTATTAAATTACTTTTAAGAGTCTATGATCAGCAGGGCAAACCTCTTTTTTGTACTAAAAGCTTCATACATCCATTACAATTCATGTCTACTGTTATAAATGTTTAAAACATAAATAACATTTCAATATTTAAAAATAACTTAAAGAATTTTTTTCTCACATATCTTTTAAAAGTAGACTTTTAAACTTTTTTTAAATGAATATTTTAATGAAGGAATAAAATAATTTAGGTTAACAAGCACATTAGCAGTTAATGAAACAGCAAATCATTTACCATAATGAAAATGCAATTGAAAAGCAGCAATCATTATTATCTGTTTAAATAACCATATCCCATAAATACAGTATGACAACCTGGATCTTGTCACATGTTACTGCATCACATCCTATTTTCATCGACATCATTATTATTAGAACAATTGTTACAGTCCACCAAAGAGAAAACTGCTGAGGTCAGTCACCCGAGGTCACCCCGCGGTGGTTAATTGCTTCCGTGGCAGCCAGGAACAGGCAATAACCTGTGAACACGGAAACTCCACCGCAATGCTGGGTCAAGGGTGTTTGTTTGTACAGCTTGATGTGAAATGCAGAAGTTCATTGAAAAGGACACTTCACCCTGAGAGGAGCTCGGTGACCCTCTGAAGGGGAGGGGATAGGAAGCGTTACCTTCACTGGGACAAGGAGCAGTTAATTAATGCATCAGGAGAGGAGATGTTTCTTGACCTAATAAAGCAACAGTTGTCTCTCAGAGGAAGGGAAACAAGGCCCTTCTTAATTGAGAAAAATACCTACACAGTGTTGTAATGGCAAGAGAGCAAGATTAGATCTGGGACGAGCCTTTGGGGAACTCACAAAATCTGCCTGGCTCCATGAACAAGTGCTGTGAGAGGGAACTGTCTCCAGAGGTGCCGCTCCAGAGGTGTGGAGCAAAAGGATGGAGACTCCAAGAGGTACGTGGAAAGCTACATGTAAGTTACCTAAAACTCAAAAAAAAGAGGAGTAAAAATCAGACTTATGATTTTGGGGGGTTTCTTCATTTGCTGCTATGTGGCGTATTTTAAATATGGATATTATGAAGAAATAGTTGTTAGATTTTCCTTTAGCTGGCTGAGGGGGCTTTGAGGGATGTCAAAATCCAGGATAATAACTCCACACAGGAAATTATGGAAAAGGAGTCTAGCCAGTAAAACACCTTATATATCAGATGGGATCCTTTTAATTCTTGTTTTCAGCTATTTCGGAGAGTGTCTATCTCTATGGATACTATTCATATCCAAAGTCTGTAGGACTCAGTTACTGGAAGCCTCTTATTTCTTAAATTGTTTTCAACCCTTCCTTATTCATATTCCAAAGTACTCAAATGCAATTCTATTTCTTTAATGTTTTCATAGGGTTTTTTACTTCCTACTCTCTGGCAGATTGAAAAAAGTTAGAGAAAATAACTGGATTTCCGTGGGCACAGATAATATGGAATAGAGTTCTTTGTGCAGAGCTGTTCCTTTTATTTATACTTCCTGCAATTTTAGAGGTTGAATTGCAGTTTAAAAACTTGTGGTGTTTTGGAAGAGTTGAATGACAGAAAAACGGAATCATACTCAGTACAGATGACAGAAACCCTATGGACAGCACCAAGGGAGGGAGCTACCTCATTAAGAATAACAAATACAGAATCACAGGGCTTGACAATACCTTTGGGGGTCTTCTTGCCCTCTCCACGTTTCCCCAATAGCATCAGCTATAGCTCAGCCAGCCTCCATAGGCATTTCTCCAGAATTTTTGAAGAGTGACAGCAATGTCCTTAAACAGCACTTGCTGACCTTTTTTTTTTTTTTTTTGATGATGCATAAGTCTCAGTTTCCGCTGGTGAAGTTTAAAGCTGCTTGTCCCACCCATCGTGGACAAACCATTCTTCCTTCCAGAGCCCTTAAGAAAGTGAAGAGTTAAAATGAAGCAGAGATGATCCCATCGTGGTGAGCACATCTTGGTCCTTCTCCACATCTCATGAGCACGGAGGGTCCTGCTGGAATGTCATCTCCAGCCAGACTGTAGGGCAGCACAAAAGCCAGAGGTGTCTCGTTGTCCTCTTTCACTGCACCTCATGGTTTGTGCCTGATGTCTGAGGAGGGAGGGACTCACAGAGAGACTTGGCTTTCTGTCTCCTTTCTACTGCAGCCCAAGTGAACGCAGAGCTCTGAACTGTCACTTATAAATCTTGCTCTGTAAGTGAAGACGTGCATTGATCCCTTGCTGTTGCCAGGCACGATCTGTAAGGAACCAACCCTCAAATTGAATTGGCTCTGTGAGCAGACATCTTCATATTTCAGCAGAGAAAAACCCCGAACAAACCAGGCTGTATCCATACCTCTGCAAAATTCTGGACGTCAGAGAATCATGTAGACAGTGTTTGATGTACCTAGGAAGTTGGACTCGATCCGTGTGGGTTACTTTGAACCCAAGATTTTCTATGATTTTATGATAATGTAGCCAACGTATCTAATTTCATTACTGTCTATAAGACCAAGACTTGTGCCTACAAAACATTCTGAATCATTTCTGCTGGAGAAACCTCTGAGCTTTGCCAAGTTGAAGGAAGGTCTGTGCTGGTAGAATGAAGAAGATACTTTCTCCGGGATGACATTTCAAACAGATGGTGTCTTGTCATGCTCCCAGATGCTCTAGCGAGGTGGGATTTTTGTTGTTTGGGGTTCCTCTTACCTACCCCTTCAGCATTATTAGCTGCTAAAAAGAGGATTTCAGAACACAGAAAAGAAGGCAAGAGAAATGAACACTAGAGAAAAATCCCAGGAAAGCCCTGACCCTACATTTCCTTCACGAAGAACAGAAAAATGCTTCTGTTTAAAGGCTGAAGTTGTAAAAGACGTTGGGTCTGTTCTGTGCAATTGCAATGATCACATCCATTTTCTCTCCAGCCAGCTGCAGCAGCCCTTAACTTGCACTCCAGTTCCCTCCTCTCACTCTTCACCCTTGTCACCACGTTCTCTGGCCCCGAGGAACCGAAGTTCTGCCATTTCTCCTCTTGATGGCTCTTGAATTCTCTCTCAGCTCCACTTTGTGCTGACCTCTGGGCACCAGACTGACGAGCTCCAGAGGATGGACATCTCAGCCAGCTTGGCTGGCCTGGCTCATTTCCCTCAGGGCTCATGATAACCTTACCATGATAAAGTAGTGAGGTTCATGAAAAGTTATATATCTAAAGGATACATAGGGAAATGGATATGTATGATAATAAGGGCATCTCCTGCTTCAGTTTTCATTGCTGTCACTGCATAGAAATTTTTTGTTTCCATTGAAAACTCTGCCTGACCTAACCTAGAGCAGCCTTGCATAGCAAAATGCTCCATTATTCTACTTTTTTTTCCCCTGTAATTTCAGTTTTGATTGCTTTTTAGAGTTCTCTGTACCTGTTCTGCTTGCTAAGCTGGGGGGAACTTGGCAGAAATCACCACAGAGATGGACCTGCTTTACTTGATACTGCTCATGGTGCTGCTTAGCTTCGTATTTGATTCTCAAAATCACTTTTGTCAGTATTTCTTGTGTCAGTGTGAGATATGGTGACACTGTTTTTTAGGAATTTTTAGGAATTTCGGAATATTTGAGACTACTGTGCTACAGAAACACATGGATGTCTTCTAAAGTCCAGGTACGTGGGCAGGAAGTGAATTTCTGATTTTCATAGCCTGGTCTCACATAATTAAATTTCTAATAGGAAATGGGTATTTACATAACCTGCTCTTTATGAGTGCTCTGAATTCCAAGTTTGCCAGCAACAGAGCATTTATTGTGATATAAGTGACACGTATTCAGTGTCCATTGCTTTCCTTAGATGATGGCAAAGAAAAATGCCGCTCATAGGGACTAAACAGCTTTACTCATCAAGCATTGCAAGCATTGAATTTTAATCTAATCTACTTAACTATTTTATCAACATGCTTTAAGCTGATTAAATCAGTTTCTTTATGCTCTAGGATTTAAAATCCCTTCTCTTGATGTTTCCTGTGTGAGCTTGCAGTTCATCCACTGTGTGTGGGAATGTACAGTGGAAATTAAAGGCTGTTCAAAATTCTATGTAGCAAACCTGCTTCCTAATGACAGGATTTTTTTTTTTAGGTTCACTGTGCAGTCAGGGAATATCAGTTTGGTTTTTTTTCCTGAACCGAGTTTACTGCTGAAGGTAGTAATGTAGTTCACACTAGAGCATAAATCTGCAGGCTGAAACCCATGTAAGAACACACAGTATTGCTATTGAGAGTACTCAAGTGAAAAATTTGAAAAATTGTGTATTTTAAAGTGCCTGTAAAACCCTGCTGCCCTATGGATATGTCCAGCGCCCTTGTTTACCGTCATTTTTCAACAACAATAACAACCGTGTCACTGCAATGAACATTGTTTGGACACAGCTGATGGGCATCTGGATGTGAAATGATAGTCACGGGCCAAAGGCCAAAAAGAAATAAGAACCATCACTCTGTCAGAGCAGCACCATCTTCTCCGCAAAGCCTGGAGAAAACCTTGTTTTCCCAATGTACACCTCAGGACATTCCATGATTTAATGCTGCAAGTAACAGTTTGGCCATTTCCTGATCCCGTGGGCTGTTTCATGCATTGATGGAGCTTTTTTTCCTATAAAAAGTATTGTCCAAAGAACAGGGGCTGTTACTGCCCCACCCCCTGGAGCACAGGCTGGGCTTGGACAGGGGCACTCCTACACAGACACCAAAATTTCACAGAAAACAGTTACAAACCGTTTCATATAGTCTCTACTTTCCCATCTTCATTCTCAATGGTTTTTGCTCCTGAGACTATTTCATAAATTCAAAGTGTATTCAGAATATTTCACTAAGAAAACATGCTGATCTAAAGTGAACACTTAGATTTTAACCAAGACTACAATATATAGAATATATCTGCTGGAAGAAGGAAAAATCCAGTTCTTGGGAGACAGAGAGAATGTAATTAACTTGAGTTACATCACTTACTGCTGTATTCATGGACCCAAATTCAATTCTCTTTGACACACTTTTTAAAAAATCCATTGTTATGAAAAGTAAAGTGCAGCTTCACTACTGAAACTCATTTTGAGTTCCTGCTTTTCTCTGCACTTTAAAGCTCCGTGCAGAAAGGACAGGGAGCTGTGCTTGGTTCCTGAACCCAGAGACCTTGGGCTGAAAGCAGCACAGGGTCACTGATCTGTGTCCCTTCCTTGGAATCCATCCTGTCCCGTTGCTCCTCCTGGCATAAGCAGGTGGTTTTATCTTCCTTCAGCATTCAGGATCCTGTACACATAATAATGTTTTGTATGTGTTATCCATTCCTAAGGGATAATTGTCAATTGGCCCCTGTATCCAGCATCTTCTCTTGTCTTTGCTGTCAATGCTCTGACACCTGTATGCACCTTCCATTGCACTGCACTATATTATTATAGTAATTATATTATTTACGCTTCTCAGCTGGTATTTCGAGTGGAATTCCTCTGATTTAATTCCATACACTGTTCATCAAGTAGATGCAGCTGGGAAAAATGGTGTTGCCACTTAACAGAGAATCAAATTGCACAACAAATATTTTGTCTCACCACCTTACCTTTTTTCATCTGGGCTGTGTAGGGCCTATTCATGCAAATATTCTGCAAGTGTGGGACTCTCCATGAACAGTATGAACTGCGCTCACAAATTCTGGGCTCCTGGTGGGTGTGACACAGCAGAGGATAGAGCAGAGGGAAGCACAGCTGGTGGCACACTCAAGTAGAGGGTTAATTGTGCTTAATGAACCAGTGAGGTGGAAAGCAAAATATTCACCCACTCCCAGCTTTAGCTCTCCATGGCCCTGGCAAATTGTTCTGTAAAACTCTTTGCTCAGGAATAAAGGCTGCAGGAGGCTGTTTTTAATGGCAGAGCATTGTGAAACCCATATAACGTGCCTCTGGCTTTGCTATTGTTCTTTCTTTGTCTATAAAAATAAGTTGGGGAGAGGCACTTTGCTGTTGTGTGTGTGTATCCTGAGTGTCACACGGCACGTCTGGCTGCTGCTGGCAGGGATGGCTGGGAGCTGCAAGCTACGGAAGCCAGGTGCTCTCACAGTGAGAGTAATTTTCAGCTCTGGAACAGCTTTTGTATGTCTAAAAACCAACAGGGGCATTCATGAAATGGAAGAGGAAAAGATAAACTGCAACAAAATCAGTGCCTGTTATCAAACATTTTACCCATTTTTGGAGGCTCAGATCATCTCTGCTCCACACATCAGCCTCTCCCCAACTTCCCTCATGACCACCGTTGCCGAGAAGAAAACTCATCTGCCTGTGTCCATGCACTGGCTGCTCCTGCTCTGGGGAAGGTAAGCCAAGCAGAGCGTCCTTTTTGGAGAATAATACCTGTGGCTCTGAGGTGTGCTTGCAGCAAATATCTCCTGTGCCAGTTTAAAACCCCCAGTCTTCACTGTTTAATCAACTGCAAAAGCTGTTTATTGCTTTCTATACATGAGCGTCTCAATGCTGTGCTTTAATTAACTGCGTCGGCCTTGGCTGTCATTCGACACAGCTTTTATTGGAAGAGATGTTCAATCCTGTCTTTCATAACTGTGTCTTAAACACATCTGTGCTGCACTCTTTTAGGCAGTGATTAGTTTCCATCAGTTGTCTTTTATTCATTTCACATTCACCCACAGGCAGCCTCATTAAAGTCCAGCACAACTTTCCTACCCTACGACTTCTTCCAGCTCCTTGGCCAGAGTGGGGAAGCTGTGGCACAAATTTGTTTGCTCTTCTCCTGGAGAGCACTCCAGGCTGATCTTCACCAACCCAACCTTCTGCTGGGGCTACTGCAGCTCTCTGAAAGTCACCTCATGCTGGGGAGCTCCAGCACAGTGGTAGTGAAGTGTCAGCCCTGAGTGCACCTGAGAGGTTGCAAATTTCTCCAGATCTGTCTTGGTGTTGCCACTTTTCCCCCCTTGCCCTGCCTGAAGATCCATAACTACGTCCTTCACTCCTTTCTCTCTTTCCTTTGTGCATGCTTGGGTTCCCTCACGGACTCTTCAGAGCTCCGCACTCCTCCCTCCTGCTGGTGTGTCCTCCTGGCTGCACTTCATCACATGGGATGTCATTTTCCTGGCTTTCCAGCCTGATTTAACCAACTGCTTACCCACCAGTGCAATATTTTTTATTCCTCTTTTATATTCCTCTTATAAATGTTAGGTTAGAGCTTTCTAATTTTACTGTTGTGGATCCTCGGAGAGTTTCTGGATGGGAAGAGGATGTATTTCTCTGTTGCTTTAACCAGAAGCAGCTAGAAATCTGGGGGTGACATATCTGAGCTGCTCTCCTCCCCTCCAGCCTTGTCCTGGGGACGGGCAGTGCTTGGTCTCTGAGGAGCCTCTAAACACCACCACCCTTCAAACCCACAGCAAGATCCCTGGAAGGCTCCAGTCCCACCTCCCACACAGACCAAGGCTCCTGACTTATCCACTGACAGAGGTGCTTTTATGTCTCCATCAACCCTGTGCCTGTGTTTCTTTATTTCCCCCTCCTTGCTGGCATTTTAGACACTCTTATTTGCCAGCTAACACAGTCCAGCTCTTTACAGGTTAAACAAGGTGGCCAATTTTCTCTTCATGGCTGTTGGTTGAATATTTAAAAGAATTTAGGTATCCGCCTGAGGCTTTTCTATAGATCACTTCCAAATATGTGTTGTCTTCTTCAGCACACTGACCCAAAACCCTCCCACCCGAGCATCCCGCCGCACCACACTGCCCACCCTCAGGAAGGGCACCCAGCTCACAGGCTAGGAGGAAACCAAAGTGAAAACAAAACAAAAAAACAACAAAAAAAGGTGCTTTATGTCTGACCCAAAGCTGCTGCAGATTCTGGGCTTTTGTGTTCATTGGTGAGGCTGAGTCGAGGCATACACCTGTGAATGTTCTCCAGGGCTTTTGTCTCAGTGTGAATCCGTGTTTTGGGCTGCCTTGACGTTACAGATCTCTAAAGAGAGGATTGGACATTACTGGAATAAATTTACCCCCACAGGAGAGACCCAGATGGAAGGTTGTAAGGAGAATATTTAGTGTGCAGAAATATGCATTCCTGTGCACCCTGGTGTTATTGCTGTTGTGCCTGGAGTTTTCCCATAATTTTTTAGTTTCTTTTGGGAGATGCTGTGAGACTCATTTTTCTCTATAATGCTATTTATTGATGAAGCTGGCTTGAACTACCTTGAAAGGGTCATGCATTTATATTTAACATTTAATTGTTGCTATTTTCTTAGGCCTTTAGAGAATGATCTATTTTAATATTCCTCTGATACCCACTGTGAACTTAGATATTACTGCTTGTAATAGGAAAAACAAACAAACAAAAAGAAAAATCAGTCTTTCTTTTTTGTCTTTTTTATTCTAGAAGTGACCAAACCCACCGAGCCCGAGCTGTCGGCTGTTTATGCTCAGGAGCCTTGATACCAAACTGCCCCAAAGAGCTCACAGAGAAAGATGGTCCAGAAGCTGTCAAAATGGCTCATTTAGTGAGGAGATGAACTGCTTGTGGGAAAACCTTGCCACTAAATGGTTTCCTGTAAAATCCTAACGGCAGATGTGTGGATATTTGGCCTTACTCCAAGGGCCACACATCCTAAAGTCGAGATTGGGCATATTTTGAGACAACATACTAATGCCAGTGGTAGGGTAGGGATGATACATTTTATATCCTTTCTGGGAAAAAAATTCTCTAGCCTAGGTGCAGGCTACTATTAAGAAAAGAGAAAGGATTTTTCTTCTTCTTTATATTTATGTAGGGTGTCTGTCCTATGTTCCAGCAAAAGCAGAGCAAGGTTTGCAGGTGTAAGAGCTCGTGGCGGTGCAGCCAGCCCCACTGCTGCCTTCACATCCCCCAGTCTGTGCTAGACAGGTGTGCACTGAGACCAGTGTCAGCTCTGAGCCCTGTACTCTCTCTCCCTCACAGCTGAAATACCTCGGGTTTGTGAGCTCGTCCTCCCTTGCCAGCATACATCACGTTTTCTCCCCCCACACTTACAGTTCACCAATGCCATCAATAATGTCCTCCTTCTTCCGTATATTTCTATTTTTCATTTCTTCTGCTGCATTCCTGTTGCTTGCTCATTATTCCCCTCACTCCAGCCCAAGCAAAACCCCTATAACCAGTAGCTCCCTGCTGTATTTCCAAATTAAATTGGGATGTGAGGGGGCTAGGGAGTGTTGTCCTGGAGACTGGCTCTTCCCTGAATGCTGCCTTTGCCCTGCTGTCCCCCAGTCCTGTCTCAAGAGAAGCTCCCCCCTCCCTGCCCTCCCTTTCACCCTCTGTGGGTACTGAGGCAAAACCTCAGAGAGGGATGGGCACCTTCTCCTCCCCCAGCCAGGCATCCCTTCACTTGCAATGCTGGTCTCCATCCAACAGCAGGAAGCTCTTAAAGGACAAAATATTGGAGAAAAGGGTACAGTTTGGTTGTTAATGGAAGAAGCTCATCTCTCCATCAGCTGGAAAGTGCAGAGAGAGACACAGTGATCCTTCTTGTACTTAAAGGTGGGGAAAGGCATTACTGCTTTTCCATAAAGTTGTGCCTGTGTCCCGGTACAGGAAAAGGGGTTTGTCACACAGAAGTACCCCAGCAGTGGGCACTGGGGTACGGGCTGTGCTGATGTCAAAGCTGCACATCTGCCAAGTGCATGCTGTTTCAAAGCCACCTCTGCCTTCCAGCCTGGGCTTTTACTCTCGTTCCCATCCTAATTCCTTGATAAAAGCACAAAAGTAGGTTCCCACTTGTGTGCACGGCACTCTTTTTGATCCTGTGCATGACCAGAGCCCGGCTCCTCCTGACACCTGCAGCAAAGCCAGAGATGAGGTGCCCCACACCAAGTCTTGTTGTCCAGCTTGGGCTAAACAAGTGGGTTACAAATTTGGCAAAGCAGGAGCTGGTGGCTGGAGCCAAGAGATCTCAGGAAACCACTGCTGCTGTCTGGGACAGAGGCTGTTCCTCTTCTTCCAGCAGCCACAGCAGCACTGGCCCATGACTGGGCTCAGCCTCTCGCTGCTGCTGCTCCACCACCACACTGGGGGTGTTTGTGGTTCTTTATTTGATCCTTTCTCTGCAGCAGCCCAGCTGGAGATGTAAGATAACACCCGGAATAATCAAGCCCTGCTCACAATGCAGCTCCTGCTCCGAGAGCTCGTCAAGGGGAGGTGTGTGAATGGGAGACTGGAGTGTCAGGGAGCTGACAGCCGAGGCGGACACGGGGAGAGTTATAGGCATTCAACAGACATTAAAAGGACAATAACACACTGGCTTATGGCTATTTATTTTTTACGAGCGACTTTGGCAGTATTTTGTTTGAAGTTTTGATGGCCATATGTTTTCCAGGGAGGCACAGCGTTTTCCTCTGTTTGTAAACTGTGCTATAATTGAAATTGAATTTTTATGAAATCTATGTGAAATATGATAACACATTAAAACACTCTCCTTTGGAGAGTTTCCTCATTGATTTTTGTTGCATTAAATCTGTTTACACATCAAAGAAAAATATTGCATTCTGTCTGTCTTCATTTCAGTCACACCCTTCCTTTTGTTTCCCAGAGACCACACATGGCAAAGCGAAATCCTCTCTGTTCAGAGCTCTTCCAGCACTCACTCTTTTCTTGGTGAAATGATGCTTTACACTATAATTGGTCTTCTTTCACCCATCTGCTTCGGAAACCAGGAACTTTATGATGTCTTTTTCTTCCTTCATCTTTTCAGCAATTCAGCTGTGTCTATACAATGGAACCAATCCTTCCCTACTGAAAAAATGTGGGATTTGATGGCTGACTTCATGTCCATCAGGATCAGTCTGATAGGGACAAACTCTGTAGCTGGAGTACATAAAGTCATGGGTCAGTTCACTTCAGAGGAGCTGTGCAGATTTATCTGAGAATCTGTCTCCAGAAAAGGGTTTTTTTATTATGGCAGAAATAATTTTAAATTCAACCAGCAACTCTTATCTCTGGCTTCTCAACTATTTGTATGTTGTGTGTGTGTGTGTAAAGAACTGAGCTTTAATTTTCATGTGTGAAAATGCCACTTTGCACATACATATGTGTGTGCATCAAACTATTTTGTGCTGTTGAAAAGCGTAAAGACCAGAAGTGCTGTGGGTGAAGGAAAAACATGAGCTTGTCTTTAGCCTGGTGCTAAGGCAAGACTTGCAGAGTGAGAATCCATCTGAATGACCAAACTAAAATGGGAAGTTTTCTTAGGACTGATGCCTAGATCTGTGGTGATAAACCTTCCCTTGCTTTTCTCTCATGGTTCCTTGTCAGAGCTCTGGCGTCAGGGTAAGGCTGGTGGTGTTACCCAGCCCAGGCTGTGAGTGTGGAGAGAGGACAAAGGCCCCTCTCAGACACAAAGGAAATTATCTATTTGCATGTTTTGCTCTGTCACTGTAGGGGTCACAGCTAAATGCAGTCACCAGAGCCTTTTGGGTGTGCTTCTGGGTTAAAGCTGAGTTCTAGCCAAACCTTATTTTCATTTCTCTGCTGCGAGCTGCAAAATTGGCCTGTTTTTAACTCTTCTCCTTGCACTTGACTGACTTTTATATTCTGTTCTTTCAGAGCATAAAATGTGGCTCAGACCCGGGGCCCACCAAAGCTGCCCCTTCCCTCCACCCACAGAGGTGGGAGGCACCTCGGCTTTCTGCACTGCCCAGAGCACGGGACTGCCTTGCCTTTATTATCTTTGCTGCCATGGGGTGGCTGCAAGTGCTTTTATTGATGACAAAAACTATCCAAGTGCTGTCAAAAGCCAGCAGAAGTGCAGACCATCGTGGCCTTCTGGGTGGCTACGCTCCAAGCTGGCAGCAGGTTACTTGGGGTGTTTTCTCTTTGTTTTTCTTTGCTGTGTCTTTGCTTTGGTTAATTGGGTTTTTTTAACATGTAAAAACATTTGGATTAAGGCAAAGAGTGTCCAGAGAAGAGGTGGCTGAGGTGTACCTATGGGATTACCTTCTCTGGCTGAGGTGGAGGGGCAGCAGTGATGCACTGATGGCTTGTGAGGATAGAATGTGAAATAAATAAAACCATAGCCATTTGTATTGGTATTTAGAGGCAGCACTCGGATGCTGAGGTCTAAAAAGTCTGTCCAGGCACTGAGAGAGAAGAGTTCCCATTTTAAGGATGAGATCTATTTACATCAAGAATAATTTCCCAAAGTGTTAAGGATGCTGACTGCTGTGAAAATTCCTTTAGGCAACAGCAAAGTTAACACAGACACATGTTTAATTGATTTATTTACATCATGAATTAGCATCCTAGAAAAAGCTTGTAAGGTGGCAAGGTAAATTGATACTTATTTTGAAATCAATATATTTTGAAAGTGTTAATTTTAACCTAGTGCTCTCTATGATTAGCCCAATGTGGAGGTTTCTTCTCCCTCCCTCCTCCTGCCCATGTGCATGGCAGTGTGTGTGAGGTGAGAGAATTCAAGCTTTGGGGGTGCCATGTATTGTGATATTTGCTGCAAAGCTTGATGCTGTGGTATCAGCAAGTGACCTCTTCTTCTACCCACAGGCTGCTGGTCCAGAGTGGGCAACATTCCTGCACGCCAGTGAGGAGAGGTGCATGGATGATTGTCCTACACATTACAAAGAAAAGGTGAGGTCTGTTGTGCCCAGTTTCCTGCTTGGAAGAGTGGAAATAAGATTGATTTATAGCTAAATCCTATCCTGCGCTAAACACAAGATATGACACAGTGCCCCAGCAGGTGCATAAACATGTGAAACTTTGAGGGATTTATATTCCTAACCCTTATAGGCATGAAAAAAACCCCACAAAAACCCACCAAAGACAAATCTAAAATTATTTTCTGATCTTATAAAATTGAATGTCTTACCCTGCCTGATACACTATGCAGGGAGCCAGTGCTGCCCAATTCTGTCTCTGTCTCCCAGGGCAGATGTGATGGGACCCCAAAGCAGCCCAGTTAGAAATGGTCTGCACTTGCCTCTTTCTGGTTTTAAGATCTCAAGAAGGAACAGAGCATTTTAAATTTAAAAAACAAAAAGAAAAAAACCAAATAAAAACAACCAAAAATTATATTCCAGTCCACGTTTGCGTAGTATTTGCCATCTAAAACAAACAAACAGAAACCTTCAAGGGAATGAGCTGAGCAGCAACAGAACAACAGCAAAAAAGGGTTTCTGTGCATCTCCTCCTGTCTCCCCAGCCACACTCGTGGGTCTGTGCTGGCTTGTGGGATTTGCTTTGGTTAATTCTCTTTCTGAGCTGCAGCAAACTGCGCCTTCCTCTCTCTCATCTCTGGGCAGGTTCATTTGCTCATCTCCTCTGCGCCCAGGCTGCTGGCTCATCTTCCCTGCATCCTTTCTCCCTGAGCTACGTGCTCCCCATCTGTACCTTTGCTCTTTCATGCCCCTACACCTGTGGCACAAGAGGCAGGTGGCTCCCATGTGCCAGCCCTTGTGCTGCCTCTGTGCACATGGGGCCACTTGCTCCTCTCCCTCCTTTATGGGCTTCCAAGGAAAATGGAAAACAAACAAATCCAAGCTGCTGCCTGCCAGGGTAGGCAGAGTGAAATAGTGCGTTACAGCTAAGTGTTGTAGGCAAAAGGGAAAAGAGATAAAAATCAGAGAATTAAAAGTAAAAAACAGGAGAAAGTGGTGGACAAGGGCAGAGAAAACACATAGAACAGAATAGAATGATAAAGAATCATGGAATGGTTCGGGTTGGAGGGGACCTTAAAAATCATCTGGTTCCAATCCCCTGCCAGGGGCAGAGATGCCACCCACTGAGGAGTAGTTTAGGAGAAGTTGTGGTGTCCCAGCTGATGTGAAACCAGGTAGGATGGGAAATCACAACTGGTGTCTGCTGCGAGCAGACCCTTTAAAGAGCTCACCATATTGAAGCAGCATGTGCATTTTGTGTTCAGAATTAATCATAACACTTCCTCCTGCGACAAATTATTAAATAAAACATTAGGAGTTTCTGGGGCTGGATATACAGAGTGCCACTTCCCTGTTCCATATGTCAAGTGATACTGGTGCAGGGAGCAGGCTCCAAACCCCATCCCTTAAATCACACCATGCCCTGGATGTGGCGGTGCCTGCGGGAAGCAGGGATCGTCCTCGCGGGGACACACTCTGTGCCAGCAGCAGCACAGGCTCCTCGCCTCTTTCTTCCTCAAATTGTGGCCATGCCATGCAGAAATAAGGCTAATCTGTATTTCTGACATGGGTGGGAGGGGAGGAGAGAGCAGAGGTTGGAGGCTTCTGTACAGATTGTGTGTGCGTGTACATACAGACAGCTCTGTGTCCATATGCAAATATATGTTATACATACACTTATTAAAAAATGTGTATAGATTCTAGTCAGTACATGAAGTAACTGCATTAAACAGTGTCCTTGCCCGTGGCATGGGGGTTGGAACTAGCTTAAGGGTGGTTAAGATTAGTTTAAGATCCCTTAACCTTAACTTTAGGTTAAGATCCCCTAACTAGTTAAAGGGATCTTGAAGGTCCCTTCTAACCCAAACCATTCTGTGATTCTATGGCTCTCTGAAATGTAAAGACAAACATCCCATTTATAAAAAATTATGCTTATGCTTTCAGGGCCACCTCCTCAGCACTCATTCCCATTCAGGAGGAGACAGCAGCCCCAGGAAGGACTTATCCTGCTTTTTTTTATGGGCTGCCCAGGTTTCCAGCACACTGCCCTAGATGCTCTACCTGCCCTTTGCTCACCTGGAAGTCGAGTAAACCCTTGGAGTCCCTTTCTGGTTATGGAGTATTGGTCTTGTTAGATGCATAAAGCATTTTGCTCATGTTTAGGGTGAAAAATCTCACTTGATGTAGTTCTGGCACCTAATTCTTTATAAACCTCAGTAAAATTGGTGGGTCTGAGGCACAAATGAGTGGTACAGTGTTTGAGGTACTACAGGGGAGACTTCCGTGGCATTAGAAATGTGCTTCTTGAGGAATAACCACTTGATTATCCAATTAGTGCTGTCCTGGGGGTATTTTGCTGCTTTTGGCAATAAGTTTAAATCACAATTTGAACTCACAGCACCAACGCTAGGTGTGTGGGCAACCAGGGAAGTGTTTGGGTGGGAATGGGATTCCATCCTGCGGGTCAGTATGGATTCAGCCTACACTGAAGCAGAATCAGGGCTGAGGACAGACAGAATCCAGTGCACTTCCTGCAGGAAACATGGCTTCCCTTAATTACGAAGTAGTGTTAGACCAAAGAGCCACAGAACAAAAATAGCAACAACACACAATTTAGGAAATGGTATTTCACAAGTCGATTAATTAGCCAGTCACGTTGTGGTTGATAGTAAATACATGGCTGGTTGGTTTTGGCATAACAAAACATAAATGTAGACACTAGTAAATAGTTATGCACTTTCTGCCAAAAACGTGGATGTTAACTGTAGATTTTGTGGTACTTGTTAAAGGAGACCTATAACACAAGAGCTGTTTTTTCTATTAATTAAACCAAGCACACAAAGTATTTCTTATATCTGTGTTTATAAAGATATTAATACACAATAGCTGACCAAAATGTTCCCTTCTTTTAAGTAAAGACTGAAGCAATGGTCTATACAGTTAATAGACTTTCAAAATTAATTTTTTTTAGTGCTTGTTTTTGTTTTCTTTCTTGGTGTCTCTTAAGCTTTCTAATTTTTCTAGAACTACGTTCAAAATAATATTTAGCATAGAGAGAAACACTAAATATTTCATGATATAATTAAATCTTATTAATGTAATTGTCTGCATAGTTCATATTAAAAATTTACAAGAACCTTTTTCCTTTTCATTAAGAGTTATATTTTCTTACGAATTTCCATAAATTTTTGAGCTTAACCTAACTTAACTGTGGGAAGCATCAGAAGTTTTCTCATGATTTGATGTTGAATCTAAGTTGCCCTACTTGTATTTTTCTTATCCCAGCCAGAGACTCTTTGTCATAGAATTAGTTCTCATGTAATTAAGGTGCAAAAGATTAAGTATTTGCTTTACCATTTGTGGATCTAGCTGCTGGCATTTAATGTTTTCCAACTTTTAGCATTCTCTTTTCTGTTTTTCATGAGCAGATGTTTTAATACTTAATTTCTTCTATTTCTGCACTGTGCTACATTCAAGGCATGTACAGAACAATGTTCAATTTTAACTTTAAAAATCACTTATCCAGACAACCAAGTTTTTCTAAGCTGAGCAATTCCACGCAAGTCCATTCTACTGCTTACTTGTAACAGCAAGGAAACTGCAGTGGAGCCTGTGAATACAGAGGAACAGCATGTGGCTGTGGTTCATCCCAACTCAGTGCTTTCCCTACTGGTATTCTGGAAAACTTCCTTCTCTACCTCAAGCTGCCTGCCCCAAATATCCCTTTTGCTGCAGACTGAATCAATATTTCAGGCCTTCCCTGAAGACTGACATGCCTACACTACAGAGACTCCATCCTCACTATTCCTTGTCTTCAAAAATTTCATATTTTCAAATGGTTCACCATGGTTCCCTTTAAGCAGGAGGAAGGGAACGTGTTTCTGTCATTCTCTAATTTCCAAGACCTCTACAATAAAATTTAAATCCTTATGAAGTTCTCCTGAATCCATCAAATATTCATCCAAATGGTTCTGTTTATTGGCACTCCCACATCAGCACACTGGCCTGTTAAAATTCACGCAGCCATTCATCTGCCTGGTGCTCCCCATCCAAGCAGACTTCGCTCAGACACCGCTACCATTAAAATACACTTTTTCACTTGAACTTGCTTTCATTTAAGTCACTGCTAAAGTAGAAAGGAGCTCATTTAGTGATGCTTTTTCACCTTTATGCTAACTCTGAATGCATCATTAACAGGGAGATGTTGACTAATTTGGAAGGAGTTTAGCAAAAAGCTCTAAAAATGGTTCACAGGTCGGCAAAGCAGGCACTGTGTGGAAAGATAAAATGAGCTATCAACATCTAGACTGGCTGGAAAACCATGATTAGAAATTCTTAAAGGATGTAAAAGTGGATAGTGAAAGAATTCAGTGCATTAAAACTCTTCTGAAGGGCTGACACAGGTAATGTGAGCACAAAGTAGAAAATCCCTCTTTACACATCTATGGTGGCCAGCTGGGGTTGGCCAGGACACCACAGTGCAGGGAGACAGACCAAAGGATCTCAGGAGCTCTTGCCTAGTGCAAAAGTGTGTGTTTTAGTAGTTAAATGGGGGGAAATGTCACAAAAGCTAGAGAAAATGAATACAAGATGGACAGAATCACCACTTATCCGTGGCAACATTTTTTCTGGCAAGACATCGAGTTATAGAAGTCTCCCTTCCGAAGTGCTGGGGGATTTAGCGCACACAGCTTTCGAAATCAGAAAACAGTAATGTGAAATAGGGAACATTCTGGCATTTCCAGAGACTTTTGACCCAAATCTCCACAGTGGGGCAGCTCTAATAGCAATTGCCACCACCTGACAGCGTTACTTCAGCATTACTCCATCACAGAGCCTCTGGGTGGTCACAGAGAGTATTCACTTGCAATTCGTCGCCTATTTTACTTTGATTTGACTCACAGCTGTGCAAGTCAGGGACTCTGGATTTGCAATTTCAGTATGACTGCAGAGTGATGCACATCACACAGGCTTCGGGTTGTGCCCACTTTGCTTCATCTGTCCTTCATCCTCACAGAGAGCAGGCTATAAACCAGGGACAAAATCACGTGTCAGAATCCCACACAGGAGCTACTTTGCACAGTCTGAAAATGCTATTTAATTTGTGGATAGACTGCAGGGACACTGGATGATGGAGTTTATAAAAGAAATTAAGTTGGGAAGAATTCAAATGAAATATCTTCTCGGGAGAGTAAACTCATTTGTATTCCAAAATGCAATTATAAAGTGGCCTCGGGAAACTCGGTGCTCCTTCTGGTCAGCAGCACTGGCAATATCTTTGCACAGGATCATGGATAGCTTTAATTTCCGAAGAAGAAAACCCAGCGAGAGGAACAGGAAAACCACTGTAAAGGTAAACATTTCATAAGCCGGCTGACAACTGCACTAGAAATATTAAACAAGTTTAGAAAGCGTTACTGAGTTCACCTACAAATTGTAATGTGATTGGAGAGGAAAATGCTGCCTGACTGCATCTGAGGATCGAGTGATTAGGAACGGAACGAGACCTAATGACCACACATTTCAGTAATCTCTCCCTGTCAGTGGTGAGCTGTCTGAAAAAAAAAAAGTAAGCTCATTCCCTAAACTCAGGATGTAAAGATACAAAATTCAATCCAGCTCACTAATATCTGAAATATAAATGTTTGAACTTCCTTTCAACTTCTGTGGAACTACTAATTATGTCTCTGGATACCTTGGCTGTCCATAGGATTATCTACTCCCTTTGAAAATTCTTGTCCTGTGGCAAGTTTAATCTACAAGTCAGGCTGTAGTGTAGGGACTGCTCCTGCACAGGGATTAAGTTGTTGTTCGACTCAAGTAGGGATGTACTTTAAACCCTCCTGCTTGTTTGCTTATATCTAAAATTCTGTGTGAGCTTTCACAACTCAGAGGCAAAACTTGTGACAATCCTTATGGATGCCCCACCCCTGGCAGTGTCCAAGGCCAGGTTGGACGGGGCTTGGAGCAACCTGGTCTAGCGGAAGGTGTCCCAGCCCATGGCAGGGGGGTGGACCGAGATGATCTTTAAGGTCCAACCATTCCATGATTCTATGATATTAAGAAAGCAAAAACAACCAAACCAAACCAAAAAACCACAACCGAAAGAAAAAAAAAAAGAAAAATCAGAGGAGAGCTTGAGAGGAGGATCTAGCTTGATCACAGTGTCCAGCCCTCCCAAACCAAAGCCAGGCACCTTCATCCAGGTGATCTTTAAAAAGTAATAAAGTGAAGTAATTTTGTCCAGTCCAATGGCTTCCTCTGTGTCTATCTGTGGTTTATTGTTTTTGTTTTTTTTTTCTGGGACCACTGACCACTGTATTCCTAAGGAAAATTTCCATAATATAGTGGATATTGCAGCAAATCCACCACTGTTCCAGCGGGCGTTGCAAGTGACATTTGGCCCAAAGGCCAAAGCTTCCCTCATTAAACAGCAGAAAGGAGCACGTTTCCGAGGGAGCGACGTGCGCAGGGTAGGGAGCAGGGTGTGATATCCTCTCCTGCAAGCTGGGCTGGCTCTGCTCCGAGATGGCAACCTCGAGGTTGGTTGTTGTGCTTAAAAAGCATGAGTGAAGCATGAGTTTAGCTGGAGGGAAATGCTGATGCAAAGGATACTTCAGGAGAAAAATGATGGGTAGAAAAAGTAATTTATCTTGTTCTTCCATCCTAATAGTCGAAATGGGAAGGAAAAAGGCAAACCCAGCACCACCCCCTAATCACCTGAAAAGCCTCCAAAGACCAGCCTAAAGAACAAAATAGAAGTAAAAAAGTAAGAGAAGAAGGAAACTACTCCATGGCAGTAAGTAGCTCCTTGTGTTTTAGATAATTGCAGAAATAGCAAAAAAAAACCCACAAAAATCCCACCCTTTTTTTATTGTGTTAAGATGTTGATATTTTATAGCAATATTTGCATGAAAAAGTCTCACATTGTATATGGTCTTGATGAAAAGCAGACTTTTTTTTCTTATACCTTTCCT
Organism: Gymnorhina tibicen; assembly: GCA_013399875.1. Classification (NCBI taxonomy): domain Eukaryota; kingdom Metazoa; phylum Chordata; class Aves; order Passeriformes; family Artamidae; genus Gymnorhina; species Gymnorhina tibicen. The sequence continues at coordinate 4,176,299 of VXAZ01005100.1, read as the reverse complement.
TAAAAAAAAAAATCAATTAGGAAAAAATGCACTTTGGAGTCAAATCAGTCCCTAACATGATGTGTTCAGTATTTTCTGTAAAATACGTGGTAAATTGGGATTTACCAAAATTACTGAAAATTAAGCTGTCTCCCTTCACTGCACCAAAGTTCAGTGGAATCTAATGAATGAATATGCTATGCCAAAGGTAACAAAATGCTATTTCACTATTAAAAGCCTGAAGTATTATCACTTACAAAGGCAAGAAGATAAGACATGTTTATTCTTTCCCGTGCTTATAGCTCTCTGCATTCAGCAACACACATTACCATAATTTGTTTTTATATAAAGTGCAATATAAGCGTGCTCCTGCAAGCAAATTTAACCACATTTATTAAAATCTGCTTGAAAAGTCTTGGCTGGGAATCAACAGAAATATATTGCAAATGTTTGATATGCACCTGTGCAAGGTGTGTCTAGAACTGAGGGGCTCTCAAACCAGCACCCTCCATTCCAGCTCCTGATCCGTACGCCTTGTTTGCCTCCCAGGTAACGCCAGCAATGAGCAATTTCACAGCCCCAATTAGCGAATTTACTGACAGCTCGAGGTAAGAGGGGGAATGCAACACTCTTCCCTTTCTCTTAGCAGGCTTTTTGTACATGACAGTGCTGGGATCTGTACAAGCCCTGTATCTTCCCTGAACGCCTCAGGAACGAGACATTCAGCGCAAAGCTTTGTTTCATCTTTGCATCCCGAGTGCTTTATAGGGGATCACAGCAGCCCCCATGGGCATGGATCCAGGTGTCCCACAGCAATAACGCAGCTCACAGGAAAGGAAAGAGGAAAAACAACTTTATTTTTGTGAAAGCAGTGAGGGATTTAGATGATGTCTGCTTGCTGGGAGCTGCCTGTGCTATCTCATAGTGGGAAACCTTTATTTCAGAGCTCTGGTTGGATTAGACGATGTGCCTGTGAAACAGGGGAAGATGGGAGGAGCTGAGGGCTGCTGTACCATGGCCAAGGTGCTCCCACTGCCTGACAGAGCTCATATTATTAAAATGATATTATAATTAAAGTCTATGATGGTATCAGCCGCTCTCCTTGGTTTTTCAGGGAAGATGGTTTTATTTATTTATTTATTTATTATTTACTGTGAGGGTGGTGAAGCACTGGAACTGTTCTCCCACAGAAGCTGTGGATCCTCCATCCATGGAAGTGTTCAAGGCCAGGCTGGATGGAGCTTGGAGCAATCTGGTCTAGTGCAAGGTGTCCCTGCCCATGGCAGGGGGGTCAGAAGGAGATGAGATTTAAGGACCCTTACAACCAAAACCATTCTATAAGTTTATTATTTAGTTGCTCTAGTATTACAGTACTGCCAATATAAAGGTCTAAATAATATGGGATTAGCCTCTGTTTTGCAAAGTTAACCAGCATATGATTTAGCAACAGAGATTAAGATTTAAGATGAAAAATTTGGTTAAAAACCAAACATGCAAAATCCTTTCTTCAGGTATCATGCTTTACACTAAAGTGATGGTGACTTGAAGGAAGAACATCTGGCCTGCAAGACTACATGTCCCAAAAATCTTTTATGCTGAGGGCTGCTGCTCCCAAAGTAACTTCTCTAAAGAACTTCTCTTAAGAACTCGCTACATCATCATGTCGGCAACATTTAGAGCTGCTAATACTATTAATAAGGATATTGTGACTTTTGACAAGCCTAAAACAAAATACCAATGAGCCCAACTAATGTTTGAAACTAAATATAGTTCACATTAAATTTTAAAGCTTTGAATTGCATGAAGAGCTTCACAACTTCTAGTTCAATCGACAGTAATTTCAATTCGCCTTCAGCTACTGTGTCTCTGTGTTATTTTTCCTTGTTGGTGTGGGAGATAACAAATGTGTGAATGACATTTCAGTCTGGTAATTGGGCCATTTATAGCTCCTTGTTAGTTCCTGCTGGATAAGGGCTCTGGTGCTGATTTTACATAAGGATCAAGCACCTCATTAAAAGCCCGGCACTGAAAGCATGCCGGCGGTACTTGACTGCGAGACAAGTGTTGCCATGTAATACACGAAAAATAAGTGACTTTGAACTTGCCATTTTCATTAAAAGACGTCACTTTTGACAACGAAAGCAATCCCTTAGTCTTTTTCTATGTTGACCTCTCTGTTAGGGAAGGCTGTGTTGGTTTGAGTGGTGTTATCTCTTCTTTGTCCCGCCTGTTTCTGCAGGAGCCGGGCCAGGATGAGTGTCCCCATGCCAGCCCTGCTCCTCGCTGTCTTCTGGGGACAAGGCTGGTGGAAGGCTCCAGGAGATGCTGGTGGTTCCCCTGTGCAAAGCCCTGAGAATATTCAGCCCAGCTGGGTCTGCACACGGACACAGAGGCTGCACAGGGCATTCTCTTCCTGGGGGTTTTAGCCATCCTCTGTGCTAATCACACTATGCAGGCACTTGTGAGATTCTTGGAATTATCTTGTTCAGGGCCAGCTGTTGGAATCCACAATCCTTGTGGGTCCCTTCCAACACAGAATATTCTATGATTCTACATTTATTACTCTTTGTGTGTCACCTGTTTCCAGAGGTAGGTAAGCCGGGACAGAGAACTGCAGCCCTGTTTGTCTCCTTATGAATTTTGGACAATTTTCACCCCAAAGGCCATGACGAAGTTCTGAGTGTCTCTTTAGAGCGATATTTTTACTGTCTTTGGCGAAGTCAGAGACAGTGAGGGTTGGAGGATTCTCTGACATAGGTGATGTAAATTAATTATAAGTGATTGTAGGAAGAAAATTGCTCCCAGTAGAGGGGAAAAAACACCAAACCCCAATAGATACTTTCAGACACAAAACTTCTACCACAGACGCAGGGTGGTTGTTCTTCCAGCTATGTTTTAATAGAAGGTATTTCCTCCCTTCCTGAAAACCTCATCTCTCTTGTATTCCAGCTATTAGAACACTACTATCATAACATTAACAGGAAAAGATAAACATCTATCCATTCTCAAACCATTCCCTGATAACATCAGGGACTATGATTTTTTAACTTGGATACATAAAAACAAGATGCACAGGTTATAAATACCAGTTTTGTAGCAAAAAAAAGTTATTTCCCCACCACTTTCCACCGAGGGTTTGTAACACCATTTTATGTTTGGTTTTGGCTGCACTGTTGCACTGCGGAGGCTGCTGGAAATTTTCAGTGGCAAAATGGGAGTAATTCAGTGAACATGTGGGAGAAAAAGCCTGTCTAGACTTGTCAAGATTGTCACTTAGGAAAAAAACATATGAGAAATACAGGTTGCATTTAGCACTACGCTAGCACTGACTTGGAACCTTTCTCATTATTAAATTCATGGTGTTCACAGTGCTCAAAAGTGAGTGCAAAATGTGCCTGACTTCTCTAATGGGTTTTGGAATCAGAAAAATATGTAAATGCCTTAAGATATTTCCAGTGATGTTGTCATCATCCATCTGCATTGCATTTTGGCTTCAAACTAGAAGATTCCTTCACGATGAATAGGATGCTCAAAGGCAAGGCTTCTATTGCCTCTTTTATTGATTATTAATGAAATCACAGTGGTCTCAGTCTGTTACAGCTGCAGCCCTAAAATAAGTCTTGGCAGTGATAATTGCTTCTCTTAAATCATGGATATATTAAGAAAGGGAGCTTTTCTGGAATAGTTTATGATTTGTGAAAACTGTTTAGTAATCGCTGCCTGATTTGCTGGGAATTTGGACAAATACTTGAAGCACCTTAGGAGAAACCAGCATATTTCATGTTTTTTGTATTCCCAGGCATTGGGTCAGGAGGAATAGTTGGAAAAACCCAGCAGATAATAATAAAAAATATGACAACCCTCTTGATAAGCCATTGCCTGGCTTAATATCTAAGAAAGCAGAAAGTGTTTATAAAGAAATCATACATGTGTTTTTATTGGTTTGCAAAGAGAGGTGATGTGTCAAATAACAACTAAATTTTCCACCTGGAACATGGAGGCATCAAGAAGAATTCCATGCCCAGGCTGTGAAAGCAGAGCGGGCCACTGGTGGATCTACACTGGACCAGGGATGTGTCCTTAGAGACACAAGGCCAAAATGTCTTGTGTGCCAGAGCATCTTATCCTGACATTACAGAAAAAACTGAATTTGGTTATAAAGGTAGAGAATAACTTCATGAAAAAATGCAGGAACTATGCTTGATATACTAAACCGTTTTAAATAAATGGCTTTAGAATTGGTAAAAGCTGAATTTTCAATTAAATCTTGTCAGACCAATGAAAATAATGAAAACAAGGGTTCTTGGAGGAAGTGTTTGTGCTCACCTGGCACCACCACATATCACACAGCATGAGGCACCAACTCTGCCAGGCACTGGCTGATAAAAATCCTCATTCCTTTAACTTTTTTCATTGGCACAGTGTTTCCATGGAATTTCCATGCCAGCAGGATCAGGTCATCCCTAGTTAATATGCTACACCATGTGTAGGTTGGGTTATAATTTTTCCTGAGCTTGATGGCTGCGTGTCCTTTGCGTGGGCAGAAATTACGGAGCACTGTAAAAGTTTCCATTTTATTCTTTGACGCAGGACATTCCTTGAGCTACACCTTTAAGTTTCTGAGGAGTTGAAAAGGAGCTGAAATGCTGTTTCAGGTCAGTTCATTCTCACTTGAACAAAGACAGACTTCCAGCTCCAAGCATGTCTGCTTAAATTCAGTTCTCACAAAGGCTTTGCATGGAGTGATCGCCAAAGCAGGTATTGTCTCTTTTTAAGTATCTTTGTAGGGATATTTCTTTCTAGTTTTGGCAAGGAAATTGCTTAAGAATTGCCAGATAATGACTGCCTGAAGAATTTTGACTTTGTAGTCAGTGGAAGGAAGATCAAGAAGACACAAAAATATAATTTTTAGAGTTATCATTTTAAAAAATTTTGCAATTTTGATTGCAGCAAAACATGAAACACCTGAAAATAGGCACCTCAGAAGAGCATATCATTTGAGGTCTGTTGAGAAATGTATGTAACTTTTCACCTTTAAACAGGCAGATGGATTTGCAGTAAGAAACTTTTTCTATAAAACATTTCTCAGTAGCAAATGTTCTTAGCATTTAAGGAATTAAGAATTTAGAATGCTTCAAAAAAGAATTAATTTGTATCTAAGTTATTCACACCCACACAAAGGCTTCTAAAATGAGATATTTTCCTGCAAATGGGGATAAGGAAAAGCTGTAGATGTGCCAGTTTGGGGGTTTGCTGTTCTCCTGCTGGAGCAGGAAAAGCACCTGGTGGCAAAACGGTGGGGGGGTGAGAAGACACTGAGATAAGACCAGGGTAGATGAAGAGCTGTGAAAGAACACCTGCTTCGTGTGGCATAGATGGAGCCTGATTTTTATGCACAGGGAAATAATGAAGTGTGTGAATCAGAGACTCCCTTCACTCTGCAACTTTACATCTGCTCTTCTCTGAGACAGCAACATCATCATTAGCCTACCCAGCCAGGGGCAGGAGCATCTCTCACACAGAGCTATTTGGATTTTGTACTCATGAGGATATTAAGCAGGTTTTGGGTTGGGTTGTTTTGGGGTTTTTTGAACCATCTTCTGAAAGTTTCCCACCCAGGAGACCAAGTCTGTCAAGTGAAGAATGATTTTACAGATCCATTATAAATCCAAACCCAATGGAAATGCTCTGTTTCCTCTTCATCTAGCAAGTAGACATAAAAGCAAAACAAAAAAACAGTCCCTAAAGCCATAACTAGTTATTTTTGTGTCTTTGACTTTCAGATGAAGAGCTCTACCTGTGTGTCTCCTGCCAGCTCTCATAGACAACACCTTCATCTTCTCTCACCTCCTCCCCCTCAAAACCACCTCCCAGGATTTCTGGCTATGCCCATGCTGTGTTAGAACTCCCAGACTGACGAAGGGTAGCTACCCAAGGCAGGATCTTTTCTCTTCAATTTTTTCTTGTCCTCTCTCTTCCCTCCCTTTATCACTAATGCTGGATGGGTCTCATCACCCTCTGACCTCCCCCGGTCTCTGTCTGTCCCAGTTGTCCCAGTTCTGGTGGCCCTCCAGGGTAAAGAGGGAGGAACAAGGAGGAAATGTAGGTGCTTAAAGCCCACCTTCAAGGGCACAGATAAAGAGTCTCCCTCCTTGTTCTCATCTTTAAAAGCCACCTGGGGCTTGCCTGCATAACTGTGAGCTCTTCCAGAAAGTGGGGTAGAATTTCACTTATAAAGCATTAAAGATTTGCCTTTGCTGTGTTTGCCCAGTCTTTTATAACTTGGCTGCTATCACATAGTATGCCAAGAGTATCATGTTGCAATATTTGTTTTGCATGTGTAATGCACATAATGCTTTTTAAATGGAATTTTTTTACAAAGATATGCAGACTTTAATATGCTTATAGATAATCACAGTCTCCTGGTGTGTTTGTTAAAGATTGCCATCATTTAATTTAAGTGCATAGGGTTCTTTTTCTGAAGCAAAGCGAGATTTTTTAATTGATAAAAAGGATATATACATCTGTGCGTTCTCTATATTTTACAATAACTTTCGGCAACAGTCTTCAAACTCACATAGTTACCACAATCAAATATAGGAAACTGCCATAGATACTGTCTGAGTCATACAGACTGTGATTTAACAACTAAGTTAGTCAGGTTTCCAACTCTACTAAACTATAGTTCTCTGAGAACCAAATCTTTCAGGTTCCCTTGAAAATTTCTGGCCTTAAAACTTAGAATGAGTTTTTGTCAGAGCGAAGTTAATGCTTCATCTTTTCTAGGTTATTAAGTTTCAGCCTTCCACCACCCGTAAGAGCAGCGGTAGGTACACAGAGAGGGCAATTGACTGTCTCAAAAGGTTAACTGCCTTCTGGCTGAAAATGAGCACAATTACTCACCAAAAAGCAAATGACTAAAGCCTTCATCTGAGGAGTTTTCAAATGCACCCAGAATAGACATGTTCAGCTGGGGAAGGACTGAATTCATAGAAAGAAATCAAAAAATATCTCAAGAAAGGGAAGATTAAAGTGATTCATGGTAGTGTTCCAAAACAAATGTAGATTATTTGGGGATTTGGAAGAGAACACACCATTTACTGTTCTTCCTGAACTTGGCTGCCTTGAAGTTGTATTAATTTTTTCAACTGCACAGTGGAAGGCAGGGAAATAAGAGAAGGACACAGGTCACTGCATGGGTCAGTTCATCCTTGTTTCCAGTATTGTGAGGAGACATTATTGACCAAACTGAACAGAGCATTAGATATTGTTCATTTCAGGCCAAGCCTGGCTCTGCTAAAACCACTGAAAGATCTGCTATTCCATGAAAGCAGCATCAGGACAGCCCTGCTTGGGACTGTGTGGGAGCAGGAGAAGGAAAGTCTGAACAGTGTAAAATATCTACATGGTCGAAGCACACCGTAATTTGGACAAGAAAGACTGTTTAATTCAACCTAATGTGGTAAGTCTTGCAGCATTTTCAAGTTCCGATATTTTTACTGTTTGGTCATTGTTCTTGACCGTGTGATGTGTAGAAATTTCAAGTGCTTGTAGATGCAGCTGATGGCAACAGGAGGGGTGCACTGCACGTACCTCATGTCACATAATGCTGAACACTCTCAAAAAATTCACCTCCCAGAGGCCCCAGGCTGGAAATTCAAAATTAGCAAACTGTTTTGACCTTCATCCATTGGTGCTTCAGTTTCCCACAATGAAATTAGCAGGTTCCTGCCCTGTCCTTGTGGTATCGGTGTGGGGATCAAACTGTTTCTCCACCCAAAACCAGGGGAATAATGAATGTGATCAAAAACTCAGGGGGGAATACTTAAACAGTGCTGGTAAATGTGATACAGCCACACAATTAACAGTGGGGCTGAAATAAAATATTGATGAGCTGTGCTCATTAGAGGAGCCCTGGTTGAGCCGTGCACCAAATGAGCCGAGGGTCCTACAGAAATAATGGCAAGTCTTGCTGTAATTACAGATCTCATCAATACAGTGCACGAGAGAGCAAAAGAGAAGGTTGCCCAGACAACCCAGCTTATGAATGCTTGACTTTGCAATATTAATGACAAATGGTAATAAATTATTAACATTTCTATATTGTGTGTGGTGGGTACGAAATATGGTGGGTAACAAAGCTTATCTAACCTTTCTGTCAGGTGCAGTTTGGCAAGACAGACCAAGTTCAGCAGCTAAGACACATGAAGCACTGGCCCAGGCTGTCCTAGGACCCTAAATTACCTCATCTCGGCTCTTACCAGGCCCTTAGTTTTCAAACAAAACTCTGTACTTTTGGTTGTCTCAAGTAACAATTGTCTGCAGGTGCACTATCCACAGATTTCTGCTGAATTTGATTGAATTCACTTATTTAGGCATAAACCATGGCAGGTAGCTCTGGTATAGACCAGCTTCAGGCCCCTTCCCCCAGCATATCCCCAGCCTATTCTCCCCACCAGAGGCAGCTGGGGTGTCATCTGGCCAAGCAAAAGTTGCAGCTAATTTGGAGAGAAGCCTTTATATCTTCCGGCTTTTAATAAAAAAAAATGTTATGACTCTTTGCTATCTTTTTCTCTTCTACATTTGACTGATCTTAACTGACCCACAGTATTTAATATGAAATTCAAGCTTTTTTCTAAAGCTTTTCTGAGCACATGCCTTGTTGTTGCCTAAACTCGTTAACAGCTCCATCTGTTTCACAGTCTTCATTTCCCAACATCATAAGGTATTCAGGAATAATAAAAGGTCATTTAGGCCTTGCAGCTTTGTTCTCTTTATCTCTGAAAGTTTTGTACCCAGCCATCTCACATTCTGTCTGGTCTCTTGGGCAATATATTTTAATAAGCCTCAAATGCAGAACTTAATTATCTGGAACTGAAAATCCAGGTTCCTAAACATCATTTCCCCCCCCCTCCTCTTCAGACAGCCTCAAAAATACAGAGAAGTACATAATTTATTTAATTACAAATTGCTTTCTTTTGGCCATTTTTAGAAGCAAATGATTTTATGTTTATGTGACCTGTATTAGTTACTGCCAGACATTGCTGCCTGCTTAGCACTGTAGCCTGGTTTTTTTTGCTGTGGGACGTGACTGCCCTCTCCTGCCAGGGGCTCTGGGGTGGCCAGGGTTGGAACTACCTGCTGAGAGGCCTCTGCGTACAGGGAAAACTCAGAATATGAACCAGAAAACTGGATTATGCTGTGGAGTCATCCCGTTCAGGGTTTCATCTCTGGCAATGGCTGTCAGCAAACGCCTGAGGAAGGAGAGCACACCTGGCAGCCTGGCTCCTCTGCTGTCTCCCACACAGCATCCACATCATTGTAGATTGGCCCCAGAAGTGTGTTCCTTCCCTCTATTAGTTTAATTGCTTCTGAACCTCTTTATAATTTTAGCACCTGTAACACCCTATAATTATTGGTTCCACAGTTTAATATTGAATACGTGAAAAAAACCCTGCCCTTTGCCTTTCCTTAAATTACATAAATTAATTTAGTGCACTGTCCCAAACCATTCTGTGGCGAGAAGTAGCAGATAATTGCTCCCTATTAACTTTTTCTGTGTTGCTCATAACTTTCCTCTGCGACATTCCACCTCAGCCATCTCTTTCCCAAACAGATTGCACACCAGCCCATTTAATCTCTCCCTACTCGGAGGTTGTATCTATATCTATATAGATCCAGCAGCCTTTTCCTCTCTTATATGCTTCTCCTAGCACTGCTATGTGTCTCACATTTAATACCTCCCTACTTGGTTTCTAGTCTGAGTTGTATCACTTGAATTGTATAAAGTCAACTCTGTGTAATACATGTAAGAAAAACTGTTCTAAAATCATGCTTTGATGTTACTTCAGAGGTATCTTTAGACTGGAGATCAAACCAAGGCAATAAATAGGGCCCCAGTGTGAATACATGCATTTCCATGGAGCAGTACTTAGGTGTCTTTTACAGGAGACAGTTCCACAATTCCTGTTTCAGATAAATCCGAGACACACAAGGTGCGAATGAAACGAGAGCAGGGCCTTTGAATTCTGAATTTTTTCTCTTTATATGAGAAAATACAGTCTTTTCCTTCATTCACTGCTCGTTACCATGGATTAGGAGCAGACCTTGATGTTGCAAGGTCAGGTAAACCAGGATCTGTGTAACCAGGAGCAAGTTACAGGATTGTCCATGGAGCAGGAATGCGGAGTGACACCTAAATTGCTCTGACAGGAACTAATATTTGAGGTAGGATAGCAAGGATTTGTACTTATTATATTTGAAACATTTGCTTATACCTAAAGATAGTCCAAAATCTGGACATAAACCAATTGTCCCTTGGCATCCTTATTTTAATTTAACAAGGATTTGCACCTCTCGTGCTGCCCACTGGGAAGATGCTCTCAGGTTGCTCCTGTGCTCCGTTTGCGGAGCAGCACTGTGAGAAATGCTGCCCACAGGCACAAGTGTTCGCAGACCAGGCCCAGAAAATGGGTGGGTTTTGTTTGTGTGTGTGGTTAAAGGGGCACACGTGGAGGGGCCCAGGGCACAATGGCAAAATGTGTAACGTGGGGATGTTGAGGAATGAAACTGAAGTTGAGGAAAGTCCTAACTCAGAACTGGCTCAGAGTTCATGTTTCTGTTGCATTTATTCGTGAGTAAAGATAATTCAGTCTAAAGATGCACTAGAAGTTAGGTCAGGTCTACTGAATTCATACAACTTTGATGGAATTGTCTGTGATGTATCAGCTGGCCCAGATACCAAGAATATATTTAAACTGCAAGGAAGGAGTTTTTGTTTCTTTTAGTCTACAGCTGTGTGCTTAAATGTACAAACCAAGAGCTCCCCAGCCTCTCTCTGCATTAGCTTCCCAGCCAACCTGCTTTAGAGGAATGATCGGGCTTGCTGCGATCATGTCAAAGTTATGATAAGTAAATTACAAGCTGCATGTTACCTTTTATTTTTACCAAATAAGAAACCAGCAACTGAGTGGTAATTGCCACACCAACTACATTTTTGCTGCCTTAAAGGCGGTTAAATAATACGTTGTCTTTTCTTGTGGATAATAGGAACATTTTATACAACATTATTCCTTCACCTAAGGATCTGTCTCGTGGGGATCACTGGTGGAAATTGTACTTTGTGGTGGAGATGTGGCTGGGTAGGACATCAGCCACCAGCGCTAATGGTTCTCTGCTGAGAAAATCACCCCGAAAATGTAAATGCGAAAGAAGATGCATTTCAGATAATCTTAGAAAATGAGGGAGGAATAAACAAGGCAGCTGGGACTCGGTGGCATTTCCTGATTTGTGTAGGTCCTGTTCCCCTCTTGTTACCAGCATGTGTGCAAACAGTGGCCATGCATTTTGCACTGATTAGCCTGACGGTTTGAAAGATTAGCTTGGTTTGACGTGGAACGGTGGATGCAATTAGGAAAATAAGACCATATGTTATAAGGACCTTAGCTGGATAATGAGAATGGAGGGAGATGAAAAGTGTGTTCCAAAGTCTCAGTGAAGTGATTCGTTTAACAAACAGAGGCTGTCAAATCTCGACTGACTAGACAGAAGGGCTGTTGCATGTAGTTATTACTGCAGAGGATTTGCAGAACATGATGAGCAAATGGCAGATAATTTCACAAAGCAAAGACAAATAAGTTAACAAAGACAAAGTCATCAAGAGTGTGCTTGAACTGAAAACAACATTGTCACGGGCACAGGTTCTCTTTAGCTACAACACTTGGAGTTAGAAATAACACATTTAAGGAGAGTGAAAACCTGTAAAATGAAGGAAAATATTGTTTTGTTTGGAATAATTGTTTGGAAAATGGAGATCAAACTGATCTGAAATTTGTATAACAATTTTTCCAGTGGGTTAAGTTTTTCTTACTCAAGATGTGTGATCCTGCTTGTCAGACACACCAAGAAGGCTTCTTCCCTTCCCTTTTCTCGACAACATTTCTTGAGAAGTGCAAAAACTGCCAAGAAACCCAAGAGCAACCTGGGTTAGACAGTTAGAAAAACTTGTCCTCAGAATCTCTCTGATCTCAGGCATTTTTGCCCTTGCCTTTATCTGTGATATCACTGTATCACCTTGTTATACAGAACCACGCCTCTTCTTTCCCCAAAATCAGAGATTTTGGCAGCTGTATGTAGGTGCCTCTGTGAGCTACACATTCTGTAAACTTCTGGTCATACTTTCTGCTCTTCTCAGCCACTTTTGGTTGAGCTCCTCAACTTTTTCTGATTTACAGCACCCTTAACTGGGTGCTTTTAACCATCCTGTAGTTGTGCAGCTGATTGTTCCTGTTTAAACAGGAAATTTGTTCCTACTGAATTTTTCCTCCTTTATTTTTCTTTTCAGATCAACTCCACCACTCAAGATCATCTTGATTTTTTAAAACCTGTTTTCATATTCCAACATGTTTGCAGTTCCCTTCTGCTTCATGTTAAGTGCAAATTTTATAAGTCTGTGCTTTGACCTTCAGCGGTCACTAATAAAACCTGTCCTTGCAGGAATCTGAGGATGCAGCACCTCTCTCAGGAGCTGCTTGCCAGGTCCTCACCTTCTGACACTTCAGCCCCTCCTACCTTCCTTCTTAGTGTGTGTTTGCTGGCAGTTTTTCAGTCTCCAACCTAACAAGCTCATCTAAGCTGTGTTAGTGTGAGAAAATGGCATGGAAGTAGCACAAGTCTTTTATTATGATACAGGAAATTGGTTGACACAACTCACAGTGAAAAAATTTGTCACAATTGTGTCACAGTTTTGATAAACTTGTGCTGGTTGTTACCCATTTCCCTAATGTCTTCTGGGCACACGCAATGACTTAATTTAACTATTTGTTCTAATATTTTTCCGGTAAGAGACATTAAACTGCCCGGTTTGTAAACCTCTGGCTCTTCTGTTTTGGTTTGGTTTAGGTTTTTTATCTCCCTAGGGACTTGAGGGCTTTTACAGTTTAAAAGTCTGATTTTCCAGTCTTCCTTTTCCTCACCCATTTGCAATGCATTTTAGCTGACAGGCTTGAAGTCAGACAGAAAAAAACAGACACCCATCATAAAAGATTGTGTTGTAAAATCTTTTCCAAATGTGCACAATAGATTTACAAACGTTTCTCAAAATCTACATGCTTCATTTTTCAAAACATCAACAAAAAACCCCTCTGGGAGCAGAGAAACACAAACACTTGAGAGATGAAACCCACAGAAAATACTGGTTTGTTGCAGTATTAACCTGCTTATCTTACCAAAGGTTATCAAACACTTTAAAGAGACCTTTTCCCTTCTCTGAGTGATTATATTTTTTTCTCCTGTGATGCTTTCATTCCTCTTACACACAGAGAAGTCGGGATTTTTTCTAATTGTTGCCTAATTAAAAACAAAACAAAAAAAAATTACCTCTAATAAAATAATGACTCCTACTTGAGGCCATCAGCTCTCCCAGGTAATCATTAATCCCAAGGAAATGAGACAGGCCTGATTGTTATTACTAAAATATATTGCTAATGTAATTTAGAGCTTCCTAGAAACAGATTTCTTGACTGTGTTTTCATCCTCCTGGTCCTTCCTAAGAAATTGTGCATGAATTTATCCATCTACAAATGAAAAGATTATTGCAATAAACAGATTTAGGGTGTTGCACAGAAAAGTAAGATAGCGAGACTTTAAACCAGCAATGGAAATAGCAAATTTAATTTTAAGGTATGGTTGGGGCTGTAACAAAGGGTTTTTTTTCTAAACAGAATGGCTGTCCAGAGGAGGGGGACAAGTTGTGAAAGCACCATGGTGAAGCCTTCTATCTGTGCTATCTCAGATTCCAGCTGTGTTTTCTTCATGTGTCTGAGAGTTTGTGAGCAGACCCTCTCAATTTTTTACAATTTTTAAATTTTTTTTTTCATTGTGTAGATCTTAATTGCTAAATCATATTAATGCAGACAGCTAAAACAAAGTAGTTATATAAAAGTATTGAGAATAGTTAATTATATAATTAATTGGAGCATTTATCCATCATTACTTATTTGCAGAAAGAATTTAATCACAATCAATGAGGCTCCTCATATATGAATGGCTGTTGAACTTGGAGAGTTTGGTCTATGATGAAATAAGAATTAATTAAGAAAAACATACATGTCAACCAATTCAGAAATGTTTTCAATGCTTTGGAGGTGGTGCAGGCTTCTAAATTTCTCCCCATTTGCAGAGGAGAGTATTAATAGTGTTCTGGAAGGACAAGAACACCAAAACTTCTTCTTTTTTATATTATGAACCCAGATTCAACACTGAATTATTTGAGACCTGATAAGTTCTTTAGCTTGAAATTCTGTAAGAGAAAAGCAGACAAACCTGTCTCAAGCTTCACTTAAATAGTTTGAACACTCTGTGACTAACTGAGATTGTAACAACCTGTAAAAATGACAAAAAAGATACAGCAAACCATGACATGGAAATGTTTTGTTTCAGCCTTCTTTATTTTGTCAAGCTGGCAATAAATCTAAAGAGATAAGAATTTAACAGATGGGTTGTGAAATTGCTAATGTATGAACTGTACCTCTGGTGGACTCTGTGCCCTTTCTTTCATGACTGTCACCTCTTAAATATATGTGACAGCAATAACCCTGAGTTTGGCCTGTGTTTTGCAGCTGGAAGTGCTGTGCTAAGAACAAGCTTCACAGCTTGGTGGAAACCCTGACCTCGCTGTCATCCACAGTTATGTGCTCAGCGACTTCACCAGCTCTCACTCTTAAGCAGAATAAAAAGGAAAAAAAAAAAGCAGATTACTGAAAACCTCTCAAAACTCCTTTTGGTCTCTGGACAGCAATTCCCAATGCATTATTAGATTCAAGGACAGTCTGTGTGGGAGCAACCCAGTCTCATGGAAGGTGTTTCTGCACATGGCAGGGGGCTGGACTGCATGACCTTTGAAAGGTCCCTTCCAACCCAAGCCATTCCATGATTCTATATTTTCAAGATGTAGCGATAGCGCCCCGGTGCCCTTTTACTGGCACCCCAGGGCAATGCTGAAGTTCCAGTGCAACCCAGAGGTGACCAGTTTGAGCCAGCAGCACAGCATGACTGTCCCAGAACTTTATCCTGTCCAGGTTAACCAGGGCAAAGGTACATCCTGCATCTGTTTAGCTTCAAAAGTTGCACTTTCCTCTCAGCAGTGTGTTTACACCAGTGTAATTGCCTCCATAAACAACAGCGCTGCGTTGACAAGGTCCAAGGATTCACACAAAAATTGGTTTTGCTGTATCCTTGATGCATTTCATATGCTGCAGTTCTTTTACCGTTTTTCTTCTCTCCAAAATGATAGCTTTCAGGGTTTTATGATACATATTTGATGATGCTGGCTGATTAGTTTGAACTTCTGCGGCTGACGTTGCCATGGATGTTCAATGGAGCTGATGCCTCCCTCGTGCTCTTCCTCCTCAAACAGCAATGACATTTGACTACCAAGCCACCAAATGAGGAAAGGAAAGTGTCACCCGGGATAAACTTCATATTAGAGCAGGAAGATTGTGAATATGAGATCACATCACAGTTGAATGGAACAGGCTTACAGGTGATTAGCAGTCGGGAAATAAGGAAAACACCTGGTTTTGTGCAAAAATCCAAGCTTTAATCTAAAGCAAAGCACGAATTATCATTGCTAAGATGTCTTAAATCAGTATTTCTTGTATATTTTAGAGAAGTAACTTTAAAAAGTGTTGCTGTGTTTGCGTTCTCACAGGCAGCTGACGGGGTGGAGGGCAGGAGGAGCAGCTGTGCTCCCTTGCTGTGAACACCCCTGCAGCAGAATTTCCACTTCATTGCTGATTTTCATGAGCCCCACTGCAAACTTCTGACCCAAACCACTCTGAAGTTAAAGGAAATTATTCTATGGACTTCACTTTACATTGCTGCTGACCCTAGCAGAAAACCAGGGAAGTTTGGAGGAAGGATGTGGGGTTTTTGTTACCTTGAAGCAGACATCATTATATTTGGTTTATTTATTTTGTTGCTTTGAATGTCAGGTTAGAAATTGGTAAGCCATGCGGTCTGCAGGCCCCCAATGAAAAGACCTCAGAGAAATTTTGTTTTGATGGACAGAGTAATTGCTGAATGCTTCAGGCTACTGATGTACCCAGCACCTAGATCACGTGTGAGGGGATCTTCGCACAGCACAGTCCCACTTGTAATTAGTCAGTGACGGGGTATTGTTCTCTGCCTTTCTCATATGTACAGAGTGATTTCTGCCTCGCTGATGACTGTAAACATCATTCTAAGTACTATTTTATGATCCCTGTAGGAATAACAATGTAAACAGCGTAATTATGTTCACCTTTGAGGCATATCTAGAAACTTTGTTCTTCCAGAAGAGTGATAACAGAAATGAGTACTGTTGACAAGGTAAACAGAGAGCCACCAGAACCTGCTTTTTAGAGACAGCCAATGCTTGAGGGAACTACGCATTCAACACCATAAAAAAAGAAATTTAAAAAAGAGCGTTATATAGTTATCTTGAGATTTATTCATAAATGTATTACTACACGGGAAAAAATACTGAAAGCAATACATTCTGAGATCTTTCTTATTCTGAAAGAAGCATGAATACTTATTACTAGTAAACCATATTTCTCTGGGTAATTATTATGAGTTACATAGATCATATGCATATTTATGTCTATTTTTACCCACACTTTCACAGCACTGGCAGGGTTCCTCCAGGGTCGATCTGTACTTAAAAGACACTCACTATCTTCAGACTTCAGCCTTTCTTTGTTTGAACAGTGTATATAGCAAAGCATCCTGCTTTAGACTCCCAGGTTGTTAGCTCTTCACAGAGAGGAAACCTCAGGAATATTTCCTATCTCTTGGACTCTTCAGCGTAATACAATTAGATAATTTTCACTGCAGGTCTTTTCAAGGGGTTTTAATACTGAAGATAAAGATGCAGCTATGGTTATGAGACAGAGCATATTTAACCATTTGCTTTAGATTTACCTACCATAAAACAGTAAGATCTGGGGTATGGGGGAGAGAAATGTCTACAGTTCTGAGAAAATTCTCTATAGATTTCTCAGTTTCTATGCCAAGACTGAACGTTTTTGGAGTTCTGTCTGGAGACACTGAAAGGCTCCTGAGTCCTTGCACACAGCTTTCATTCCATTGCTCACCTCCCTCCTCTGCATCTCAGAGCTCTTCTGAACAGCAGAGACTGCAAAAACCAGTCCCTTCCTCCAGCTCAAGCCTCCTTCAAGTTGGTGGTTTTTTGAAGCTGTCCTTTTCTTCTCTGACTTTTGGGAGAAAAGCTAACATGTTTCCTCATTTTTTTACACATAAGTCTGTCCCACCCTGCAAACCCAGGTGCTTTGAAAACCAAATATTAGATGGACTGGTCTCTTGATGTTTTGCAGCAAAGTATCATCCTGGTTTGAACAGAGATCCTCATCTCTTCATGACCCTCCATTTCTGTATTAATTTGGGTTAATTGCACAGGTGGCATGTTCCTGTTGACAGGCCTGAGAATGAATGCTGGATGCTAAACACACAGAGGCATTCGTGATACACTAGTTTCACAGTGCTGAAGGCAGTTTCATAACTTAAGACAAATTCTACAAATAGATGCACCTGTTTATCTGCAGATGGAGAATATAAAGTGTGCTATTACTGTGAAACTTCTGAATGCAATTTATGTGTTTGCCTTACTCATAAATTATATTCGCAGGTTTAGAATAAACATCTCCGGCTTCCCACTGCAGAGAAAATTATTATCAGCTTTTAAATACTGCTTTTCAGCAGATTAGTCCTGCCTGTAAGACATCATAAGGTAATAAAGGTACATTTTCCACCTAACTGCATTTGGGCATGGAAAATACCTAACGATAACAATAACAACAATTCTTGGCATTATTATAGCAGCGTTGATCCAAAGATCTCCAAATGCTTTCCAATAAGTAATTAATTAGGCCTCACAGCACCCTGGAGAGTTAATTACAAATTATCAAGCATAATCACAAACTGCTTCCATTGAAACTATTTTTGTACTCTTTCCAGAGGAAAACAAAATATGCTGGCTATAATGCTGTGACCTTTCTCTCCCCTACTTCATTTTGCAAATGTAATTAGATGAGAATTTGGATATATCCTGTTTTAGGGAAAGCTAATATGATCACTGCTGACCACAAAACTCATTAAAATTTTCTGTTTCTTCCGTGAGATGATACTTTATAATCTTGCTCTGCTCCGTGAATCAACAGCAGCAACAACAACAAAAGAAAAACTGCTAAGCATTTTCCTGGAATTCCAGAGAGATTCTAAATCGTGGTTGTCCATGTGTTCTTCTTTCACAAGGGTGGTGATTTTAAGGGTGTTTGATCCAGGGTTTAGTTCTTACGCAGCAAGAAGAGGAGGGCAGGCCTGCGCTGCCTCCGTTCCTTCCGGGATACAGCAAGCTCTGCTAATCCAAATAAGATAATTTGGGTCTGAGAACATATTTGTCAGAGCATGTTGAGTCCGAGGGAATATCAGGAGGGAACAGTAGTTCTCATCTCATGTTTGCAAAGGGGCCCACAGTATATGAACTCAAACACTTATGGGGGGTGAGCTGCTCTAAGTGGGCCTTCTGAAGAAATTAAATTCCCTCTCTTGGTAAAATAGGAATAAAAATTGGAGGAGGCAAAGAGGGGAAAATATTGACATCTGAAACAGCAGCCCGAAACAGCATAACTAGAAACATCCCGGATTTCCACAAATGAAAAGATGAGATACAGCTTTTGCCCATCAGAGACCTGTGATTTTACCTTCATCTCGTATAATCGTAGGAGTAATTAAACCCCCTTTTATTTATGCTCAGTTATGTCTTTTGTCGCTCTATAGTTATTGGCTTGCTTTTGATATAAGATGAATTCAGTTTACTTGAGTAATTATCTGAGGGCAGAGTGTTCTCTCTTTTCACATACCAATTTTTGAAAAGAAATGAAAGAAGAAACTAATAATGCTCTTGTTTACAAGAATAAATCTCATGGACAATTTGCCATCTGAAAAAATTCCAATATTTCAACAGTGAAAATATGGTACATACTCATGTTCATGGGAAATATGTACAAGAATCATACAGAAGTATTAAAGGCTACTCTGCTAAATATGTGAAATTAACAGTGAAGATAATTTTTGTCCCTCTAGCAGAAAAGTCTAAAAGCAGTGGAGACAGAAAACCTGGAACAGTAGAAGCTGATTGAAAGTTTCTCTTCCTTACTTGCTGTTGGAGTGGGATACATATGTAAACAGTAATATTTAAACATGCATATGACGCACCGGAGCAGTACAGTGCATGACCTACCTTCCCCCCCTTCTTTTTTTCTTAAATTCTAGAGGGAAGTCATTAATAAGAAAATAACAGGTTTATGAAATTTCATAAGAGCTACCAGAGGGAATTACCCTCCTAGTAAATTTACAGACAATAAAAATAACCTTTAGGAAAATAATTGAGGACTTTGTGTTGTAAGTATATGTTTATGGTTAATTTTGTGCTACTACTTTATCCCATCAGAGAAGAGAGCTAATTTTCTGAAAGTATTAATTCATTAAGCATCCACTGGTCTTGTTGTACTCTGCACAAATCCCAGTGAAGTCAACAGCTTCATCCAGATGTGAAAGATAATTTGATCCCAGAAGTGATTCCAAAGCATAATAGAAATGAATGCTATTTGTCTCTACGGTTTTTTAAGTGCAACCAAACTAATGAGAAAGGGTGCAGAGTCTGAATTCAGTTTGATTAAAGCTCTAAACATTGATTGGGTCCAGAAGATAATTTAGAGGCAGGCACAGAGAAGTTTAGTGCTGGTGAAAGCATAATGAGAAGGAGAAGAAAGCCCTAGGAAAAAGCTGGACTGATATAATTACACAAGGGAAGAGGGTTGATGATATGTGCTGTGAAATGCCCGTGTGCAAATAAGCACAGTAACTGCTCAAGCATTCAGTTTTTCAAATAAAAGAAGATACGTGGTAAGAAATGAGGATTTGTAATTGCTCTGTGGGACAGAATTGAAGTGAGGCGTTTCCTTACAAATGCAAGAAGCCCTGGCTGTTAAACGACCCTCACCAGCACAGATTCATCCATGTCCTGGAAACAGGTGCTTGATTGGCAGCCCTTCCCTTTGAAGTACTGAGCGAGGAAAATCTATCTGCTCACCTGTTTGTACAACTCTGCAAGAGCTACACGGGGAGAACAAGACTGATTTTATCCCCTGTTCTGGGACACAGCAGCTGTATGTTTATTTGCAATGGATGAGGCCAACTAGAGCACCTTGAACAGAGGTTTCTCTGGTTTATGTTTACCACAACTTTTCATAAGAGTGGTATTTTTCTATATCAGAGAAGGGCTGAGGCTTGATATATTTAGGGGAAGTTTAGGTTATGAATTTTCCTCTAATAATCGTCTTTTAGAAAACACTAATGTGGGTCAACACAGTGTTAATCTTTTGCCAGCAAATTCCCTAATTTCCTTGTAGAATTTAAGTCCCTCTTCTTCATTTCCCTGTAATTTATCAGACAAAAAAGGGCAATTATGAAGAATAATACAATGCAGATTCAATACAAAGCAAAATATCTACTATGGGAACTCTAAAAGGAAGCTAAAATCTCAGAGTGCATTTTCTTGCAATTTAATAAAACTAAAAATTGCACATCCTTTCAAGAAGAAATAGAAATAATGCTAACCAAGTAACACTTTTACTTTGTTTTAAAAATATCCATCATCAGCATAAGTTTAGGTGAAGCTATTTAGGTGCTACCCATCATTAAAAGGCTGAACTTAAATCCAAATGGGGTCCACCTCTCTTTTAACTGCTCCAGATATGAATGTCCACATCTTATTCAGAACACACAGGCAGCTGGCTAAGGGGAATACAGAGAGGTCTGGGCCGGTCCTCAAGGTAGGAATGCCAAAACAAGAGAGGGAGCTGTGGGATGGCTGGAAAATAAGCACACATTTCCAAAGAAGAGTCCCAAAACATCTTTTTTTGAGACACAGAGTAAAGCAATACCCGGATAAGGTAAAAAAAATCTCAGCTCCAATGACCCAGAAGGTTGATGAGTAAAACTTAGTGAACTGATGCAAATTGGGTCATGGTAATTTTTTACTTTTTTAATCATTTAACAATGAAAATACAGATCCGTGAAAAACGTTTTTTCAGCCAAATCTATGTAAACCTAGGCTTCTTCTTCAGTCATTTTTTTTTCTGCACTCCTATTTTTTGTAGGAGATTTTTTTCTTTTCTGTGACTGTTTTAAGACACTCTTTTAATATTAAGCCTTCTTTTGCTTCAGGAGGGATGCTGCCAAGGAAAGAGGATGGTCTAGCAACATTTTCCAGAGTGGGACTTGTCCTGGGAAAGGTGGTGATGACAGCAAATTTTACTCTGTGCAAACTCCTGAACATCAGCAGAGAGGATAAATAGATTGGCCAGTGTGTTTCTCTGTCCATGTCTGTCCTGTGTTTTCTCCCTGGGTCCTCATGTGAATCCCAAACCACATTAAACCAACTTTCAGCAAAGTTCTTTTTAAAAAGGATAGTATGAGCTTATTAAGAAGTTCACCCAGAGAACACAGACTATTGATTGGTTTTAAGAGGAGAAAATCTGAATGATAGCAGTGAGGCCTTAGGTTCCAACTTTTATATTTTTCAAATCCTATACTGCCTAGTGTGTAACTCTGAAATTTCGTGTGGCCTGTTAACTACTGTCCTCTCATACTGGTTAGACATAACAAACCCTCTCTAGGTTTGCTCTCCAAGGACACCTCGATTGCCCCAGGGCCCCAAAATGTGTAAACTAAAAGCCCCTGAAGAGGAGGGGAAAACTTGGGATAATTACATCATTAACTGAAGTTATAATTGGAGAATTAACCCTGATATGCAAATGGACCAAATTTATAAAAGTGTGAAGAACCTGTGGCCCAGTGTCCATCTTGAGTGTAGCCTTTTTGACTGCCCAGGGTGTACCTTTGGACGCCCTTCAAATAAATACCTACTTTTATTCTCTTATTCTAGTCTAGCCTCTGTTTTCAGGTAGCCACTTCCAGGCATCAGGTTTGGCACCCCAGATGGGACAAGGAGTGATGCTTCGTGTGTGTAACGGCCATGGCTGAGTCTTTCCTTGGACATGACCCTGCCCAGGCAGAGGCAGAAAGGTGCAACTCAGAGCAGGGTTTATCTCCACTGGGTTTGAGGGACAGCAGAAGGCATTTCTTTCTTTTACTTCTGCTTTCTGTGGGGACAGGAATGCAGGGTATTTCTGGACATAGTGTTTGTCAGTGGTAATTGAAACCTGGATAATGTGAAATACTGCTCTTTTTTTCCCCCCAATGATTCTTTCCTGAATACTTCACATGGTCAAAGATACATGGAAAAAAGGATGCTGGCCTTGCTGTTAATGTAATTATATGGGAAGAAAGGTAATCAGCTGTTTTCATGCACTCTGATAATGAACTACAAGCTGTGAGAAATCTGCTTGCATAATAATAAGAAAGATGCACAATAAACACTGAGTGTGATTAATTATCCGAGTACATTTGTATCCAATTTAGCATCAAACAGTGTCATGATCAGAATATTTGGTCTGTCTGGAGCCTGGAACAGAAGTATGAATGAAAGAAGCTTAAGTGCATTCTGGCAAATGCTACACTTAATGTGTTTGGTTTAGAATACAAAACCTTGGAGGTAATTAGTAAATGAGGTCCTGATGGCAGTATGTGCATGACTGCCATTATTGTTAATGGTGAACATGTGCTTAACACCCTGAGCTCTCTACCAAAACTTTATTGAAGTAGTTGCAGAAAGATGTCCAAAATGCTGCGGAGCCTGGAGTAAAACAGACTGCTAATGTCAACCAACGTGTGCAATAAAGAGAGCACACTGATTAGGTGATATTTTTCAGAATCTCATCTTTAGAGAATAATTACTAATCTTGAAGACTCAGCAGACACCGCACTATACAGAGCACAACCTGCTCTGTGATATAACTAAATAAATACCTTCTTACGAGTCAGACTCCTACAGCCACAGAGCTGGTGAGAGAACAGGCTTCAGTCATCGCTCAGAGCAGTAGCATATTGATGCATTCTTGTCTCTCTACTTTACATGCAATCAAAGTGTAAAATTCATCATCCTTTGATTCCTGCTTAGTGCTATGGAAAAATCTTTTAAAAATCTAAGCAGGCTGTTGAAGAAGGACAAAACAAAGAAATGACAGAGCTCAGACTAAAAATTTTGACATCTCAGGGGAAGGTCAAGAAAGTTTTGCAATAATAAATAACCGTAGGATGATATATTTGTGTTAATTTGCCTGGCTTTAAAAGGATGTGGGTTTTTTTTAAAACTTCTGATGTCATGTCTTGTTGAAAAAAATTATGATTGTCACTGTTTAGACAGTGGCAATTAATCTGTAATTTATTCTGCCACCTTAGGAGTTTCCAAGCTGCTTCCCTGTCCTGCCAGGGGCTCACTCCCTCAGCCCACGTCCCTGCAGTCCGGAGCTCAGACGGGCAGCTCTCTGAAACTCGACGTGGTAACCATGGTGAACAGGCACCTGAGGCAAGTTACAACCATTATTCTGTATCCTTGAAAACAAAACCCTAGAGAAGCTATTTATTAGGTTTTACTGAAAATAGCAAGCAGCAGAAAGAAGTTGGGATAAGGGAAGAATTATAACCAGAATAGCTTTCATAATGGAGCTTTCGGTACTTGGGAGCATGGGTAAAAAAAACTTGGTGGCTGTTTCTATTTATTTTCTCAGAAGTTACTATTTCAGAGTTATTCCTTGTGATCAATACCAGCTTCAAGACCCACAGAGTAAATCCAGATGACTGCTGCTCAAAGTCTTTTTAAATGGTTGGGTGGTGTTTTCCTCTGGCTGTTCCTCAGCATGCAAGCCAGGTTCTGCAGGAGCTGCAGCAGGCAGAAGAATGATAAATGCAAGGAAGGGCTTTGCACACTGCTGGATGGGAGAAGGACAAAGGGAAAGCACAGGGACAGGAATTTGGTTGTGCGTGGGTGTAATGATTATGTGCCAAAAAGATGTAGTTAAATGAATGTTTAGCGAAGGAATAAAGGTATAGAATGTATCTTCACAGAATAAACAGGCAAGCAATTTGCATGAAGTTCACATCCCTGCGAACATCTACTTGCTACTTCTGTGCAGCAATATGCACTAGAGTGAAACAAGAGAGCAGGATGTGGTTTGTGAATGCTCTCAAGTCTCACCTCTATGTCTTTGAAATAGATGCTCTCATGGAATAGGATGCATGGTCACCCCATGTGAGACTACCTAAAAGTTGCCTGAAGTACCTGACATGACTGAGTCAAGATATTTCCACATTAAAAAGCTGAAATTTGCTCTAAATGCAAACACTCTAACACAGTTGTGGAATCAGCAGTCTCTTTGCACACAAGAGGGAAGAAGTAGTTCTGAGCAAGACAAAGCTCTACAAGATGCTTAACAACTGCTCATTGTCACTACAGGTGATGTGCATATAGAAATGTAAATACTGCCAGAAAATACTCGCCAGAAACATCCACAAACAATGCACACAGACTAGGCTCACAAAGGAAAATATTTACTGAAAGCACAAAGAGACTCTATAACTCACGTGAGTTCAGCACATTGCCATTCAAAGAAAAGATGTTTCTTTTAGTTGGGGAGATGAATATTTTAACATGAAGGTTCACCCTATACTTATCTGACACTTCTGTACGTGTACCTCATTATTCATGGTTTATTAAACTGGTTAAAGTGGTCAACAGGCACTGCAAATGCCTTTACTTTAATGTTGCATGTTACATTAGAAATGGCTGGATAAACTTATCTAAGACATTTAGCAGTGTGAAGTGCAACCTTAAAATTCAAGTAAATGAGTTTTTAATAGTGGTTGATGTGTTATGACTATGCTGTGCCATAAATGTTATGCATACTATTTTTGAGGTATTTACACATTGCTAAATTCCATCTACCAGTACTGCTGTGTTTATTAAATTATATAAACAAACATTAAAATAAATGTAACAGTCAAGTGTAAAGTTCTCCCTCAGATCTGCACAGCAGAAACCAGTTTGGATATTCCAGTGCTGTTAAGTTTCCAAGGCTCTCCCTGAAAGCAGTAAGATCAAAACTGCAGTTCAAACAGGCAGTCAAGGTGTTGGTATGTTTATCTGAGTTCTGTTGGTATGGAAATCCAGAACAGCGGATTTGCTTGTTTCCATACGTTCTCAGTGAAATCAGATAAGGTAGAACTTAAAAGTGTTAAGGCCAGTTTTTGAAGGATGAAAAACTCCTTGTGCTGGGGCATTTCAGTAGATCTAAGCCTGTTTATAAACAATATGGGAGCCATATCTATAGTGAGAATTCTATGTTTAAGCTATGGTTGTCTAACAGTTCCCATAATCAGCCTCTAATTTTCAGTTGTTTATAACTCTCCACACTTATGTTTGCTTCTGGCTACATAATTTAAGCCACATTACTTAGATTTAATCTCCTGCTATGAAAGCTTGTTATTTGTCAGCAGATCCTCTTGCACCAGAGGTGCTTTTTGCTGACTTCGCAATCAAAAGTTCCCTAAAGGGGAAGCCTTTGCAAACCTCTGCATGTGTCCCCAGCTTTACAGAGAGTTGTTGCAGAGCTTTACATGAGGCGTGCACGGTCCATACTTCCACTGTTCCTACTGAGGGGTCACAGCTTGCTCAAATTTCTAGTGGAAGGTGGCCCTGCCCTTGGCAGGAGTTTGGAACAAGATAATCTTTAAGGTGCCTTCCAACCCAAACCATTCTATGACTCTGTTTGGGTCTCCGGCTGCTGGAGCAGTCACATCTCTTTGCATTTGGGGGTTTCTGTCTCAGCAAGGCTCAAGCTGACAACAAAATGCTGTCTCATGCTTGCTTTTAGCTTTGCAGGTGCCAGAGACAGGCAGGGGATCAGAAAACATATCTGGCTCAAACGATGAAGGTAGGTAAAGACTGAGAAGGATGGAAAGGAGGGAAATGAAGGAGCAGGACCAAATATAAGGTGATAGGAAATGGGCGGGATGTGAGCTGAAAGTAAAAGTAAGGAAGCTGATGAGAATATTAGGAGCCACAAAGATGAAGGGATAGGAGTGATGATGGTGCTAAAGGGGGGAGTTTGAATCAATGCAAGGGCATTTTTCCAAGCAGCAGTGGGGCAGGAGATGGGGGAAATAGCAGGAAACAGAAGGAGTTATGGGAAAGAGAACTGAAAATGAGGAGTGAGTTGGATCCACATGATAACCTAAGCCAGCTGACCACCAGCATGCCCAGCTCAGCCACGTTTGTCGAAAAGATCATTTATTACCCTGGGCACTGCTAATGAGCACCCTTCTGGTAAAATGTGGACCTGTGTGTATATCTTGTGTCCAGCTGTGCTGTGGGTTGTAAAGCAAGTGCACAAAGAGGACACTGCAGTTCATGACTCCTTTAGTGTTTAGCAGTCACTCTGAACACGCTCTGGGGACACACAGGCACACTCCTGGAGGGCGGTCACAGGATGACCCTGTCAGATGGGTCCCAGTGGCTGTGTGCCTGGGCTTTTATGTGCTTGCAGTGAAGAAGATGAATCTGAGTAATTCAGTTCTGGAATGGATGTGTTGGGAAAAGAGGCCTCTCTGTGCTAAGCCTGCAGTGAGCCTTGACAGGATGCCACCGCTAGGGAAGCAGGTTGGGATAAAGGAAGGGACCCTTCAGGTATCATCCGTGGGGTAGCAAGAACCCCTGGCTGTTTCCCCCCTGGCTGTTAGTAAGGGGAGGAGGGGATGTTGGTGAACAGTATTTGGAAACTTCTCCTTTTCTCATTTCCATCCCAGCAGGGATTGGGAGATGCTGAAATCACCAGAATCGCCAATCTGGACACAGGGTGGTGTGTTGTGCATCAGGTGGCTGAGATGGGGAGGGTTTATGCCTGGAACTGGGAGTGTCCAAACTGCTCTTGCATAAATGAGAAAACAGGTCTCCTTGCCTGGACAGAAGGCAATCATTTTCATGCTTTTATATACTGTAAAAGCTCTTACGGCATCGACTACATTCCGACCTTCCTTAAATGAAAATTTCATCTCAACAGCTTGTAGTATTTTCAGCCTGGGAGGAGACCCATTGAAAAATTAATATTAGAGCATTTCAACACCAGCCACAGCTCTGTTTAGCTCCAAATTATATGATTCTTGAATTAGCTACTGTCTGTTTTCAGTAGTTTTCCATTACAAAGGGTCAGGCACCAGAGGAAATAGTTTTCTAAACCAGAAAGGAATATTAAATGACACAGCTGATAAGTATGAACAGTGGTGCAGAAGATTTATTGAGTAATGTGTTAGGTTGATAAATGATAACATTTATTTGCAATTTGAGGATGTGACCCAAATGACACTCATTAGCTCAGCTTGTGTAGAACCGATTAGTTTTGTAAATGTATTATTTGTCTGGTGCTATTGGAAGGAGAGTCTGTTTTAATTGATTGGAAATCTGTTTTATTTCAGTGAATATTATGTATTCTGTTTTTAATTGTATTCTGTTTTTTCCATCCTGAATGTCAGGGATATTACAGTCTATTACTTGGGCAGTGGAGTGCTGGAAGGCTGCAGTGAGTGCATTAATCCATACAAAGAGGGGTTGTAATAAAGCAAGATTTCTGTTACCCACTGGGATTCTTAGGAGTGCTCTGGGAGGGAAATGAGGATGCAGCTGGCTCACACAAGTTGCCCTCCTTCTGCTGGTGGAGCTTGAACAACATATGTTCAGCTTCCCAAAAAGGGTCACGGATTTCAAAGTATGATTCCAATTACATGGAGCTCTTTGCCTGTGCCCATCACCAGTGCCAGGTGGGGACACCGAGGAAATGCCTTGTGCTCTCTTCTGGACCCCAGCTATAAAGTGTAGGGGTTTGGAGAACCTGAGAACAAATGTTTGTGTTTTGGGCTTTGCTGCAAAACTCCAGTGGATGTTAAAAAATTACACTTTTCCATAGGTCTTTCTGTCCCAGAAAATGGAATAGAAACTGGTGCCTTTTTTTTAGGAAAGTTCAAAAAGCCTAAAGAAATCAGTAGAATTTCTGAAGTTGTGTCTGTGTAATATTCTGAACTAAGTGAGAGCCTTGAAAGGTATTTTAAGGAGAAACACTGGCCTGTTGAAATCAGGAGAATGTTTTTTCCACAAAGATATTGACGTGAAACTCTTCAGAGAGGAAGGCTTGCATGTTATTGAAGTATTTCATTCCAAACTTTTCTAAGCCCACTTATATGTTTTCTGAAGGCTGGGAATGAGTTTTGTTTTGATACTTTGCTCTCTCTTACTGCAGTGTAAACATAAGAAAATCAAAACTGAAATGAAACCTGAGAAAAATAAAAGTTTTGGTGGACCCATGAGACCTCCATCAGCCTCACAGCTCTTTTGTAACGGGGGGTGAGATCTTAGCCCTCACTCATTCCTGGCAGCCACAAATGTCCCAGACTGAAAATATTGGAGTGAGACCAGAAAACTATTTCCTGCCTGGTTGTCACAAACCTTTATCATGGATAGTTCTTCCACTTAGTTTCAGCTAATTCCTGCTTCTTTCAAATAAGCTGTTATTTACTGGAGAGAGGAGACAAAAATGAAAGCTGTCCATTTGTTTCAATAGGTGTTTTGTTTATTATACCATTAGGGTAGATGGTAATATTTCCTAAATCTCAAAAAGAAGCCCCAACAAAAAGCTGGCATTTTTTTTCTGGTGCCCAGGTTTTCTAGAACACCACAAACCAATTTTAGAGTGAGGAAAGTCTGCAAACACACATGGCACAAGAAATAACTGATTAGAGTCAATGGCTCCTGAGAAGTTCTGGTGAAAGGTGGAAATGCAATGCTGGCTGGCTGCTGTTCCAGAATGAGCACTTCCTTCCTAAAAAAACCACATTTCCCTCATGAGAAGAGTTTTCCCTTCCTAGGAAGCATTGAGATTTAAATAATTTTCCTGGGCAGAGGTGATGTCTTCTGTTTGGAGGTGACTCATGTCCTTGTGCTGCCATTCCTCCATCTGTCAAGAGCATCCCTCACCATGGGGTTGTGGCAGACAAGAGGCTTTAGGAGTCTATTGTTTGAGCCTTACGGTGCACTCCTGGGAAAAAGGACCTCGTACATCCCAGTTTCCTGTCCTGGGTGTCAGTCTGCTGGTTCCTTCAGGGAAGGCATTTTTCATCCTGAACAGAACCTCCAGCTAAAAAGTATTTCCTCACATATTTCATTGCTCAGACAGTGTTTTCTACCAAAAATGGCTCAGCTATGATAAATTA
Source organism: Gymnorhina tibicen (assembly GCA_013399875.1). NCBI lineage: Eukaryota > Metazoa > Chordata > Aves > Passeriformes > Artamidae > Gymnorhina > Gymnorhina tibicen. Next base: position 4,147,040 of record VXAZ01005100.1, on the reverse strand, counting down.
TTCTCCACCGATGGCAATTCATCAAAAAAATTCCCAAGTGTGGTGGGTACAAGCCCGTTTGTTTGTTTGTTTGTTTGTGCAGTCGGCGCTCGGGGCTGGGTGATGGCAATCGCTGTGCTCGAGGCAGGACAGCACAACTCCTGCTGTGACCAAGGGAGCCTGGGCATGCACAAGGCTCCTGCATCCTTCTCATGTGCAACAAAAACAGGAGCAACCTGCTCTTCCACAGAAATACCTTTTTAAAACTCCCCTGTTACTTTCTTTGGCTATTTGTTTGCTCCAATATCAGTTTCAGAGCCATCCTGGGCTGAGACATTAACATTTTCCTGTCTCTTCGTAGTCTCACATTATTCTCAGGGTTATTTTAGATCTTCTTTTCCTTGGTGTGACTTCTATTTCCTTCAAAAAACACATCTTCCTTCATGCAGGTGTGAGCTACTAAAACCATGGAGCTCTTGGATAGACCAGTGCTGTGGCACGTGCTGCAAAAGGCAGCTCAGTGGAGCCCTGTGGGCTTTCCACACTTACTGATAGAAATCCTGGCACCAGGGTTTGTGCCAAAGCTTTGCTCAAGTGAAGCATGAGAGGACAGAACACACATAACCTGGGGAAATCTGGCCAGTGCTGCCATCTCCAGGCTGGGCTGCCGAAACTGCATCTCTTGGTTTTGCTCCTGAAGCAAAAAGAGGCTGCAAATCCATCTCTGCCCTGGCAATTTTCATCGGTGTGGGAGAGCTGTGTGGAAAAGCACAGCAAAAGATGATACTTTAAATGATGTTTTAATAATCAGCATAGAAATGTGTTTAATCTGGATTTAAATTTCCTGGAACAAATATTTTATTTTGGTCTGCTATTTTAACCAAACACATCATGCAGACAGATCTTTGGAGCAGAAAATGAGAGGAGAGAACATAAACCTGCTCACAAGTACAGAGCTGCTACTTGCGCCTCCATAATGACATTATCCCTTTTGTTGTTCACACATTATCATGTGCAGTGCAAAATAAATATGCATGGTAGAGCTGTTAATGAATATCACTTGGATCCAGTTTCAGGAATAGATCTTAGGCATGCTTTGGAGGATGTGAAGAAGGGCAGCTCTGTGCTTATACAATCAGCCAGGCTTGAGAAAATGAAGCTGATGACGGCTTTTTTTTTTCCTGATAATTACAATTTTAATCTAGTCCTAGTCTGATCATATTAAAAAATATGTGCTTGTGGTGCTTTACCTGTTACATGGTCCTTTTCTGCTGCAAAACTTTCCCATCTTTATGGAAACACCCGAGTAGGACCTACAGCAGCCAAGCAAAGCAGCTGCAGCACATACACAGAATTGCAGCTAGAAACAAATATTTTAAAGTGATACAGAGTGCATGTCTATGAGCTAGGCTTGCAGGAAAGGATGGCAATACAGGCATCAGCCCAACCATCTTTCTTGTACTTGTGTGACCTTGTCCCTGCTGCTCCCTGTCCTGGCTGCTGAGCATCAGCTCCAGCACTCTTTCATGTGTCTGACAATTCTGAGCACATCCACCTCCAAATTCAACACCAAGATGTTCTTATTTATACAACAGTGGTAAATAACACCCCCCAATTACTTTTTCCTTCCTTGTAAGCAGAACAAATTATTGTCTTTTCTCGGTACAAACCATGCTGTCCCCATGAGAGTGAAGACAGTACTGAAAAATAAATGCAGCATTTCCTCTGGATTTTCAGCTTACTCCTGCCAAATAACTCAGGGACATAGGAATTAATATTGCCAAACACTGAGAGAAAGGACAGAGTAATTTCATTACTGGCCCACAGAACTGGAAGAACTTGCTGTAATCATTTAACACTGCAGAACAATCCATGGGTTCAATGTTTTACAGTTTCTTCTCGTCCAGAAGAAAAAATTGCCTTCATAAGAGAGCATTATGTACATTCCAGAGCTGAACTTTAGTTGTTTTGATGAGAATTTACTCAATTTCTTACCTAACTCTGTGACCTGTGTGGTTTATAAGACAGGAACAAGAAAGTCTTGAGTTTTTATCCTTCTTTCCAAGCCAAGGTCTGGATACTGGTAAGAATAACCCATGGAACAGCCAGCATTTAGGAAATAGCAGTCACCTTTTGGTTTTTGGGTTTTTTTGACTAGCGCTCCCAAACGGCAGCTTCTGCAACACTCAGCAGTGTCACGGAGGCAGAACATTCTGCTTAAGAAAGAAAGGGAAAGAACCGTACCAGAGCTGGACCCAAAAAATTTTAAATTTGAAAAACCAAAACAGCTTTGACACTTCAGACAGTTTTTGGAGTAGTGTGGTAAAGGTAAGGAGTTAAATTCATGCCATGGATGAGATAGGGACTCAAGAAGTGTAGCATATTTAGCCTGAAAGAAAAAAGCACACTGGATGATGATCTCATTACATTGTCTAAATATATAAAAAGATTATAGAAGAATCTGGTCATGACCTACCTGGCTGGACTTTGTGAAAATTAAGGGAAGATATATTGGCCATGACGGACAATGAAATCTGCACAGAAATGAAATGGATAAAGTCTTAATAATAAAGCCTTTTGAGCTGGTTTGGAGCACAAAGTCTTGAAATAGAAAATGCATATGAGAGACTTTTATAGGTAGCCCAAGCTGAGGTGTAAAGAATAGAGCTGCATATGAATAGGGATACATGCGAACATTGTGTTCTTATTACTGTTTCTCAAAGTTTGTAATATTCCAAGTACTGCAAAAATTATCAATAGAGTCAAGAGGAACATTTTGCAGAAGCTGCATTCATAGCTGACACAGTAGAGGATGATGGTTCAAAACACACAATCCATAGAATAGGGGAAAAAACAGTATGTTGGGAAGGAACTTGCCAAAGCCAGTAACTTGACTCAGGGCTGTGTTTATTTGGCTCACACCCAACCCTGGTACAGAGTCCCTGCTCCAGGTACAGTATTGATATATAAAGTTTTAAAACTCTTTCCAAACTTACATCTGGCAGAAAATATGAAAAAGGCTGCCCATGGGTGTTTTAGTAAATGAACTTCCATTTAAAAAAAAAAGAAATAATGCCCCCCCAGCTTTTTAGCTAGAGAAAAAACTAAATATCCATAAATATAATGCTTATATTGGTGAGGAATTAAATAACTAGGACCAACAGCCACAAAACCTCAAAATTAGGAAATTAAGGCCAATGAGAGAATTCATTCAGGCAGAGCTTTTTACTTGGGATAGAAAATACAAAGAGTAAGTTATCAAGAAAGGTCATAAAAGGCAATGACATAGATGAATTTAAGAGACAGTTAGACATTTTTATGGAAAGAAGGGATTGAAGAATTCAGAGCCAGTGACAAATCAGAGAGATGAGGCTGAGATAAAATTAACGAGGACAGGCTTGCTTGTGGCCAGAGGCATTTTACTGTCCAGCAATACCTTATGTCCTCTGTCATCACATCCTAATCTAACGCTGACATCTGAAGATAGCATGAAATCTTTTACACCTCTTAGTATATTAAAAAGGAAAAAAGGCTTTCAGTGTTTTCCCCCACGGGGAAACACATAAAGTTGTTTCTTCACTTTTCAACACATGCACGTCGTTGCTGCGGCTGCTGAAAGGACTCAGTCTGCAACAGTACAGCGTGGCCTGATTACAAACTCTCAGTGTACTCCCTTGGTTGCTTTAAAACTCTCCACAGAGGGGTTTCAACCATATCTCCTTCTGTCTGTAAGCAAAATGTTGCTTATTTATCTGTAGTTACTTTTTTAAACCATGGAGAACCAGTGGAGACTCCCACAGAGGCGTCGTGTTTTTCCAGTGCTGGGTTAACTCATCCTGCAGTGGCATCACCGATGCCTGCTGGTGGATGGGCATATCCTCACAGGGCTGTGGCAGACTTTGGCACTGTCCCTGCGCCTCCAGAAGCCAGGCACTGCATCCAGAGGTGTCTGATGACCTTTTTAGTCCCCAGACTTCAAGGGCTTTGTGCAAAACGACAACCTTGAATAGAGGGAATAGCAGCTCATGCTGTTAATTTGTCTGGAATTGGAAGAGAGAACTGTGTGCCAGTCAGGAAACCACATGTATCCCACACTGTTTAGGAGTTAATGCTCATGAAGGGAAGATTGAAGGAAATGGGCCTTGACGTTTTGGAGGATGTAGATTTACATTAGTTCAGGCTTAAAATTATAGAGGGCAAGTAGAAGATATGGACAAGGACATTTGGGATAAGAGGACAACTTCACAGACTGGCATGAGAACTTTTCCAGGCAGTGGACAAAGCTCAGGTAACTCTTTCTCGGGTAACCTTTCTGAGAGAGTGCTGGGCACTTCTGGGGCACCGGATCTGCCTGGCAGCCCACACCTTTCCCTGGGTCCAGGAGAGCTTTCCACAACCAGAGAGGCCAAGCAGCAAATAATGTGTATTCCACCCTCAAAAATTCGTGCTGGTGTCATGTAGCTGTGCTTTGATGGAAATAAATGTCTGTGTTTCTACTTCTCCCCTGTGAGGGTGGTGAGGCCCTGGCACAGGTTGCCCAGAGAAGCTGTGGCTGCCCCATCCCTGGAAGTGTCCAAGGCCAGGTTGGACGGGGCTTGGAGCAACCTGGGATAGTGGAAGGGGTCCCTGACCATGGCAGGGGGTTGGAAAGATGGTCTGTAAGGTTCCTTTCCACCCAAACCTTTCTGTATGTGCCCCTGAACATGAAGAGGCACTGAACCCAGACTTTGGGGCAATGTCAGGGGTGGTGAGCTCTACAATATGCATATTCTAAAGAAAATACCCATCTACAGAACATTTCTGTCATGCTGACAAATGCAGAGATGCTCCCTTATTAACAGAATTTTTTCTTTCATGTCAATAGCTTCATATTACTTATATGCATTAAATTCACACAAATGCATCTGTGGTTTTTTTATTTGTAATCTTTTCCATGGATCTCTATAAATATACAGCCCCCAGGGCCCTTTGCAGAGAAGCTTAAGCATGTCCCTGTTTCTTCAGGGTTTACTGTAACCAACTGCTCAATCTGAACTGTGCTAATGAAGGCTAAACACAAATAATGCTAATTTGAAAAAAAATGCCTGATGTGATTAGACGTTCAATGAACACAACAGCAAGACCAGAACATATTTTCCTTCCTTTTTAGCTGCTTCTGCCCTAATCTGAATACCAAGATCTTAAATCCATCAGGAGCCCAGCAGGCAGCCCACCTTTACGGACAACTTTACCTTTAAAAATAGATTGAAAACCGCTCTTACGATCCATCAGGGGATGGGCAGCCCTGCCGACTCAGTGTGCTTAGCTAATATGGAACAGGAGGTGGTGGAAGTTCTTGGATTTATTTTTGTATTAAACAGCCCCTCTGCTTCACAAGGAGCTGTATTGATGGACTCCGAAAGAAAGCTGAGGTCAACTCTTTGTCTTGATGAGTTAGTGGAGAAATATTTAACTGAGACCTTATGAAAACTACTTAGCTGTAATAATAACATCAAATTGCTGCTGAATGTGTTTCAGGAACTGCCATTAACCACATAGCTATACAACCTAATTCTATTTGTTTAAATAAAGGTCTCCCGAGGTCACATTATTCTAGTATAAATTTGAAAGGCTCGGCTGCTGAAAACAGAAAGCTGGAGACAGAAAGCAGGGTTTGGATGACATCCAAGATTTATCATATCCATTCTTTGGTGTGGGCATGTGGGGACAGAGATCTCACTAGGACTTTATGAGCTCCCTAAGCAGCAACACCGTGCAATTCCTTTTTGCCATTCTGGGATGCAGCTGCAATATGAATTCAGCAGCTCCATCTTATCATGAGGGTCCTGGCAGGAAATATTTATGATGGCTTAGGGGAAACTGCCCATTTCTCTGTTCTTTCCTGTTGATCACAGTATCACTCAGCAGTGAAGACAGGCTGTTACCCAAAGATAGAATGAGGGGCTGCTAGTGCAAATGTTGCTTAAGACTGAACTCATTAAAAGGAAGAGAATAGATTATTTTCACTGAGAGACCTACAGTGATAATGTAGTCCAACTGAAAGAAAAAAAGCCCAAACCCTAATTTTTTTTTAAAAAGTAGATTTCAGTTATTTGCATTCTAGCTGTTCTCCTAAGTATCTGGGATACAAAATTCTACAGTGAGGCGACATCCTCAGTGATTAAGGTCTTTAACTGTACAATTTAGGACACGTCCACTTAAAAGAAGTAGGTGTAAGATATTAAAGAGGAAAGTCCTTTTCATGCTGTCCCCACTTCAGCACAGGTTTCTCGCTTGGGGCTTCGTAGACCTGTCAACATCCACGTGCATCTCACTTGAAAGGATAAAATTAAGAGAGGTATCTCGTGCTTGCTTTTGAACAGCTGATGAAAGGTCACCTAAGAACAACATCCCTGGCTGAATGTGGAGTAGAATTCCTAAAAGGGAGGTAGTTTGGAATTTTTTATTAGTAGGCTGAGGTTAGCCTTGTAGTGTTGGGACAGGGCTGAAAGTCCTCCTCAGCCAGGGGTGAGATCAATTTTATGTGTCCTTCTCAGCAGTTTTAGGTGAGGATGCAATCAATATCCCTCCCTTTGACTGTATTCCACATTTCAGAAGTAATATAAGATTCATTCCTGGAAAATAGAACATGCAGCCCATAAAGCAAGGCCAGCTGCAAAAGAATCACTGCAAAGGGGAGGCAGCAGAGAGACTTTATAAAGAAACACATTTACAACTGGTATGGATGGTCTAATAGTAAAGTGAGAATACAGAAGTCTCATTGATTAAAGGATAAAAAGGTCAGAAGTGTCTTAAGCGCCCACTTCCAACTGAGAGGGGCTGGAGTGCCCCTCAGTGCACTCAGGTGCTCTGCGAGAAACATTTTAGACCTGCAGAAAGTACTTTCATAGCACCACTGAGAGGAGGAGATAAAAATGGTAAATACTGTAGTTACGACCTGGAATAATATATTTGAAGTGGAGGGATGAAAACCCAAAGGATTGTGAAATAACTGTCAGGATCCAAATGAAATGCTTAAAAAGGAAAATATCTCTTTCCAGTCTGGAACTTGTATTAGCCAGTTGTGCCTCTCTTGAAGGTGAAACTGGAAAAGGGCATCCTTAGGACTAGTTAAAGATATTTTTATTTGTGGATTATTGCTTTGAGTAAAATTCTCTAGCTAGCCAGTATTGCATTTCTTTATCTAGTTTCCATATCCTTTCACGTTTCACTCAGAATGAGAGCATACTGCAGGTGATTGATGGTCCCTGAGACTCCACTTGGAGCAGGATTGACCCATATGAACAGTTCTTCTAGCAGGGAAGGAGGCATTGCCCAAAAAACTTCCAGAGCTCAATGTGGTCAAGGTCTGATTGCATTTGAACCAGTCCTGAAATCAAAGATATTACTGTGACTTTATCTGAAAGCAGAATTTCGTCTAAAATCTTCATTACATGCAAATTCCACCAGGATATTGCATAGTTAAGGTCTCTGAATACATTTGAAATAATCCTCTTTTCCTTTATGTAATGAATAGAAGAGATGGAATTGCTTCCCCAGACTTTCTGAGGAAATTGAAGTGATGTGCTAAAGATTTAACAGCTTTTATTTCTCTTTTCAGATCTTAACCAAATATGAAATATTAAAGTACTAACATATTTAATGAAACCAGAAGTTGCTGTTATAATTAATTTCCTTTCCGAGAGAAAGTATTGCCAGCTTCTTCTGGAAAGAATGTGAGTAATCCTTTGAAAGAAAACCAGAGCAAATGTATGAAAACCTTTCTCTTCTCTTCCCTAAATCTTGACCATAAAGCCTTTTATTAATCACCCGAAGAGCACGGAATGGCTCCATGAAGCAGAGCTAGTGGCAGTCCATGTGTATGTCTTCATTACCAGCACAGACACACCAAATTGTCCTGTTTCCTTCCTAGCTGGAGACAAAGCAAAAAAGGAGTCTTGCCAAGCATCTAAAATAGATATTTTTTTTTTGTTCTATCTCCAGTATTGTAAACAGCCATTTTTTTATCTTCTAAGTTTATTTGTGGATTATTCTATGAAAGGCTAATAATGCATTTTTAAAAAATCCTGGTAGCTGTCGCTGATAGAAGGAGCTGTACAGATAAACCAGTTACCTCAGAAACTCTCAGGTAAAACCTGTGAACAAGGAAGAGGGAAAAGAAAAATTCAGAGCTAAGTAAGAGAAATATTTTAAACTATTTTTCCATACTAATCACCAGAAGGGTTGCCGTTTGGCAACAGGTTTCTCCTCCTTACAGATGCCCCTGGAGAAAGGGACACTGCATTTGACACACCCCATATTTCTGGATGAAGATCATGGCTTGGGGTGGTTCTGCACCCACACGGCCTCGCTTTCCTCGGTGCACAATGACACTCAGCAGGATGGAGAGGCAATGCCTTGGTTTCACTCCTTTTGAGAAAGCCATCTCCAGCTCAGGGGATCCACACTTGCCGTCAGCCATGAGGAGGTATTGCTCCAGGGGGCTGTTTTGTTTCGGTGGGTTGGGGTGTTGCTTGCTCTTTATTTTTTGCGGTATAACATTTTGGAGTGAAAAATAAATGCCAAAGAACAGGACCCTCCTTTATGTTTGCAACATATGAAGGGATTTAAAATTATTATAATTTTCTAGTTTGCTTGTTTATTCAAAAAGTCAATGGAGACATCTGGTGCTTTTGCAACTAGATGAGCATGCCAAAAATACAGTAATAATAAAAAACCCATGAACAAAACCTTCCTCAGGGCCACAGCTGGGAGCAAAATGATGTCTGACATAAAAGTGACTAACCCTGTCACCTGTTTTCATTTGCCCTTTGGTATGCTGCAAAACAAGCGTGTGAAAAAGGTAAAGCCATCTAGCAAAAACCAATATAACTGGAAGAGACTGGTTAACTTATGTTTTTTTTCCTCTCTCTTGTTCAACTTCATCAAAGATTCATTTAAAATACTAATGTTTTTCAGCCTATTATTTGAAGTTAAAAGAAGCATATGGTGCTCTGTGACAAAAGATAATTAGATTTCTTGTCTGCCTTCAGTATTATAGTTTGTTAATGCACTTTAATGGAGTTTACAAACAGAATAGGCAGAATAAATGATAGAACAGATTAAGAGGTTTAAACTGATGAGTGTTGATTTTCTGAGTTTGTTCCCTGGAATATCACAACTGTCCTATGGTCCATCTACTGCAGCATCCTTTGCTCTTTAGGCACTGTTTGATAAGAATAAGAAAATCCAGTAATCCTGGTGATGATGGAAAGACCCAGTCATAAGAGTGTTTTCCTCCTAAGCACTGCAGCTCTTGTTATGGCCTGAAGCAAAGGCCTCCTAGCCCTTCATTATGTCCTTATTTGATGTTCATCCACGCCAGTGGCTGACCATTCATTTGAATCCTTCTAAACTCCTTCCCTGTGTAACATCTGACAGCAGTCACTTCAACAAATTGCAAATGCGTGGTCTAAAACCCAGGCCTTTCATTAGCCTAATTTGTTTGATGCCAACCGTGTAACCAAATAATAACTTAGAGTCTTTAGAATCTTAAATAATCTATTGACACATGACTTCACACAAACACTGTCTAGACATTTTGATGTAGCCTTTACAACTCCTAAAAGGAGGCCCTAAGAAAAAAAGTTTTGAGGCAAGATGTGAAACCACTGCTGTACATCTGCTGGGCTCACCTCCATCTGCACTCAGAATGAAAAGATGTATAGGAGGAAATAAAGCAAAATACTCTATAAATTTACTATCTCTAAATCATCATGATTTTTTTTAGACATGATATGCTCCTGAAAAAAAAAAAAAAGAAAATGAAAAGCAAATTAATATTTTGGGGGTCGAGTTTCAGCAGTGCATCTGATATGTTGCAAGATGGAAAATTATTACTTCAGGTAGAGAAGCTGGCGATGAAGTCATCAGTTTGACACCTGAGAAAATATAAGATATAATATTCAGCTGCATATTGCTTACAAACTGCTCTGTGGGGCTGCAATTGCAGGCTCTTTCCAGTGAAGTTAATTAAATCTTCAGGTGTCTTAATGAATAAGACTCTGAAATGTGTTGCTGTGTACCTTGACTGCTATCCCTCTTCAGAGACGATGAATCCAGACCGGATTTGCTACAGGAAGGGATAAAGGATCAGCAGACGAGGAGAACTTGTTTACAAAGTCAGACTTTTTTCTGCTAAAACATTGAGGGGGAGATATGATTGCCCTTGATAATTGAATTTGCTGAGGTCGCTACTGGTATAACCTTTTCAAACAACCCAAACTCAACAACACCTGGGTCACAGTGACAAGGTTTGCACTGAAGAGGAACAGCTTTCATTTCCTCCTAAAATGGCAGTGGAAGACAACATTCCTCTGTGGCTCATGTATTGCTGAGGTGTAGGAGTCAAATGAACTGCAGTCCTCTTGACAGGAAGGGAAAATATAGTCCTGCCTGTATAATGTCTTCCCTTAATGCAACATGACCCCAGCCAAAATTGATTTAATCAATCAAATAGTATTGTTTCATTTCCCTTATTTCTCGTCTAATTTCATTTTATGCTGAGGGCCTTGCATGTAATAATTATTTTTGCATTGACATACCTTTCAAAGACAGGCCTTCTTATTTCTTAAAACAAATTTATAAGACGAAACATTAGACCTCTGCCCCTCCTTGGCTAACAGGACACAGGCAAAGTAGTTTTTTACACTTATGTGTTGATTTAGAATATTAAAAAGACATCGACTATAAAGTTTTATGTATCTTCTTTTTTGTATGCAGACCTGCAGCTGATACTTTTACATTGCAGCATATTCTGGGTTATTTGATATTATTATTCTCCTGTAGCACACCATGAAAGATACGGATGACTCTTTTTTTTGCTCACTAAAGTTTGCATAAATGGTTGCTACAGGGTCTGTGATTTCCAGTCATTAATGAGTCCCAAGGTCTAGTTATGAGGCAGTAAAAGTAAACAGCCTCTCGTAAATGATACAACTCCAGGATTTCATCCCTTCCTTGGAGAACAAGCATAATTTCAAGCCTGTCTCTGATCCATCTTGTCCATCTGGTTTTCCTCATTTAGTATGAAAAATAACAAGATTGGTCTAAAATCCTTCAGGAATGGGTAAAGTGAGAAACAAACTGAGAAGCAACTAATAATAACATTGCACTTCAAACTCGTACAAGCACCAGCAGAAGTTGCTGCATTTGGTGAGTCCTGAACAATCTATTTGAAATGAGCTCTCCGGAGCAGGTGTGTGGCTACATCTATTCAATATTATTACTGTCCTATAAAATAGTGTCAACATTATGCAGGATTTTGATTTCCTAATGTTTATACAAATACTTGCATTGAGTACTTTGACTGCTAGTCCCTACCCACTCCCCAAATTTTAAGTCCTTCCCAGACATTGACTCTCCATCATAAGGGGAGACACAAGCACAGGAAAATTACTGACTCCCTCAGAGTGAAGCCCTCAAATTCCCCCTCCGAAAACAAAGAAGAAACCAGAAGTTGGCTTGAAATGGCTTGTTTAGAAACCTGGCAACAAGGACCTTTTAAAACCTGATTAAAAAAAAAAGGAGAAAAAGAATATAAGTATCTCTTGCCAGCTCAGCAGCATGGAGGCCAGATTTGTTTAAGCTGAGGAATGGGCATGTTTGCCTTCAACTCTTTTGAAACAGGTGACAGATATTGTGCCAGAAATAATTTACTGACACAATTATTGTTTTTTCAAGTCAGTGTTTGACCTAGACCTATGGCCAAGTGTGTTTGTTTTCCTAACATCATCTCAAGCCATTTTTTCCCTGAAGGTGAGGAAGTTTAGAGTGAGGAAAAGAATTAATGTGCACAGGCACACAGAAAGTTTACTAGTTGGTGGCAATCCAAAGTTAAAAATATTTGAAACACTGTGCAAGCACATTCACATACCTATTTGAGAGTCAGAGCCTGTTTGCACAGCCAAAAGCTCGTGTCCTAGCAGGCTAGCCCAGAAAAATCCTTCCTTCTGCTTCAGCTCCTTTCCAGCTGAGAGGCTGCATTTGAATGTACCCTGACTGTCAAAACAGATCATGGTCTTTGACAACAATTAACATTAAGAAAATAAATACTGAGGTTACATATTTTGGTAACATCTCATGAAATTATGGAAGGAAGACGTGTAGATCTACAGGAAAGCACAGGTTGATTTCAGGATTTGACCAAACTGCAAATATATATTTGCTGTGAAGAAATCTTTTAGGGAAGATCTTTATCTTCTTTACAAACAATTGCAGTATTTGCAAGACAAGCTACCAAATATCTCAGTCTCTTTTTACCAGTTTAAGATCTCTTTCTCACTCTCTGCTCCTTCTGTTTGCTAGCCATCCCTTCTTTTCCTGTATACTTAGAAAACTTCTGACCTTCTTGTATCCACCATCTAGAGAAGGTGTTTGAAAAGTGTTCAGAAGCCTTTAAATTTGAGTAACAATTATGAATGATGCATACTCTCAACAGGAAGGGGCAGTATAATTATTCTTGCGTGAGCAATGCTAAATCTTCTCACCATATAGCATGATTTCACTTTGTATTAATAATATCAAATATAATTTGCAGCTCAGTTTCTATTAGTTTACTTCATATTGAAGGATTTGAACCAAATGTGCTGGTTCGTCTTTGTATTAATGCCATTCTCCCCTCCTTCATTTTTTCCCTCTCCTTGGGTGGCTCTTTTCCCTCTCCTGTGCATCAAAAGGGATGGACTTACGTATCCTTTTAGAAGACACGGCTCTGAGCAACCTGATCTGATTGAAGATGTCCCTGCTCACTGCAGGGGGTAGAACTAGGTGACCTTTGAAGATCCCTTCAAGCCAAACTATTCCATGAGTTTGTGATTCTAAGACAGTCTTTAAGCTGAAAATAAATATTCATTAGCCACCTTTCTGATGCCAAGATGAAATATAACATATTTTGCTGTAACTGTTTCAGGTTTCTGTAAAGAATCTTTCTTCTTTGTGTAAAAGAAGCAGCTTCGGTTCAGTTAGATCAAAATTTACTCCAAGAATTTCCCCGTGTCTGCTTATTTCCTTCCAAAACTCTTGAGATAATTGCAGGAGTCTGATGAATAACTGGAGTGGATGCAGATTAGATGTACTCCTCCGGATACTCTGAAGTGTGCTGGAGCAGTCAGACCTTTGGTCAGAAACACATTTACATTATGACTCAGCCTTATGACAATTGCTTCATTAGTAGATATTTAAAAATGAAAGAATAAAGATTCCCATCTGACCCTCTCATTTATATTCCTATGAACAAGTGAGGCAAGAATGTGCAGTGCTTTTGCACTCAGAAAATATTTGCTTTGCACAGTCAAATCGTTAAATTCTCAGCCATGCAAGGATTCCTCCACAATACAGATGTGTCCACTCTCCTTGAAATTGTGGCAGTGAAATGTAAACCAAAACAAGTTAAAAACTGTCAAGTTTTCTTTCAAAGTAGTCAGGAAAACTGGAGCCCATCATATCTAAAAGAGTGATTAAAAGGAGTACTGCTCCTTAGTGAGGAGCAGTACACAGATTTTCTGACAAGATGCAATGAAAGATGTGATGGCACGTTGAGCAGCCTGGTCTAGTGGAAGGTGTCCCACGGCAGGGGGTTGGAACCAGATGATTTTTAAGGTCCTTTGCAACCCAAACTGTTCTGTGATCCTATGGTTCTGCTGTAGCAACAGATAAATGGCCCCAAGGAGTCATAACCCCAAAACACTTCTTGTACCATCTGAAGTGGTCACTGGCAGGGATGGACTGGTTTGTTGTGGGATTTGTTTTCCAAAAACACCCCTTACTGGGCACTGTGACATTGCTCTGTGTGCAGAATTGGACTCTGCTCTGTCACAGGTGGGTCAAGAGCCTGGGCAATATTTAATGACTATACGGAGGAAATCTGTGAAAATTTTTGAAAATGTGACAGTGCCGGTGATTTTGCAAAGCCCAGCTTGTCTCAGAAAAGCAGTAATGATTCATTCACACAGACAAGCTCAGCCACAAATCCTAGCTGTAGTCAATGATAGCAAGCTCAGATTCAAAGCTTGACTTCTTGGTTGTTGGGGTGAATAATCTGAGGGCCTGAGTTCATGGCAGCAACCTCAACTTGACCATCTTGATGTGATGGAGAACTGGAAGTGTTTAATACTTGCATATATTTTGTGTTTTCCACAAGTTAAGGACAGAGGGTATTTTTTAGGTGCAAACTGCAGGTTTGTGAATACAAGAGCTGTGGGACAGGGAAACTTCCAGAAATCACAGGAAAATTGTAGCTGGAGTCTTATACTTGTGAGATCTGCCAGTTTCAGAGGTAAAGCCAAAGGATGAGGAGAAGAGGTTTTTGAGACCTGTATGGAACAGGGACTTTTATGCTTCTCTTAAAGTGTCTGATGTTAAACAGAAAACAAAAGAGAGGATTCAGATTACAATGAGGCACATTGTGCCTGCGCCAAAGTAGGATCAAAGGAAACAGTGTATTAGCTTGGAAAGCTTTAGGTCTGGCAGTTGAATAAAGTGGATATTCTTCAAATCATTTATTGGGAGAAAAATTAAAAATGCAGAGTTTGAGCTTTATCTCATATGTGACCCAAGAATGTAGGTCTTTTATTTCTTATTCTAGATTAAATCCTGTTATACGGTTGCCTTTTGAAGGATATAATTGCTCCAAGGAATCATGCTTATACAGCATTCTTCACCTCTTAAAATCAGTCTTAGTTTAGCAGAGCAGCCCTTTGATGGGAATATTTCATGGCCTGTGTAAAGTGGGTTAGGACTTTGCTCATTCCCTCGTCAACACATATGAATCCTGGCCAAAATAAATGTCATGTCTTATTGGCAGGGACCGCTAAAGAAATCTCAGCCTTATTGAGGGGACTGTGAATGTAGGACTTTTCCAGCTCCAGCATTTATTTCAAAGATTGCCGTATTTTGGAGCAAAATGCGGAGATCGTGAAAACAGTTATTGGCTGCTGCTGCCTATATTATGGTTTTTTGGGGTGAGATATAATAGATCCAAAGCTCTGCTTTGCAAATAAGAAGAGAAAAGTTGTCTTCTGCATTGGTGGATGGTTAAAAGAAAAGAGACAGAAATGCGTTCATAATTTCTGTGAAAAATAAGCTGAAGGTTTCTTAGGGCTTAGGGTTTCTTAGCGGTAAAAACGCTAATGCAGGACAAAAGAAAAAGTGTGTTGTGTTTTCAAGGTCTTCATTTTCAGAGTACCACGTTTTTCACAATGTGCTTGTATTTATCAACAGAGGGATTTTCATTTTGTACTGTGGACTTCAGTAGGGGCTAAGATCACACTGCAAAAGTTGCCAGTATATTGGAAAACACAAAAGCAGGATTTGACATGGGTTTATCTCACTGTTATTAATTATTTTCAAAGTGAAAAAGAAATATTTTTGCTTAAGTTTACTCTAAGTATTTCTGCAAAATTTATTCTTTCTCTTTCCTGCTTTGGTTGAGAAGTGATTCTACTTGAAGATCAGCCTGAAATATAGGAAACAAATGTGAGCATCCAATTTTCTAAATTAACATTTTGAAAACATCCCATACTTCTTCTCAATGAAGTTTGAATCCATATTTACTTTGCTTTGTCAGACAAAGGTACTTTGTTATTTACTGTGAATTTATTTTCTGTTGAGCAAATTCAGATAGTTCATTCTCAAACTGTCATTGAAATAAAGATTCAGGCATTAAAATATGTATAATCTGAATATAATCATCCATGAAGCAAATGAAGAACCAGAAGAATTACAGAGATATAGTGAATTCTTTCTCTGGAAACCGAACTCTGCCAAAAAGATCCATTTTCTTCCCATGAAAAAAAAGGCGTATTTGTGGGTCCATAGAATTAGCTGCATGACTCAGAAATACACTTTGATATCATTATTTTTATATTCTCAGGGTGCAATGAAGGAGTGTTTATAGTATTTATGAGTCAGTGACTGTAGAGACCAGCACTTCCTGCTGATTAACTGTATCAGACAATGACATGAGCAGAGGTGAGAAAGCTGCTGCCAAGAAAAACACAATATAGCACCAAGAAATACAAAAGTAATAAATACCTAAGGATGCACTGATGCACCTAAAATCATGTAGATGCCAATATATTTAATATCAATGATGCCAGTTTCAGCGAGAAAGCATCAAAGATAGCATGACTTTATGTATAACAATTTGGGTAGCTGAGAATATCCTGACCTCATGTTGGTTTACAGGCACTGAAATCAAAATATGTCTCTGTAAAAGTAACATAAATATCATAAAGAAAGTAAAGATTTGGCTAGATTTAAACTTTAAGAGGGTATGCCCTTCAAATCTAAAATCAAACAAACAATAAGAGATTCCTTTCAGTAGATTTTTTTCGTAACTTGCACCTGACTCTGTTTGGTCCAAACCCTCTCGAAGTCAACTTACTTGCACAGACAGGCCTGAGATTTTTCAGTGTGGTGAGTGGGCTGCTGTAGGTAGGGAGATGCACTATTGCACTGCTGGGCACTGTCAATGTGCTTAAATGTTTTTGAACATCTTGGGCCAAATTCTGTCTCCAAACAAATATGTACTGAATCCTATCTCTACTCTGAAGATTTATTTTTTTGTTACTAAAGAGATGATGTCATCTGCTACTTTATTTGTTTATTTTACTTACATAAGCAATTACACTTACCCACAGATATTCACAGTTGACTTAACGGGGATGGCTCCAGGAAACTGTTTATGCAGAATTTACGAATTTTGGGTGGAAGTCTAAAATTGTTCCTTAATTTGATGCTTTGATAGATCTGAGGTCTGTGCAGTCTGCCATTAGCAAAATTTTGTCTAGAAATGATGGGAAGTTGTTGAAGCCTGATGACCGTTCAGGCACGTGGACCACCATCAGACCTGAAGCACAGCCACCATTCTGGTCAACATTGCAGTGGGACATGAGACCAGGGAAAGAAGAAGGAAATGCAGAGGTCTGGTGAGACTGTGGATCCCTGCTTGGCAGGAGAGAAATAAGGTACAGGAAGAACTGCAGGGTCAAGGTCTGTGTGTAAAGGTAATGGGGAAAGTTATGGAAATAAATATCTACAGGATTTCCCTATCAAATCCAGATTGATGCCTTTGTTACCCCAGCCAAAGAACAACTAATGAGCATCTAAAGCCAGATGTCTGCTTCTTTTGAAGTGCTGTATATCCAACCATTCATTTTAGAGGGATTATTTTACCTTTAAAAAAATCTGGTTTAAACAATCCTCTTAAAGAAAGATACCAATGTAAAGAATATTCCCAGGCTTGGATCCTGGGAA
Organism: Gymnorhina tibicen; assembly: GCA_013399875.1. NCBI lineage: Eukaryota > Metazoa > Chordata > Aves > Passeriformes > Artamidae > Gymnorhina > Gymnorhina tibicen. The sequence continues at coordinate 4,129,766 of VXAZ01005100.1, read as the reverse complement.
TGGTGCTGTGCTGCATCCTGGTCTCCAAGGATGAGGGATCAAGAGCAAGAGATATTGAGAAGCTTGAAAACATTCATATTTGATGGGGTGAGGCCCAACTGCTGCAATTTAGAGACTGTCTATTTTTTTGAGTCCTGTAAGTCCCATCAGAGACCCAAAATTGCCAGGAGGATTCTTTCTGGGCAGGACAAGAGAGACAATGACCTCATAAGCTTCCTGGTAATGCTTTGTCCATTAATGTTATTATCACTGTTGTTGGTATTATTAAACAGAGCTTTAAACTACACAGAATCTCATAACAATAAATGACACTTTTGCTATATTACCTGTTTAATTCTCCAGCAATTGCTTGTAATTAGATATAACTAATAAAAAGGCTTTTTGCCAACATGGTCTTTTTAATTAAGTGTTTCATGGCTCCAGTAAAAGTAAAATATGTTCTGTTGGTGTTATACTAGCTTGGGACATTCACCCTGATGTTGTACTTTTTCCTACTTTTCTCAAAAGTTATCATTTTGTTCCTCACAAGAACTAAAGGCCACTAATGTCACTTTCTTCTAATATTTGCACTGACTCCCTTTTACTTTAGATGTAATCATTCAGATTTTGATGTTTTGCTTGTTCCCCTTTTTGATCCTTCTAAGGATACTCTCAAAAGGAGCTTAGAATTCAACCCAGTGCCTCTCACTAATTTAATGAGCAATAATGTCAGATCTTGAGGTTCAGAACTTTATCAAATATCAGTACCTCCTTGAGTAGGGCTTTATTTAATGATCTTCTAACATTTCTGAGGAGAATTTTCAGGATCGGTGGTTCCTGTTCCTGCTTCATTTCAGCACTGTCAGTTTTTCTTCCCTTGCTCTGTGTCTGCACCCGCTGATGATGGATTTTTGGGCCTAAACAACAAAAAATGTCATCCACTGTATGTTAGGAGTCTCCTATCTCCTCACATAGCCCATCCTAACCCAGAGATGTGATCCTGCCTACAGCAAAACCACCTATAAATAACACAACCCAACCTAAGCCCCTCAAACTTAATTCTTTGTGTATATTAGTGTGTCCCAGAGTTGGGATGCTGAATTAGGATTTTTTTATAAGGAAAAAGATTAAGGATGGCAGCCCACCAAGAACCAGCTATGGAAGATGTCAGCAGGAGGAGATGCTGCCCAGCGACCTCCTTAGAGTACATGAGCTAATCAATCATTGGAATTCATCCTTAGCTTGGGTGCTTGATCAAAACTTTGGGATGTTCAGTGATTGCAAAGGAGCTGCAGGTTGAGTTTCAGCCCATTTCTTATATTTATTTTGATTGTGTTGATTTTTCCAAGCTAAGACGAAAGAAACGAGCAAATCTCTCCCCATCTGTAGCAGGAAGAAAACACTTCAAGTACAAACATATTTTCTGAAAACTGCTTTTTTCACAGTTCTTAGGCCACAGCTTTCAGTTCCTCAAATGATTCATTTCAAAGTTAGGTTGACACGGAAAGCTGAGCAGATATTGTTTGCAGAAGGGAAAAAACCAATCTTAATAGAAATGCTTGATTTTTCCAGGGTCACTTCACACACATTTACAGTAGAGTTTCAGCCTCATGCTGGCCAGCAGAGACTCCTTCAGGGAGATATTTAGGATATTTGTAGATTGTGTGAGAGAAAAGAGGCAAAATATGTAATAGAATTACTCTTACAATTAGACTATTTATTATTTTTAGCTGCAGAATGGTAGTAAATATGGTTTTCTGTGTTTGCTCATGGCAAACAAACTAACTATAGAAATGCAAAGTTGTGGAATTTCCATTTCATTTCTTGCCTCATTAATTTCATTAACTTACAAACAGATGAATACACAAAATTAAAAAGTAATTTCCTTTTAATATTTTTAAATCACTCTCTCCAAGTATCCAAACCTTTTAATCTGTTCTTTTAAGGTCACCATCTAATTGCTCTTAGAAAGGCAGAATTGAGCGTTTGTGAGTCAGATATCGGTGTGATTGATTACAAGGAAGCTAATCAGAGGGTGCCATTCACAAGATAAATTCAATTGTTTCTCAGATATTTGCTTGCAGTCTGGGGTGTTTCACTACCTCGGCAGCCTGTAGGAGAGGACGTGTGGGTGGGATGTGTGAAGGTGTGGATTTATGTGGGGAAAGCAAATCTAGCCATGGAGAAAAAGCTATTTCTTCTTCCTCGCCCCCCCCCTTTTTTTTTTTTATTCCTTATACAAGGACAAATTACATGGGAATTATAGTGTTTCCCATTTAATAGAAGTAGCCTTCATGCTGATGTTTTTCACAACAGTGACAAATGGCAGCTAAGAAGAAAGGGCCAGAATGTAATCAATCTTTATACCTTTAAAAATAGTTGAAAACTAAGATGAAAACTAAACCATTTCAAGAGAAAAATAAATAGTTGGAAACAAACAATTATCTGGAAGAGAAGGGAAGTGCAGAAGATGATTTGGGACTTAGTGCTGGGTCTTGGAGGAGGCAAAAACTCCTGTTCTGCTTTTCTTCCTTGTTTGGGACTGCAGTTTCCATGGCCACAGCACTGTAATACATGTGTCCAGAAAGGAGAATATTCCCCCAAAAGGCCACAGAGTCTGAAAGCTGAAAATGTGTAAGGGAGAAATTAGGAAGAAAAATTGAACTCTCCTCCAGTTCCCAGGGATTGATGACTGTTAAACAGCAACAGCTAAAGTTGTAGTTCAGACTAGAAATCATCCAGGTATTTAACATGTACTTAATGCTAATATTTTAGCTATGCACTAACACAATGTTAATATTTGTTAATATTACTGGAAAAGGCATAAAAATAAGATTTTAAAATAAAATAAAATATTTGACTGAGATTTCACATAGATCAGAATAAACAGTAAAAACACATAATGTAAAAACTTGTGCTATACCCTCTGAACCCATTCTAAAAGCTCATATAACAGACAAAAGATTAAATAGGGAGCCTTGAACATTTTGCTGAACACAAAGGAAATTAACTCCTGGAAGGATTAGATCAGACTCTGCTTGGTGTGCTCTGGATGATGGAAGATTTGGAAGGGAAAACTCGGCACTTCTCAAATTACACGAGTTGAGAAATGAGCTGGTCAGTCAGAAAATGGTCCCCTACTTATTCTGTTATTCAAATGTCCCTCCTACAGCTGTAGGTCTCAGCTGGACTTCCAGACTTTATATAAGGCATTCTGTGTCAGGTTTAGGTTTTTTGCCTTTAGAGCCTGCCAACCAAATGTTTTCTCAGATAGAAAATCTGTTATTGCAATGCATGTTTATCGGAAAAAAGAGATGTACAGACGCTGACACCTCCAGACTTTTACAAAATTTTCCATTCTTCCTCTTTAAATCAAGTATTGATTTGGCCTGGGTTCAATGTGTGCTTTAAACTAATGCACCATAATGAAAAGTCATGGGAAGATTACTTAGGTATAGGTTTTTTAGATTTAGCTGAACTGCACTGTTTTCATAATTATAATGAAGACACTTAAGTGGATATTTTTCATGCAATGCTTGGCAGTAATCCAGTGTTACTCCCATTAAAATCACCTGGTCAGAAATCAAGCTCCTGGTGCTTGAAATCTGTAATTTTCAAGTAAAAAAATTTTTTTTTTTAAAGTGAAATTTTAAAAAAAACAAAAATACTGTTTATGTATTTTGCACTTATTATATCAGAAGTGAATGCCATTCTTTAAACAGCTGGTAGAAGAGGATAAAACAAGTCTATTTTTAGTTTTTACCATGGCTCTAATGGACAAATTGCAACTGAAATTTTTGGATAACTGCACACAGAAGTTATGAGATCTAAAATAGGCATTGATCTTAAAGGACTGGTTTTTATAATACAGTAAATAGCTTTTTCCTTTGAATGATTTTTCAGAACCAAGGCTTTCTTCACATCCAGAAAATTATTGATTGTTTATAACTCCTTTTTCACAATAATCTCCTACTACAAATTGTAGTATTTTCCTGAGATCCTTTTTAATAGTGTCTCAATATACCTGTCTAACCCAGGTTTCCACTTCCCCACAAGGAGCTTATAGGACTTTTTATTACACTCTTGTTACTGGTTTGGGGGAGTAGTTTTAATTGTTGCACTGTGTCTGAGCTGTCTCCTTTCTTTCTGACTTCACCTCTGGGCTTGCCTACCCAAGACTTCAAAAAAGCATCAGCAGCATTTTTGGGAGAGCTGTGCCACTAACAGAGAGTTTTATTAGTGCCTTCATAGTTGTGTGTTTGCAGATGGCCAGAACATGACAGGGTTTGGCAGCAGATTTTCTTTTGTTGCACCCAAAGGCACTGTGGAAGGTGAGTTGTCTTTATTTTCCTCGGGGGAGCATGGACGAGCTGCTCTTGTTTCAGCTCCTGATACCCATTTTACTCAGAGATTTGAAAACCCATTAATGTCTAACCACCCTCCCTAACATCTAAATATAGGCCCATTTCTGACCACTCTTATGTGTGTGTCCTTGTCTGGCAACTTTCTTTCACACATTTCAAGCATGGTGCTTGTCTAGCACAGACTTCCCAAACTCATCATACTCTGCTGCTTCTGACATCTTAATTTACTGCTCTGCCTCTTTCATCCGCTTCTTACTCTGTGCTTTTTCTTTGCTCTTGTACAGACTATTCAAAAGGAGATAAAATCTAGAGTTGCTCAAAAATGGTGTTTCTTCTCCTTGTCCTTTCCCCAGCAGATCCTTCACAGATTGGTTTCCTCGAGTTTTGTACCTGCGAGTCCTGAGCAGAGATTGGGGTGGTCAGTAATGGTGGTTCAAATGTCAAGGGACAATCCCTTTCAAACAGAGTGTAAACACCTTCAGAAATCTGGCTTGCTCCGGGAGAAGTCAGGACTTCAGGTGGTTCATGAGAAAATAGGAGCAGAGGGCCAATGACCAAGTGTAAAGGATGGATGCTTCCTTCTCTGCAACCTGACCCGCCACTGTGAGCTCAGAAGGGCAGCCTGCAACACACACTTGGAGTGCACAAGGTGACACTGGCAGCCAGAAAACGTCTGCAAGCAAGATGAAAACTCAGTTTTCTGGGAACATCTTTGTCAACATCAAGATTCCCAAAATAAAGCTCAAGTTCAGGGAGGGTCAGAGAGAAAAAGTAGCAAAATGCCAGCAAAACTGGGAAATGCTATCAAAGGATCTGACAAGCTCAGCGAATACCAGAACTGCCTCTCCAGTGAAGTTTAATTAAAAAGTCTATTGTTCACATTACTGCTTAATGATTCCTCCAAAAGTAGAACAGAAGTTTATTTTAGAGGTTAATTATTCCTGGAATTTTAAAGGGATATGAGAGTATTTTCCTCTTTCTCATTTGGTAACTGAGCCATTAAGGAGAGTGAAGCAAATGGTGGTGTAAGAATCAGTGAAAACAATTCAGGTCTCAGAGGAAAGTGCCTCGTGTCAGGTATCGTGGTGGTGTTGCACAAAAAAAAATCTTCCAGCAAATGAAGTTAACTTTCTCTGCTGGAAAAAACTTGTCAATGACTTCTCCCCATTTGCTCCTGAATTCTAACTGAGACTCAGCATGAGGAAATGGTGCAGTTGTTTCTGCAAGCAAATGAGAAAATGGATCCACCGGGGCATAGCACTCACTGTGCTGCCAAGAAAGCTTGATTCTGCTCCCTCGTACTTGTCTGTGCTAATTGCCATGCTGGGTTTTGTCATCTGTCCAATAAGCCATGCATCAAAACTCAGGATTAAACATTAAAACCTCATGCTAGTGGGGGAAAAAGAAAGAGCTCTAAATTAAACATTTTAGTGGTGAATTGTGAAATGGATTGTTGCATGTGTGAAATGGATTGTTGCATGTGTGGAGTGAGTATTATTTCGCTTTAGGAAGATAAAAGAGCTGAAGAAGTACAGTTATGCACAGGTTCCTATATAAGCTTAGTTTTCTATCAACTGCATGTTTTTCAGAAGTGCATGAATCGATTTACCAACATCTGACACGTGAGGTTTATTTTTTCTCATTCCTCTCCCAAAGAGTTAAGTGCCAACAAGAATAAACGCCGCAAAAGGCAGAATTTCCAAGATCACCAAAATATAGGCCAGTACAATCCCCGTTTCCCAGTCATGTAGATGCAGATATTTAACTATAATCAGGGACCTTACTTCCTTCTTAAGGTGTGTGCCGTGACCTGCACTGCCCGTGCTGATGCAGTTCACAGATATTATCCAGGTTATGTGAGTCAAGGACACACTTAAAATTTCTCTGAAATAATAAAGGTGCTCCAGTAATAATTTCCCTAAAAGTCAATCATAGCAATGCAGAAATTCTAGTCTCTTGGAAAGACAATATTATTACTTGCTCCACAACTAAAGGTATTTTGAAAGTTTCAGATAATGTAAACTTTAAATGAATAGAAGAGAAAGAACCTATATTTAAATTTCCTAGGATTTCCTGTGAAGAGAACATTTTAAGAGGGTACTTGTGCAGGTGCTTTTCATCTGTATGTTCAGTGGCATATCTGGAAGGTGCTAATATTTCTTAGGCTAGCATTTTTGACAGAAAATCTCTGTTAATCATGTCTACTTCATCTTAAGTGCAAATGGGGTTAAAAGTTTTGGTGAGTGTGTGCTTAAGTGTGAGGTGCAATTGATGTTCTGGGAGGTGATCTTTCAGTATAAATTATGTTTATATCACCAATTTTTATTTGATTTGATTACATTTAGCTATCTATTCACTTCTCAGATTAGCTTCAGAAACATGAATCAATATCACAAATCCTTTTTGATTTATCATTATCACCAGTTTCTACATTTTCTTGTTATTACCAGCAGTGTTTATTTTCCCACTCAACTTTTAATTCCCTTAAATTCTGTGGCGATGTGGTCATATTTACCATTTGAAGTAGGAGCATACAAGAAAAATATTAGCTCCATTTTCCTGTAGTTTTCAAAGGGCATTCATGTTTCACTGAAATTTTTAGCAGGTATTGCTGTGTATTTATCTTTTCCTTTTAAAGTGCACAGAGAGGACAAGGAAACTCTGTGAGCCTTGGGCTCTCGGTAACTTCATTCCTTTAACCTCCCTTAATCTCAAAGTTTCTGAATGGGTTTGAACCAAGGGCCTGATGGTGAAAGATCGCTTTTTATCAGGAGCTTTTGTCTTTCTGATCGGCCTTTGCAGCTCTGCTCTCCATGGCATTTTCTCTTGCTCAGGCCTTTCCACGTGTGTGTGAAGGTTAACTGTGGGAATCACTCACTGGCTTCTTTCCTCTCGTTAGTGTGAGCTACCTGTGCCCAACAATGATCTTTGAAACGGCAGCGTCTTCACGGGTTCAATTACTGGCCTGGGGGAAATTGATCTCCTCAGGAGACGACAGCACCTGACCTGCTGGAAAACAGGGATTTAATGTTTTGGGACAGGAATCGGATCAGAGAGCTGCACAAAATTGGGAGCATCCTTCACTAGGACCTGTCAAAACCAATCATGTCTTTCCTAAGCAGGTAAAATTGTCAGTATTGATAACTGAGTGAAAATGATTCCCGGGTGAAAAAGAGGCAACTCCTACTTACAGTGCAGTCCATGGAGGCTGAAAGAAAATGGCTTCTATTTTTTTTTTCTTCTTTTCTCTCATAAGTGATTCTCTTTTGGGGACTTCAGAAATCATAAAAGAAGTGGAAAAGAGGAGGCCTCCCAAGGAAATACTAAAGCAATACAGCTGTACTGTTTTCTTAAGTCTTTCCCTAGTGGAGGAAATACAGAGTTATGCTTTTCTAGGTAAAACATACCATGTCAAGCACCTTGCTGAAAAACAAATATTTAAGCTCTGTTTTATGCTAATTCTACGAAAAGTTTGTTTTGGAATGGATTTATTTTCTTTCCAGTTAAGGAAATGAAGGAATGGATTTATTTTCTTTCCAGTTAAACCTTGAACTATTAGAAGTGCTAGAACTAGTGATAAAAGAAAGGCTCTTGTAGGTGAACCCGGAAATCTCAATAATTAGGTTTATTTAGGCACTCAGGTTTGGTTTAGTATTTGTAATCTAACAATCTGAATGCTCAATCTAAACCCTTTAATTTTCTCTCTAATGTATATCTCCCCGAAAATGAACAGCTTGGAAGACTTACAAGCTGCAGACACAATAGAGGAGGATCAGTCTTCAGCAGTGCCTTTTAAAAGCTCTGTGTATCAGCCTCTTAAAATATCTTTAAGGTTTCACTTGAAATGGAAATTTTGTCAATGGGCATTAATAATTTTGGAGGCTTCATATTGCCTTACTGACATTTATTATGTCAACGAGACCAGTGTTGTGAGGAACAAGTCTGTGTATATCAAAAAACTCATCTGCCCTGATAATGGCAGAAAACAAAAAATATTTTATGCATGACTGCTGCAGCATTCTAGGTTGTCTTCTGTAGAAAATCTTGTGGGTGGGATGACATTCAGATATGTCTGGCAAGATGTGTTATTTCACAAAGCTTGGTATCAGTTGGGAAAGCGAGAAAGGCGAGATGTGCATGTGTTTCTTTACACTGTAAATTATTCAACAGCAGCTTTTCTGCTTCTATCCACAGTTTTCTTGTGTTTTGCTTAACCAAATTGGGCAGTGATAGAGATTCTACAGTTCTTTTTCTTTTTACGGTTTTGGTAAGACCCAGGGATAAAATAAACCAATGATTTCTGCTTTACTTGCCTCACTAGCTTTATCATTTTTTTTCTAATGTAGGCAATTTCATTCCCAACTGTTTGTGATGCTAAATTATGTAAACCTTAAAAAAAAAAGAGAGAGGTATATAATGACAGAGAGAGAGAGCAACAAGCTAAAACACTCTATAGAAAAAAGATTTAAAGCTACCCAGATTTTTCTGTAGAACGCAAACACATGCCCAGTGTTTGATGTTGAAATGATTGGTGTGATCATTGCTGGTAAGGGGCTGAGTATGAGTATTATCAGACCTTTCCTGTCTAATTCCACTGGTGTTGAGGGTGATACCAATGTAAACTCTGTTTTGGGGTCTGCAGTTTCAGCAGACAGAACCCAGCTACAAATAACTGATTTAGACCTGCCCAATTTCCTATTTTATCTTGTCAAAATTCTGATGCCAAAGGGCTTTGGTACCTAATCCCCCTGGGAAACATCCTTGTGTTTACAAAATATAGTTCAACAGGCAACAAGAAATATTGTTCCACTGGGGTCATGTTACTTACTTGGGACCTAAATATAATTATTCACAATCATAGCTCAGACTCACCTTTAGAAATTTTGTATTACAGAAAATTAATTTTGTATTAAAAAAAATCAACAAGAGTGGTTTTCATGCATGTTTTCACTATGTCATCTTAAGGTTTTCTAGATATAGGTTAATGAAATAAGAAAAAACACCGAAAAATTATGAAAAAGGGATAGAGTGTACATGAGGGAGAAGAATGCAAGGAAGAGAGAAAAAGAAAGAACCGAGTAATAAAGAAAGAACAAGAGAAAAAAAAACAAGAAAAAATCCAAAGAAATAAACTTGCACAGTGTATTTGATAACTGTAATTGCTGTGCTCTGCACAAAGGCTTCTGTTTTTGATTAGAGACTTAGAGATAGGTACTACTGAAAACAGTATTTAAAATTCATTATTTTCCTCCTTTTCCTCCTTTTCCTTTGAATTCTTCATTATGTAAAACGTACTCCAGTGCTCTTGGAATCTTTTGTTCTTTTCATTGAGTTGCTCCTTTTTTATTTTAATGCCCTTGTAGTCTGGATATTCTCTAAAAATGCTGCCTATCTGCTAAGAAGAAATGCTCCTGCACTGCCTGTTTCCCATTTCCTCTTTAAAATTCCTTTTCTAAGTGAAATTGTTTTCTGCTTGTTTCTTTTAGATACTTTCCTGCTTTTATTTCTTAAGCAGATTTCTTACACCAGCACAGTGCCCATGCGTCAGGTCCACAATCACTTTTCTTGTCCAAATGTAGCCAAAGGTGATGGCAGTATGTGATAATTAGATACTACCAATGCAAAATTAAATAATCATTATTTTTATTTTATAAATATTAATTTTTATGCCTTTGCCTAAAAAGGAGCACTTACAGGGATGTTAGTAAACTTCACTCCTGTTGATAGTTTTGAAATGCCAGATTGTTTCATTCGACAGTCAGAGAATTGGAGAATGGTTTGGGTTGGGAGGAATCTTAAAGCTCATCCAGTCCCCCCCCTGCCATGGGCAGGGGCACCTTCCACTACCCCAGGTTGCTCCAAGCCCCATCCAGCCTGGCCTTGGACACTTCCAGGGATGGGGCGGCCAAAGCTTCTGCGGACAACCTGTGCCTCACCACCCTCACAGCCAAGAATTTCTTCCTAATACCTAATCTAAATCTCTCCTCTTTTGGCTTACAGTTATTCCCTCTTGTCCTGTCCCCATCTGCCCATGTAAAAAGTCCTTGTCCTTTTTAATAAGCCCTCTCTAAGTCCTGAAAGGCCACAATGTGGTCCCCCCAGAGCCTTCTCTTCTCCAGGCTGAGAAAATAGTAATAATACACAAGTACAAGTTCCTGTGTCAATTTATCCAACGTCACCCACCTTTGAGCTTATGATTTTTAAGATGGCAGAGGAAATAAAGCCAGACAAGCAGCTTAGCCCACTGAAATTTGTGCCTTTCAGCTCCTTTCTGCTGCCCAAAATTCGTTGAGCAAATAGCTATTTAGTTAGACAAGTTGTTTTGATATAGGCTTATGGGTCTCCATGCAAGGAAACGCTTTTATTGAGGGAGAAAAGCCTCGTGATGGTATTTGTTTTTACTGTGGGCTTCAGCATTTCAAGAGTTATGGACACCATCCAACCAATGCTAATGTGCAGAGGCAGTATCAGGCTGATATACTGAACACCATTACTTACTGTGGACTTTTTAAGAAGTTAGGAATTGAAGGCTGAATTCTCAAGACAGTCCTCTCAGCAGTTCAAGGACTTGGGCTTAGAGTTATCCATAAATTTTGTTTATGTTTATTCAATAAGGACTAAGTCAGTGAATGTTGGAAAGAATCATTTACTTAAACATAAATGGGAATTAATTAGCCCACCAAATGAAGGCAAAGGAAATTCTGAGGCAAGGATGCACTCATAGGCACTGTAACACATCATTTCTTTGCTTGATGGGCCTAAAATGTCTTTTAAGGGTGGCTGCCAAATAATCTTGTTTCTTTTGTTTATCAGCCAGTTTACACAAATATCTCTCTTGAAATGGGAAAACTTTCCTATGGCAGCCATTTTAGCAGCTGATTTCTTATTGGAAAAAAACTCCTCTAAAAAATGCATTTTGCAGTTTATTGATTAATGATTATTTTTACTTGAGCTGTTTGCAAAGATTCAGCATTGGGTACATTTCCAGCCTCCCAGCCCCCTGTTCAGCACATCAGCTGGTGCAGTCTTCAGTTTGCCAGTCCTGCACTAAAAGAAATTAATGGACTCTCCTACTTCATTTCATGGCACCCGGGTGATGGAGTACAGAAACAGCTATAAACACCGGGGTTCAGTGGGATTGCTGGCATGAGCAAGGTGTACAATATTTGGCCAGCATTCCACATCATCATTAACCAGGCAGAGTTAAAATTATCCCAGCAGCCTGTCTTGAGTGGAAGCAGAAAAAGTGGTGCAGGCTGCGCAGCCTCCCGACTATTAAGTTGACCCATTGTCGCTTTTATTTGTTCCTTAACTTAATTTTGTGCTATACTGAAATAAATGAGACCACTTACAATGTAAGTGGAAGGACTGATTAATCTGGCCAATATAGCATATTAAAATTATATGTGTTCCACAGTTTATAATCAAATACGATGCTCTTCCTGAAATAAGCACTCTCTGTATGTAATGATACTCACTAATGGGCCTATTGGGTACCCAGGCACAGTAAATTCAAATCGTGACTGTATGGGGATGCTGTAGATTTTTCCCTGCTTTTGTGTTATTTTAGTAGAGAGAAGAGTCGGAAAAAAAAGGGGAAATTTCCTCTAAGGTAAACCCATAAAATCTCATTTAATTATATCTTATAAATCTCGTGCTAGTTTATGTTTTTCTTAAGCATCAACACCTAGAATCACATTTTTAAAAACTGTATTTCCCTGTATGGGAAAAATGACAATCAAATTCTTTAAAATTGTATTTCCCTGAATGGGAAAAATAACATTCTTCACAGATGGGAAGAAAATCATGAAAATGACAGTTGAAGATGAAAAAGCAGATGGAAAACACAAATAGAAGTAAAATCTTTTGCTGCTGAAGCCGGGCTCATGAATTCAAAACATGAGAGTTGTCACTGCTGGTGGTGTATAGTCCTTAAACCTGGTGAGGCTCCTCAGGATCCTCGTGGCTGTGAGGGAGAAGAGGACAGGGTGGGAACAAGTATTCTCTGAATGACAGATATATTTTTAGAGATGCTGGGTGCTCACAGGGTGACTCGTTGCAAGCCTAAGGATAGACATAAATACTTTTCTTTGCCCTTTCAGATGAAGCAAATGCAGCAGATCAGAAAATGTTGCACTGCAGAAAGAGTGTGATTCAGCATTATGACTTATTTGTAGTCCACACCTTGTAAAAAGGAAAAACAGAGGGACAGGGGTGGAATCGCAGGCTGAGCGAGGTCAGCAGAATAATGTCCTTACAGCTTCATGCCAAAATTTAGCAGCAGACAGATTTCCAAGGCTTCCTCAGTGCTTGATCTTCAATAGCTTTTGTTAATTCAGTGGAAATCGCAGGTGAGCACTCGATATTTTGAAACTCCCTTGGTACAGTCAGTACCCTGAAACTCCCTTGGCATGTTTTCCTTCCTGTGCTATTTCCATCTGCTTTTTATTCCTCTATTGATTTTAATGGACTTCAATTACAGTATCTTGTCTGTGAATCTTTAGAGCTTTGTTTATACAGAGCACAGACTACTAGATCACTAGCATCATTTTTTCCCCCCTCAGACTCCTTAAGCACTATTTTTCACACTGGTCTGTTATTTTAATTAGCCTAAACTTGGAAACGTTTAGATACCTTTCAAATCATCTGCAGTTTCACTGCTGTTTAATGACTTTTTCTTTATGGATATATTGTGGTAATTGACAATTACATAGTGCTGTGTGTCATATAACTCTGGTGTTCTGAAAGCTCAGAATTGGTTCAATCTGCAGTTTAGTCACAAAGTAAATTCACAAACCATTCCATCATTAGTTGCAGCAAACAGTAAGAGAGTTTTAGGGCAGGAGAACTTTATTCTCCATTCATAAATTTAAATCACTTTTCATCCTCATATTTCATGGTTACAGAAATGTAGCTTGAATTCTAAGTTTAGCAGCTCTGAGTACTGAAACGGGAACTGCTGGCTCCTCCCCTCATCTTTCCAACCACTGCAAATCTTCTATACCCACTGCCAATGAGACAAAATATTAATTATGTACCAATAAAACCATACAAACTCATGCAGTTTCATTTTCGGGGTATGATTGCAAAGCTATTGCAATCAGTGTCAGTAACCAAAAATCTTCAAAAATTGACATTTTAATTTGGATTTATGCTCTCTCTAAATGGCTAGACTTTCAACATCTAACAAGTTATGTACATATGAGTGCTCAGCATTGCCCTGAGAGAAGAGCTTGGGGTGGAGACATCAGTGAAGCAGAGTCTGGCTATGGTCTGAGTTTAACTTACTTTGTACCTATCCACACCAATCTTATCAGAGGAAAAGGTCATATTCAGGCAACCCATAACCCAGTCTTCTGAAAACTTTAGCCCATGAACCACATTTCAGTTCCCAGAAAGCTGCTCTGTTCTGGAAACTTCCTTGAAAGATGGAGAATAAAATGCAAAAACAAGTTCTCAACTATCTGACAGCTTCTCTCATAGGCCCACTCTTTAAGAGAAGAACAATACTGTGCTTTTCCAGACAAAAAATCTGCTTTGCCTTCTCTCAGAATAAAATAACTTCAAGGCTGTTGTTAACAAAATTTCCTGGTGACTCCTGCGACAACAGGATTATTCGGCAGTGCTTTTTCACAGAAATGACAGTGAGAACCCTGATTTCTATAACCAAACTCCTGCTAAGTTGTTGAAATCTTCTCCCTGATGTGAATATCCAGTTAAAGCTGGATAACCTGTTCTTCATTACAGCCCTAATGACTCTAGGAGTTTGACATACACAGAAGATTTCTCTCCTCTCACAGAACTGAATTTCCTTTTAATAAATTTACTGTGTAGGAAAATGTCCCAAATAAATTTTAACCATGTGCTCTTCAAGTTGGAAACCCATCCAGCAAAAACCATGTTGAAGTGCAATGTCAGCCTGTGATTAAAGTTCAGCTTCCTTAATCTATCCCTATCCAATGGCTGGGAAAATTTCACCTGGGACTAGATAAGCTATAAATGACCCTAAAGAAAACAAATTTCTAGTCTAAGACAATATCTGCTATTTCTTAGCCTTGTTTTTTGGAGGTTCACTCTATCAGCTCACTTTGGCAAATGTGAAGCTCTTCCAGACAACTTGCCTTGACACCACCCCTTCCCTTCCAGCAAGGCAAAGGTAGCTTTAAAAAAATGCAGCCTTTTAGCAGCATAATGTATTTCCAGGAACAATGCCCCACATCTTTATTCATGGTGTGAATGATGATAGGAGTGGTAATAATGAAACGGGGTCATGAGAGTTTCCTATTGTGAACTAGTATTAATCTAATTTCCTACAGGGTGTTTATCTATGTCAGAAATAACCAAGCAGTTCAAAACACTTTGGCAAGTCTCTGATGAAGAGAAGCCTGGGAAGAGTGAATGCTAAATTGCATTCACTCAGCTCTGCTGAGAAGGCTGAGCTGATTCTGGCAGGGTTTTGCCAGGATCTATCCAATGCAAACTGTCTTATTATTATTTTTATGAATGTTAAGAGCCATCAACATTTAAAATAAAAATCCAACAATGAGGATTCAGGATTTTCATTCATAATAATGACAACTTTTCCACTCTGAAAATTCTGCATAAATACAAAAAAGTCTATGGTGGGTTTTAATTAAATAATAAAATTAGTGCTAATGTAGGTACTTTACACTACCCGCTCCCAGTGTACAGAAGGGCATGAGATACCCACTCTCCCATTAACATACTTTAAGGCTGTCAACAAAGCAGTTTTTTTCTGCAACTCCATTTCTGTTTTGAGTGCAATTTGCCTGCCTTGCCCTGCCTGTTCACAGGCTGTCTTTAAAGATGTGGACAGTTTGAAAGATGGGGAGCCCAGCATTTCATTTCCATAAAGGCAAACTTGAGCACTCTTTTCCAAGAGAAGAACAAATCTGTACTGCTCTCTGTAGAAACTGTACTGTTTCTATTCCTAGCAAATTTTTTTGGCTATTTAACCACTGAGATTGCTTACCTTCTTAGGATGTGATCCAGTGTTCATTAAGTGAATATCAGGTTTCTGGTGGTAATGGTGGAGCAGACACCTGCCTGGCCTTGTGAGCAGTGCCAGTCCTTGTCACACCAGCAAAGAAGTGGCTGAAGAGTCTCTGGAAACCAGAGCTTCCAGTCGAGGAGCAATTCCCTAAATCAAGGCACGGGAATGTCGTACACGATGTAGAAAATGGTTAGGGTGGATTAGCATATCTGACAGCCAAGCAATTTAACTAGCATTCAACCTCATACTTAATGAATAGTCCATATGTCCAGAGAAGAAGGTAATTTATGGTCTAACATTTTCTTTTGATCTGCCGTTTGCTCTTTCTCTGTAGAATTAAATCACTTCTCAATGCACAAGGGAAGGAGGCGAAGGGAAGAAGTCTTTTTATTTTTAATTAGAATATGCTAAATGGTAATAAAGTAATGTGAATACAGTGGAGACCTCTTAAATCCATAACAGTAAATCTATTGCTGCAACAGGTCCATCCTTTATCTCGTGCTCATTTAAGAAGCCTTCACCTGACGTGCCACACTGACATGAACTGATGCTAATGGAGTAATATATTTAAAGAATTCAATAAAGCATCTGTTGTAGATTGTGATATGCCTTGTAATTTTATTGACAGAGGTTTGTTTTGTCCTGAGACACATAAAATGCTTGGTTAAATGGCTTGATTATATAGTACTTTCAAACTATATATTCACTCGACTGGCATCTTGTACTGTGCAGCTTGTCAGTGATTAATCAAGATGATATTTAAAATGCAAATAATTGGATTGGCTCTTAAAAATTAGTATTTCACTCCCATGGGAAGGTATTCTAATGTGCGTGGCAGAAGCAGTAATCTGAAAATGACGTTCCCTTGTATGCAAGTGTTAAGGCATTAGGTGAAACAACACAGAAGGATGGTTTAAAGCCATCTATGTAGAACAGGAAAGAGATAATTGAAGAAATAAAAATGCAGCCAGACATTTTTTTTTTAGCTTTATTAATTAAGCAAAATATGCAAGAGTTTAGGCATCTTTCCATGATGCTTTTTTTTTTTTTTTTACATATATGTGGACAGCTTGCTGCTACTTGAATAAAAGTGGATTTTGGCTGTGACAGGAAGCTTCTTTCACCTGAAAGCAATTATTCCCACTTTGGGTATGCAATCGCCTATTCCCTCAATCCTCTCTGATCCCACAAGCTGAAAAAGGCTCTGGAGACATGAGGTGTTTTCTGTCCCATTCAAACCTTCGGCCGAGAGGACACGAGTGTTGTTCGGACATGGCACAGATGAGTATGGGAAGATTACTTTATTTCCAGGTTGGCAGGGGGCTTTTTTTTGGAAGCACCACTAATTTGTGTTAGATACGACGGCTGCCTTATTTGAAATGGGGCTATTTTCCTAGAACAACCATCTTCCCTGCTTCTTTCCCAGGCACTTGATCCCAAGCCAAGGACTCCAGCAGCTCTCCCCCACCCAGGCTCGGCACGGCACAATGCCATGGGTTTTGTTAACCATTCCTCTTCCTTTTTCCTCTCACTTTTACAACAGGTATGTTTTCCTCTTCTCAGCAGGAGAATTCATGGCTTCATGTTTCAGCACGTTTTGTGGCAAGGAAAGTAAATAATTTCTTGGAGGGATTATTGGTCCTTGAGGACAGGGCTTTGAGGTGATTATAGGATGCATGTGTGGAGAGATTGTGGAGCTCTTCTATGCAGCGCCTTGATTTAATTGTTATTGGTGCACTTCGTTCCTTTATTTTTAACTGATATATTTTGGGAGACGTTGCTACTTTTGCTTTGCTAGAAATGAGGGTGATTGCACACATCGTAAGGTTTTGTACCACAGCTTTTTACTCTAATCTTAAATGACAGCTACATCTGTTGGAAGTTTGTTCCTATCTTCTGTTTAGTTGGTTTTGTTGGTTTTTTTTTTTTAACTTGACAGGTTGAAGGAGCCTTTTTAATGACAGTATCGCCAGGCTCAGAGAATTTTTGAGATGCTCTCCCCATCCTGTGAGCTGCTCCACAGTGGTTCTGTTCTTTGGTAGAAGTTCCAAGTGGCTCCAGAGCTTTGGTACCAGCAGCACCCTTCCCTAGGAGGAAAGGCAGAAACAAGCACTTATTTAACCTACCCCAGTTGTTCTGTATTCTGCAGGCTGGGATTTTTTCTGTGACACTGAGGTTAAACTCAGTGGACACACACATGGATTTAGATAGTGGATTATGGCCAAAGCCCGTCACAATTTTAGCAGGAGTTTTAGTCAGCATCGTTCCATTTTCCTTCTCCTGGGGTCAGGCTTTGCTTCACTGTTGTAATTTGATGTCAGGGTTTCCCTGATTCATTTAGCATTTTATGTGTTTTCTGCACTGTATGTCTCAATATTTCCGTCATGGCATTCTCATTTGCTGTTAGTTTAGTCAACTGGAGGCTGCAAGAGAAGCTACTTGTCCAATTATTTTGAATTTCTCTAGGTTTATTCATGTGTTGACACATTCATGTTTAGTGCAACAGTCCTGATAAAATAACCGAGATGTTGCCCAGTGTTTACACTCAGCAGCAGAGAATTCCCACACTAGAAAATATGTGTGTGCAAACAGTCTAAATAAAGAAAATTGAGAGAGTGCTCTAGCTAGGAAAAAAACCCAAACCCATAAAAATAATCTTTAACTCAAAATGCTGAAAAAAATCACTTAAATCTTCTTTTCTCTGGCCTCTGGTATGGCCAGACTGGTGTTCTCTGCCCAGAATCGTTACAGACTTGATCCCAGTTGTCAGTCAAAGCATTTCCCTCCTGACTCATGGTATTGCACTTACAAGTTTTAGTGAAGATATTTCTTCCCTCTCCAATGCTCTCCATGTCCCAAGTACCCTCCCAGCTCGCCAGGAGGTGACCACAGGAGAGGATGTAAGGGTTTGCCCCAGGTGCACACCCACAGCGCAGGTCAGAAACCTCTCCTGAAACTGTGCAAGCCAAAAGAATCTATTTCTGCCTCTTTTGCTTCTTCTGTAGATTTTTCTCTAATTCCAAAATATTTTCAGATGATACAGTAAAAATCAAAATGTTATTGCAGCAACTGCATAACAATGAATGTGGGCTGGGCTTTCAGCTAGACTTTACTTATTTTGGGGTGTTGCACAATCTCTGGTCATCAGCTCTAAATCGGGAACATCTAATTTCTCTTAAGCTTCTGCTCTTAAGACTCAGCAAAGTCATTAAAACTAGGATATCAAAAAATGCAGAACAGCTCCATAGATGCAATTTACAGCCTTATTTAATTATTAGCTATGATTACTCTAATTGTATAAGTTCATTAGTTTTTCTTTTCCTCATTTAAAGGTAATACAGAATCTTTAGGGAATTACAAATAATTAGTAATAAATATTGCAAATAATTAGCATTCAGTAGTAACACTAAGCCACTAAAACCAAGAAATCATAGAATGGCTTGGGGTGGAAGTGAACTTAAAGCTCATCTCATTCTGACTTCCCTGCCATGGGCAGGGACACCTTCCACTGTCCCACAGGTTGCTCCAAACCCCATCCAGCCTGGCCTTGGACACTCCCAGGGATGGGGCAGCCACAACTTTAAAATTTAAAATAGTTTCAATGCAATATGATAGTGGTTCAGCATGAAATTAGCAACAAATATTGCCACTACAGTACTACTACTAGTGAAAATTGTTATGAAAGGTGCTGCAATATTAACCTATATTCAGATGAAATGTATTTAGGTGTGGGTAAATGTCAATCTTCTTGCACTCAGTATTTCTTTGTGCCCTACTTGCAATGTGTGCTTTCTCTAAACCACTGAATTTTACAATTTTTGTTACTTCTTTATTAAAAATTACCTGAGCAACCTTGTTAACAGCTGCAGATGTTGCTAGTTATATATGACTTAGACTATTCGTTTCTTAAACACAAAATGCTTTTGAGAATATCCATATGGATATTTATATCTATAATGATATCAGTGTCCATATCTGTTTCTGTCTACAAAGGTAGATATTGATATAGACATATTAGTAGTGTATAGATGTATTATTATTTATGTATTCATATGTAATGTACAAAAAAGTGTGATCATATATTTTGCAATAAAAAGGAATACAGTTTTGTTTGTGGTCTTTCTTTGCAAAGTATTTTATGAACTAAAGCAAACAAAGAGATACATCACTAGAAATAAGCCATAGTCAGGGACTACTGCCAAATAACATTATATCTGTGTGCTGATCCCCAAGTTAATACAGTTTTCATTTTCCAGTGAAAAGCAACTTAAACATATTTGCATTCATCTTCCTTTTTCCCAAAACACATAGTTGCTTAAAACACAAGAAGAATTATAGCATTTCTTAGTCTGACTTGTTGGAAAAAGCATGGATTTGTGGCTGAAACCACATGAGAGGCCACTGATTTTGCTTATGTTACTTGACCTGTCCCATGACTCCAGTTTTCATGGGACTCCAGTTCCTGATATTAATCTCTCCCAAGATGGAGCACCAAAGCAGAAGAGATTTGGGGATTTTACTTATTCCTGGCAAAGAGAGTACTCGTCTGGAACTGGTCAGAGAAAAGACGTGGGGAAAATGTCAAGACTGCTTTTATAAATGAACAATAAAATTGTATTATAATTCATTTTTCAAAGACAATTGACACAAAGTTGCATATGCTTAATTAAGTACATTTTTAAAAAGAAGCTGGTTTATTTGACTCTCTACTGAACACAGCACTCTGCCATTTAATCAAATTACTGTGGCAAAGAACATGGTGATGCCCTTCAGCAAAAGTGCCAGCATGAAATCCTTGAACATAAGAGGAGCAGCAATAGCCTGACTATTCTCACAAGATGGTTTGGACAAGCAGATGACCAGATGGAGGAGAGGAGAGGCAAACACTCCAGTGCTGGCAAGCACCCAAAGCTTCTTGAACCTCATGTACTCTTCCCCAATAAATATGTCATTTCAATACCAGCCATGGTAATGCAGTGATAACAGCAGGAGAATAACTCTCCTTATAATTGTGTGAGACATCCAGATATATTCCCCTGTCTCCCTGACTAATGTTTCCAACATGACTCGTTAGCTTCTACAATGATCAAGCAGCTATTAAAGATAAAACTGTGTTAACCTTTTCAAAAATTAGAAGTGCATGACTGTAACTGGAACTACAATGGCTTCCCGGAGACTGGAGCCAGAGGGTGAAAGATCATCCTGCTGAGACATTAGGAAGGGATTATTATTTATTTAGTGTGTCTGAACCCCATATGGAGGATGTGGCCCCGTGCAAATGCCTCCTCCTTGCTGTGTGACTGCCCTAACCCATGCAGGCAGGTAAGCAGAAAGGTCCTGGATCAGCTTTTACAAGAGAGGTAAATTATTTCTCTATTTAGCTTCTTTCCCTGGAACAGAGTCTAGCAGATTGATCATGGAAAAAGAACTCTTGAAACTCTGAAATCAACCACATTTTTCTTCATTTTAAGGTGGACCCCAAGCCATCTTAATCCTAAGGGACTTGTGAGAACCAACCCACCTATCACAGTTTGTTCACATTTATGCCTTCAGTCACAGATCCATGAGCTAGACACTAACATAACACTTAATATAAAAACCCCTCAAGGATGGCAGCAGGGGTGTCATGTCATCCCACAAGCTGACAAACTAGAGGTGTTGGATATTCAGAAATTAACTTGTCTGATGATGCAGGTGAGTGAAAGATCATCCTTGACATGCATAAGCTGTAATAATAAAAAAACCAGGTCTTTGTTTATTGATAAGTATAATCTGTAGACTACAAGTGACAAACAGGCAATAAATCCCAACTGGAAATAAGAATGACTGGCAGTCCAAAAATTCCCTAGCAGTCTGCAATGAAAACCTTTCTGGATTTGTTTTCCTAAGTAAACTTTTTACTGAAGTTATCAGAGCTGCTGATGGAATAAAGCTCATAATAAAAATAGATAATAGTAGAATGAAAATTGCAGAAATGTAATATACAATCCCAGGCACATGGAATATTTATAAGGTCTGACTTCTATTAAGGCAGCATCTCAGTCACATTTTTGAGATTTTAATATCTGCAAGTAATTCTCTGTCTTCCCACAAGGACTGGTAAAAAGATAATCTAAATGAGCATGTCCAAATTAACTGTTTCCCTCTCTCAAGGTTAGCAAACACAGCAACCCATTCCTCTGGGAGACTGGGTCTGTTGCCTGCTTTTGTACAACAAAATGGAAAGAAGCAAAATCCATAAGGAAATACGTGAAGGGCTAAGCTGCCTTGTGTGAAAATATTTCACGGTGTAGGAGCTGCTCTTCTCTTGACAGAGCTAAAATACAGCCCATAAAAATTCAGGCAGCAAAAGAGTGGGGTAGGCAGTGATGAAAAGTGCCTGATTTAGAGGTAAAAGAGAGATTTCTTCCTGAACTTGGATCTTGGTGGTCAGTTCCACCATGAAAAATTCACCCTAAATGTGCAGTGAATCTCACGGGGGCTCCCCCAGTGACACACAGCAAGCAACAAGCAGTGCAGGTAATTTTTCACCATTTCTTAGTTTCTTCTTTTCATTTTGTTAAGAAACAGTACAAGCCTAAACTGCTAAAAAAAAGCATTTTGAGATCTAGCCAAAAGTTCTTTTCC
Source organism: Gymnorhina tibicen (assembly GCA_013399875.1). Lineage (NCBI taxonomy): Eukaryota > Metazoa > Chordata > Aves > Passeriformes > Artamidae > Gymnorhina > Gymnorhina tibicen. The sequence goes on along the minus strand of VXAZ01005100.1, from coordinate 4,107,782 downwards.
TTGTGGCACCTTCTTACTTCAGCTGCTCTTCTCACCTTTAGCCACGAGACAAATAAATGTACACCTCCCGTGTTACACACGTTCCTCATCCTGCATCTCAGTCAAGGCTTCAAAACTGCAGGGAAAAATGGGCTTCTCTCATACCAGTGTGAACAAGGCAGCCAGGGATATTATATTTTACATATGTTCTCTGATACTGGAGTATCAGAGTCCCATCTGCTCAATAAAATATTTGCCTATGAAAAGAAATGGAAAAATAATCAACTAGAAAATCTCTTTAGTACTGCGGCATATATTTTTTTTCAAACATAAACTTTGAGAAGTCAGAGATATTAAGAACAAAAAATCTATAAATCCCTCTGGTAATAAGCAATGAAATTAAAATCCAGGCAAAATTAAATTTGAAAAGATTAATGTTCCTTTTCATATTTTGATGACAACTATAAACATAATGCAATTTTGTGAATTTACAGTTTTAAAATGCAAACTGATACCCCACAATAGTGCAATTTTAGTCACAAAGAAATAAATAGTTTTTATTCTAATGTCCCCACAGATAAATTTCTCAGTAGTAATGAAATGGCTTTGAACTTCTCAACTACCATCTAAAAAACCAGTAAGTAATCTGTAACTGAATCCCTGTTGAGCTTAAAATATGTGTAGCAGCACACTGATAGTAGCTGCATATCATCAAAGTATATGTCCCAGACACCTAAATGCAAAGTTTGGAGGATTTTTTCTCCAAAACCATTTTGTAAAATTCCATGGCTTAAACTGTGTATTTATTTTTCTCAGTCCTCTGAGATATAAGCACTTGGGTGGCACTAACCTTGTTAAGCCTTTTGAAAAATCATTAAACAACCTAAAAGGACTCTGAGTTCATTGGAGGGTAGAAGAAAATGGAAATCCTAGTGGCCCAGTTGGAGTATGGTGTCCTGGAGCAAACTGTGGGGAGTTGAGGGGCAGAAATCGGGAATATCTTTCATTATTAGGTTTGTAGACTGCACACACCACCCAAACCACAAGCACACACACAACTGAAAAAGAAGGGAAATTACAAAAGGAGCAAGACAAACTGTGAGAGAAAGTACAATGTGAAGGAGGTGCTCAGACACTTTATGGAACTTGAAGTGAAAGTCAAGTGGCAAGGGACAATCCATGCTCTTTTCATCAGTGCCATGACTGTAGTCACACTACCAGGGCTTTTCACAGAAAGACTAAATTTTCCCTTGTTGAGTGAAAACAGGAGTTCTTTATAAAAAATGGAAATTATGTCCCCACCTGCTTTCTCATGTAGAATCTGTGCTAAGTTTTCCCTAGGTGTTGTTTTCTCTTTGGGTTTCCTCTATGGAACATTTAGGGAAAATGGACACTTTGCCTCTCTGTCTCTACTTGGCCTCTAATTCTTTTTCAAATTCTAATTATGCTTAAGGAACCTTAATGATCAGATCTCCACATTTCTAAAGTCAGAATTCTTCTGCTATTATTGGATAAAATGCAAATAAAATAGACCTAATTTTTTCTATATATGTTTGGCCTATCTGCAGAATGTAATGCTAAAAGAGCATTTTCAATCTGTTTTCCTCAGTGTGTTTTTTTTGTTTTGTTTTGTTCAGAAATCAGTTCTCACAAAGCACAGTTGTGCATAATAATCCACTCTTATGAATAAGCAGTCAAAACAATTAGGAGTGAACCGTGCCCTGTTGTTACTTTAGAAGTGACATAGTCACACTGCAGACTAACAAGTTTCAGGAAACTCTTCAGGGACTTCAGAGTTTAAGGTCCTGTTGCCACTGAAATTAGAAGGAAACCTGCATTAACTTTGCAGAAAGGGGTCTGGCCTTGTGTCAGCTGCTGAGTGGGTGTGACAAGGAGAGGGGAGGGGACATCTCAGTATGAGCTGCCAAGGGCAGGGAGGAGTCAGAGCCTTGGTGCTGCCACTTGTTTTCAGTTAAATGCATTGATTCTTGACAGCAAATGACAGATTTTGCTGCCCCTTGAGAAGAGGGAAAATGGATTGGAACAGGAGAGTCTTTGAGTGGTGGTTCCAACATCCACAGCTCCCCAGGGCTTGCCTTGAGGGCAGGGATCAGAGGTGGAACAATGTAGAAGACTTTGGCTTGCCCCGAGAGTGCCGGGTCTCAGCACTGCTGGGGTTTCCCCGTAATCATGGAATCATGGAATGCTTTGTGTTAAAATTGTCCAGTTCCAACCATGCTGCCACGGGCAGGGACACCTTCTCTAGACCAGGTTGCCCTGTTCAAATTGGCACTGAACGCTTTCAGAGATGGAGCATCCACAGCATCTCTGGGCAGCCTGTGCCAGGGCTTCACCCCCCTCACAGGGATGAATTCTTCCTAATATTCCATCCAACCCTGCCCTCTGCCTGCTTAAGGCTGCTCCTCCTTGTCCTGTCACTCCACACCTTCTTAAAAAGTCCCTCTCCAGTTCTCTTGGAGCCCCTTTAGGCACTGGAAGGGTCTCTTAGGTCTCCCCAGAGCCTTCTCTGCTCCAGTCTTTGGCAATTGCCTTGGAGCCAGCTTTTCCTTGTCTGGGGCTCCCTCATCAGTACTCAGGTTTCCAAAGTAATCAACACATTCTGAGTCCTATTGAGAAGAAACATATGCAGTATTCACCACTGACATCCGTACAAAAATATTTTAAAATGCGGAATTATACGGCCATTAAATATTTAATCTTAAGTAACCTGTGGGAATTTTAATATATTCTACTTGCAGTGAATACATAAAGTAATGATAAAGAGGTGAAAAGAAATGCAAAAGCTGGTTCATCTGAAAGCATGCAGCAATTTTCAGTTGTATTTTATATATCAACCTATGAAATGTATACAGAAGAAATTAAATGTATAAAATGATTTATAGGTGGATTAAAAAGGCTTGCAATTTTTTTAGTTTCATACATCTTCAGGGAAACAGTTATAAATCTCTGAAACTTAAATTGCTTATCCAAGTTCTACAGAAACAGCATAAACAGAGCAAGCAATTATCTGTAATAAACTTTTTCTTTAATATTGTGGCATTCACATTTTGGTAAAACTGCATATCATAATCTATTTTGTGCTGTATTAGATTCTATTTGCTAGGCTCACATATTTTTTGCAATTCTGCAGAAACTGTCATCTTCCTGGTAGGGTGATCAAGTCATTAAGTGTTAATAAAATAAAAATGCAACATAATCTGTCCTTCTGGAAATTAATTTATATACATATAACATTGTTTTCTCCCTCATACACCACAGAGTTTTCAAAACTCCAGAAAAATCCCTTTGTAAGAGTGGTTCTTGGAGTGGTTAGAAATTCAGTTTTCATTATAGCCAGTGCTGACATTTGAAATGATAATCTGAGCAATGTTTCCTGGGGTTCAGGCATCGACTGTTACACTCAGCAGAAGAGTCTGATGTTTTTTGTGACAGCCATCTAAAAATGTTCGATTTGAAGTGGTGTCAGCTTTGTTGAAGAAAAGCTCCATAATGGTGGAAGATGTGGGATTTTTCAGAAAAGCAGCCTTTTGTGTCAATCTACATCCTAAAATACAAGTGTTATCATTCGCTTGGAACAATGCCTAGGAAGGGGAATTATGGCTCTGTGAGGCACAGAACAAAACTGAGTAGAGGTGATCCGAGAGCAGGATGAGATCAATGGTTTGGAGAGCAAAACCACTAGGATTGATCACAAGAGATACACAGCATATTGCTTGTATATTGTGGTGTAAAAAAAAACCCCACAGTCTGCTTTGAATAAAGAAAAAGACAATTTATAGAGGTTTATTTCAATATAGACAGGGTGTCACTTAGACTGCGTCAGGGTATTAATGGAGAGGACACTTCCAAGTGGGATGGAGCTGTGCCAGCATTGTGGTTCAAGACATGGAGCTTACAACCCTGTTTCTCACCTAAGGAAATTACAGCCAGAAAAGTAATTTCCATTCAGCATCATGCTCCTCTGCCGTCTCTGCACGGTGCCTGCTTGTTGTTGTGTTCCAGGGCCTGAACTCTGTCTGTTAAGCTTCATGCAAATCGCTCCAGTTCTGAGGTCGAGGGAGAGGGCTTTGCCTTGAGTGACCGAATCTTCGAGCCAGCGGCTGCACGGACACACACGGAGTCCCTGCTGGCATGGGTGGAGTCACCTTCATGGAACCTTCACAGCAGGAGGCTGATTTTCCCAAGAGCCCTGGGCTCTCTCTTTCACCTTCATTGTCCGTGGCACGGGAGTGTCTACCTGTCACCATCCCAGTTTATATCTTCAGTGAAGGAAACAAGACAAAACCTCCCTGCTTGAAACTAATGGAAGAGATCCTACTGGCTCACTGAGTTAATTTCTGTCTTCTACCCATGTTGAGAAACCTCAGAGCAGTCTTCCAGGCATCCTGAAAGCAGAGGGATCAACTGGCCACCCAACCCAATTTGCTTTTATTTTATTTTTTTTTTTTTTAAGTACATAATTTTTATTGCAAATATTTTCCATGCCTACTTACCCTAAGATTTAATCTTTCAAATCCTACTATTCGCAGCAAGGGCCAGATTCGAATAACAAGCTGATCTCTTTAAAGAAAACTGCTTCTGTCTTGTGCAGCCTCTGTGAATTCCTGGGATTAGTCATGTTTTGGTAAGCCCTATTTTCAAACAGTGAAATAATTACACTAAACTTGGGATGGCTGCACACTTAAGGCAGATGGTTAAAGCTTCTTACCTTGGTGCTCTCTGTTTTACCACCTTTAAAGGCTGATCCAACCCATCTTAAAAATATATCTGGAACATCAGGAGTAGCTTAGCCTGGATAACCTCGATGGTTTCCATCCCTGGGGGGATCCTGTAGTCATTGCCCCTTTGTAGGATGCTGTTGATGACATGACAGCTATTGAATTACCAGGGTTTTCTGTCAAATACATTACGTTAATCCAGTAGCAGCCTCTCCTGATGGTGGGTGACGTGAATTTTTCTCTGGAGGAGTGTTTTTTTCCTTAACTGATTGGTGATGGCTGTCCTATGCAAGACAGCTAAATTTCAGTGATGTAAATCCCACCCTGAGTCTGTGTACAAAACAAGGGAAAATTTTAGGGGTAAAAGACAGAAAACAGTCCTGTTAGGAAGAAGAGATGCCTAACGAATCACAATTCTGTTCTGCTAGTGGAAGAGCATTTCCTCCAAGCAGGTGCTCCATCTTTAACTTCTCAGAGCTGATCCTCAGGAAAGGAAAATACCAGAAAAATACCTTCAAAAGACAAGCCAGGAACTGAATCTTAGAAGGCAGCTGGTTAATAAAAATCTGTAAAAGCTCTGGTTTTACAGAACATTACAATCTTCCTCTCACCCACTCTGCAACGCTGAGCACCTTCATGTTTCTCCCAAACTAAGGTCATGGTCCCTGGTCTCCTGTTATCAGCCCTCCCTGCACCAATGTGCCAGCTCCCTTCTCTGCCACAAAGTGATTAACACAATTAGGTTGAATTATGAGCTCTTGTGTCTGGCCTACATTTGTTCTTGTGAGACTGACAAAGGGATTCTGGCTTGAGAGTCTCTGTGTTTTCTAATTCTATTTAGTTAGTTTAATAAGGGATATTACCTTTCCTTATAAAAGATATTTCTCTTATAATGTTAAGTAAGGCACTCACTCATAGAAACATTGTCAGTATTTCATTAGCTCAATTCCCCCAGATTAAGAGGAGGACACATGGAAAAATGTCATTTGGATATCACTTCCCCCGCTCTTCTTCCTTGGCTGAGCTAGGTCCCTGCTTTGGTGCCAGGAAATATTATAATATCAGAGTTTGGGTGCAATCAGCCTGACCTGATTTCCTGTCCATTTGCCAAGTCTGGCCCTCTCTGGAGGTCCCTAATCCAGATCTGATGGAGTGAGTCACGTTCAGAGGTTGAGCTGGGGACATCTCGCCAGCGCTGGTCCATCTCCGCTTTCCTCCTGAACAAGAGCTTTACTCTGCACCTCAGTGAGATGCAGGCTTCCATCAAAGCATCCTTCCACCAGCACAGAGGGGCGAGAGGCAGAGAAAGAGCTCCTTGATATGAAACAGCAGAATCTCTTTTTACTCCACTGCTCAGTCTATTCTGACTTCTTTTAGGCAGGGCGAGTCCCGCCGTTCTGCTGCAAATGCTCTGCACAGAAAGTACATGTACATTAAACCGCTTCTGTGGCCATGTTTGACTTTCACTCTGCAAATAAATGGGAGTAGATAGCTCCTTTCCCTCAGGAGCTGCTGGCTGCTGAAAATTGAGAGTCGCTGGGATATGCAGATGAAACATCCCTTTCTCCCCACCACGATCTGAAAGCAGAGAGCTCCTTACCCTTCCGAGTTTCAGGCCAAGGGGCTTCGACACACACAGAGCAAACGGGAAGATGTGTGATTAGGTAACTTCCAAACTTCAGAAACATTTTCATTTCAAATTCTGACTTCCTGCCATGCACATATTCTTCTGTAAGCAGACTCCGAGGCAATTTATTAACAGCTCTGGAGGAGTGATATCTGCAGAATCTGTTTTTCAGCTTTTGACAGCTGAGCAGGGCTAATGTTACTGTTTCAGAGTGTCATCGCTAGAGCAAGGTATATTCTGTATTTTCAGTGAAGTGTCCTTTGAAGCCTATCTGAGGCAAAAAGCTAAAAAAACATGCTAATATTTTAGACCATTTATCAGCACATAGGTAAAAAAAATGTGAAGGAAAGAAAGGCAGACCATATTTTCCAAAGATTTTTTTATCTGCAATCAACTGCAAGTTTCAACCTGTGTTTCTTTCTGACTCTACTTAAGTAAATATTTTAATAGAATGCATCGCAACACACAGGCAGACAGAAATCCAAGTTAAGCACTTGAAGTATTTTAATTTCCTAAAATAAAAAATTAAAAAACAACAATGAAGATGCTCCTACAGCCTTGAAAGCTTCAAAAAACCCTCAGACAGACCTAAGCTCTGAAATGAGGGGTTTTAAAGAAATGCTGTGAGTGTTATATAATGAAAAGTTACAGAGGTGCTCAGGGAAGGAATAAAGGGATTTTTGATCACATTAGGGCTTTAAAATGAATCATGGAAGTCTTAACATTGTTCTTGAACTTTCCCAGAACAGAGGTCTTCGTTTGGATGAATGTTACAAGGAGGGTGGAGGAAGAAGCTAGAGTAAAGTAGGATTGACATGCATGATGAATTACAGTTCATTAATCCAATTAATGAGTAATTCCAGAAGCTTTAATCCCAGATAAAGCTCTTTATCATAGCTCTGGTGGCTAGTGCTGCACTAACTAGAGCCCGTCTGCAAATCCATTGCAAGCCTCTGTTACATGAAGCCTGCCATGCACTGCCAGGGCTTTTTTGGAAATATTTTGTCCACAGCAATAATGAGAAATGCAGAGAAAGGAGAAGTCTCTACACTTATTTGACTGGATTCACATTACAAAAGATTTCAAGGTACTTTTAAAAAGACACAGGCCAGGTGAAAGTAACATCAAATATTGATAGGAGCTCTTGGGTTAGAAAGCAAAAGTATGTTCCTGTTTCTGATGTCATCTGTGGGCATGATTTCCTCATGCACATCCCATTGACTGATGGAGCCAGGGAAGTATAATGAGGTGTTTTGAAAACAAGCTCTGTTCCAGTTTTACTCTCTTTAGTTTTTTTGGTAGCACTACGTAAAAGTGTGATGATCTCTGCATGTTTCAGAAATACAGTCCCTCCTCTGCAACTGCCACATGCAAGGAGAGGAGAGGTAAAGAAAGGGAATAAAGAGTGGGAATAATGAGTTTACACTCTGGTTACCCTCATTCTCTGCAGACAGCACAGCAGAGTAGAGCATGTAGAAGGGATTTAGGTGTGAGACAAGTATCTGAACTTCTAGTGGGTGTCTAAGAAGGTCAAACAATGGATTAAAATTTGTACAGCAGAGAAAAGAATGTATCAGGACTACACAGAAAACCAGGAACAGTTCCTGCTCAAGAAGCCACTTTAAATTCCTACCTAATGTCCCTGTCACAGCAGCCCCTCTTCCTCCCAGCAATGGGTAGGCTCAAATATTTATTCACCCACTGTGGTGGGGCTAACAACAGCTGGGCCTTCACTGAGACCCTTTTCAAAACTCTGGATACTGCTGTGCAGTGATTTTGGTTTGGGGAGAACTTGGCTACTCAACACTGGGACAATAAATTCACTTATTTTAATGCCAGAGGAGACCTGCAGTACCATGAGAGCCCGTGCAATGGGCTCAAAGGTTGTTCCCAGCTGCTTAGAGCAGCGATGTCAAATTCTCTTCTGCATTCTCAGTTAGTAAAAGCTGCATGAGCAAGACACAGGATCCTGCTATGATGACTATTGCAGTAAAAGTGCATCCCTTCTGATGCTGCCAAAGTGCTGGTTGTGGGATGATGACGGTTCACACCCAGTTACACACAATGATGGATTCATGTTTCTTGATCAATGACTTTGAAGCCTTCTGGAACAACACTGCAAAATGACCCCTCATCTTAAAGCCCAAATAAGATGATTAGTGACATGCGGAAGCAGAAGTCAAAATTTCATGCATGCCAGAGCTAGTTCTGACCAGTCTGCCTGGACCAGTGCTCCTGAACTGGAAGAACCTGCCACCGCTCCAGCACCGAGGAAGGGTTTGATGGAAACAAGCAGCTACGGAGATTATTGGAGCAGGAGCACAATTGTCTCAAAAGTACTTCCATTTAGCAAAAGCAACATCACAATTTGAAATCTAAGGCTGAATACTTGTGCCACCTATTGATAGATCTTAGGTTCTGGGAGCTCTGATGAGGACTCAATACCCTTCAGTGTGGCAAAGCGTATTATTACAGTCGATTGGTCTTTCCTTACATGTGTGAGTCAGGGTCACAAAAGCGTGTGCTATTTAAAATGGTCTTTGATCCTGTTAAAGCCTTCATGGCCTCTTTGTTAAACCCCTAAAAGTTTATCCTAGATCATGCAAAAGGACTGTTTAATCCTTCAAAAAACACAACAGCCACTAGAAAGGAAATGGTTTTTTTCCACACGTCTCGGTCTTGTTGCATAACTATAATCATGACTTTGTGATGCCTCTCCAGGAGAAACAGCATGTGGATCAGTATTTGAATAAAGGGAAGGGAGAAAGAAGAGGAGGAACCCACCTCTGCAAATCCATGAGGAAGTGCAGATGTTCCCTGGGTGCATTTCCATGTGGCAGGAGCTGCCATTGGTGCCAGCAGATTTTCTGGGTGCCACCCTTCACCCTCTTTCTGGAGGTGACTGGGAAGAAATCAAACACAAGGTGAAAAAACCAAAAAGGATAAAAGCACAACATTAAGACAGAAATGGAAAGAAGAAAAATCACCAAAATGATGGGAAGAAAACCATCATGCTATTAGTCTCCTAAATGCTTTTAAAGCTAAGTAGGCATTTAGATTTGTTTTCTTGCACTTTTGAAACTTTTGTGGTAAAAGCTGCAAACTGTTAACCCAAAAGAAGCACAACAAATCCACCCTGTTCAGATCTTCTGATATGCCACCGCTTGTAAGCTCCCTTAAAAAATGTCTTTTGCAACTAAAAAGCTTGCCACATCTTTGTAAATGGGAAATTAAAGATAAGAAATCCCGAATAAAGTCAGGCTACTGGATATTTACATTCAAAGTGCTTTGCAACTATCAGTCAATTACCTCAACGTGTTTTCTGGCTGTCTCCAATCTGGCTGAAAAATGCAAGCTCACGACTTCTCTGTGAGATAGGTGTTATTAACCTGTTTTTCAGAGCTGGAAGCTGAGACAGAGGAGAAGTGGGTGGCTCACCCTGCATCACCGTGGTGCTGGTGGCAGAGACAGAAAGGGACCAGTTTGTTTTAACACGTTTCCACCTCAGGGTTTTGTAAGCCTCCATCATAGAGGTGAATTGAAATTTTGGTATCACAGGACAAAATATGCCTCCTGCTACTCACATAATTCGTTTTTCTTCTTATGCTAATTATAATATAAATATTCCTTCTTTGTGAAATCCTACTTTTATCTCAGTGTTTCCTTTCATCACTGACTCCCCACTGCTTCAGGACAGGAATCTCTGTATTCTTATAACTAGACTCCATATTTTTTCTTTAGGCAAGATTAGGATGAGCAGTGGGAGGACAGAGGTATGGTCTGGCAGTATTTCTCAGTAACAGTTGTCAGCATACAAGGCATAATGGGATGCCCATAACCAGATTTCTCCGTTTGCCTTGCTGGCATATTGTATGATTCTTCTCTATTGCCTTTCTTCTCTCTTGGCTTTTCCCTTAAAAAAAAAAAAAAACAAACCAAAAAACCAACCTTCAGTTCCCTAGGGAAGGACAGGCAGTGTTTTTAACATCCAATAAGGAATCCAGTCTGGAACACTCATTTTTAATCTGATGTTGATCATAACCAACAGCACTTTTCCTCTACGTGCAGTCCTTCCGAGTGCTCTTGCTACTAAAGCATTATATACATTCTTTGTTGTGTACAGTTAAATCATATTTTATTTATGATATTTTTTTCCAATGACAGTTCACTTTGGGGCCAGGCAAAAGTGTTCTGGAGTCAGAGGAAGATTAGCTGTTCCGCATTCATTATTAGAGGGAACTATTACACTTTTTTCTCCCCACCATCCAAGGAATTTTTGGATCCCCCATCCAAACTCCAGGCAAGTCTCCCCTAATGGAAGGTTTTAAATAGTTAAATAAAACGGATTTAGATTTTTCACTCATTAGAGTAGCTCCTAACACACCATTCTTTCTTGAACACCATGGTCATGTGAGTCTCCTGTTAAAGCCTAAAGATGGAATAATTGAAAATGGATAAGTGACCTTGAAAGTCATGCCTGAGAGTCAATAGGGGCTGTGCACATTAATTAGTGTTTTTCAGATTCTACTCTTAATATTTACCAAAGCAGAAAAGCTTTCCCTCAGTCAGTCAAGGGCAGGACTGCACAGCCTGTGACGGTTGACATATTTGTCTTTATCATGATTTCCTTTATATTTGATTTAATTTGCTTGCAAAAATGCATGTAGTATTTTGTTAAAGAAAGCTCCATTGAAAATATTTCTTTATTACAGTGTCATCTGAAAACATGCCTATGAATAACAGATTTGATTGCAAGCCCCATAGGGCAGCTACTTATTGTCAATGACAGAAAGATGATAAAAAGGACACAAAAATATGATTCATTAGACAGGACATTAACTCAAAGGTTGTAAATGCAACTTGTTAAATTGTATCAATCATGATCACAACCAAATCCTAATTTTAGTATGACTTTAAAAAAAAAAATCTTTATTTTCATTGCATTGAATAAAAAAACCCTGCAAAAAAAAAGACTGGTTGAGCTTTATCCACTTCTTCTTAATCAAAGAAGAGTGAATTGTCTATCAAACGTCAATATATATCAAAGAGAAACTTTTAACAACACTATCTATTTTATTGCTAAATTATTTGAGAAGTCTCATAGTCAGGAACACTGGAGACTAGACTAGACAAGACAATAAGGAAACACAAGGCTGAACAATCCTGTGCCAACAGAAAAGTGAATAGGATGAATGTTTCCCATTTTCTTTAGTGGTTTTCTGCTTGGACTGTAAATTATTGTAATCAAAGGACAGATAAAAATTTCTTGATCAGATTTTGCTGGCTCTTTCAATATTATTTTATTAAATGACAGTGTGATTAGACTTTCATGAATGACAAATAATTTTAAATAAGGAACTTTTATATTTTTGTTCTTTACTGAGACAAAGGTTGATCATACTGTATTTGTTGACTTTGAAGACAACCTTGTCAGGGGATGCCTAATTGCCAACCAATACCATATGTGCTTGCAGCGTTTGAAATATGCACTTGTGTTCGTAAAGGTAACTCCAGCCAGAGTCAACTCTCCACACGCAGCCAAATTTTGATTTTCTGGTAGAATTTGCCCGCCTTCCTCTTCTGGGGGCTTGGATTACTGCTTGGATGAAGTGCACTGATTCAGTCCCAACAGAAGAAATAGGAATTACAGCTGTAAAGGACAATGCAACCATCTCCCAGCACAGCTGACTCTGAGTGTGAGCTCAGATACTTTCCCCATTCAGGGCCCAATGTTTTATGAGACACAGATCCTTCTCCAAGTAGAGGGGACATTTTTTTTGCTTCCATCCTACAGAAGACATTGGGTAGAACATGCTAAACTGGCAGATGGGCATACCCAGAGTAGTGTGCTGCAATGCTTAGCAAAAACTGGTAATGCAGCCAGGACAGATATAACTTGCTTATATAAATTTACTTGAGCGTGGGACAGTGCTTTCTGCTGCTTCTCTTGATCGTCCTTGAAATTCAACATGTTTTCACTAGAAACCCAAGTTGAAGAGGAACAGGTAGCATTGTGTGAGTAAAAGTATTTTCAGTAAATATTTTTAAAGCATAGTAGATAATTTTTAGTTATACATTCCCGTACATTCTAAGCGTTGCAGCTGGTCCAAAGATCAGCTAGAAGCAAATGACCTTTCCTCCTCTCATTCTTTAAGCCAGCCAATAATTTCTGAAGATTTTAAATGGACAACAGTCAAGTCATGATGTTGATTAACTTTATGGATATAAGGAGCAATTACACTGGGACTGCATGAAAACAAGCAGGTAAGATGAAGCACATGCATTCACTTACCCTTTTATGTGCATAAATCTGCTTTAATCTTGACAGATCTTAACAGAATTAAGTTGAGGATCACCAGCTCGTATGGGGGCTGGCTCTCAAAATGCCATCAGGAAATAAAGTTCCTCATCCTTGCTTCAGATTGCAGTATAATATAAAGGCACTGCTGGCCCACTACAGTAGCAGTGTTTAAGCCATGCCCTGTAATTGCTTATTTCTTTGGTGTCACACACATACACGTGGCATTATTGATAATTCCATAAACTATCTCACCTATTCCCACACTGACATATTTATTTGCTGCACTCATTTTTTTTTTAAATATTCATTTATATAGCTATGAATTAAGTAGCTACATACAGACTATGAATCAAATCATGTTTATCTGACACAGGTAGATTTCAGTGCTAATATTACCCCACTGCTGCATTTGTGACAACTGGAAGAGTTTTACCAGAAAGGAAGAGCAAAACTGCTCTCAGGCTGCTACTCTGGATTTGTCAGCAGTTCAAGGACTGCTATCTGAAACAGAAAATTTTGTTAAAAAGTCAACTATCATCATAGATGGAAAATATATTATATAGTATCCTTTTTTTTTTTTTCATATAAGCATCTTCTACCATCTCCCATTTACATCAGTTGCAGGTTTTGGATCAAAGGCACTTAGAGGGGGGTAAGAGTAAGACCCAGATCCAGATTTGCACCCCCAGAAAAGTTCCCAGGCAAGCATGAATCAAAATGAACCCTTGAGGATTTAGAGGTTCCCAAGATCCCCCTGCTCAGAGATGATGCCATCATGCCCAAGCTCATTTTGTACCCCTGAGCAGCAGGACCAGAGGAACCCAGAAATGTCTGTTGGAGGGACATCTGAGGTCATCTGCTCCAGCCTGCTTGAAGCAGGATGATCACCAAGACCAGAAATAACAGGAATGTGGGGGATGATCACGAAGATCAAGTATGGCCAAGAACAGGAATGACTCCATGTCTGCCTGGCCAGACTGTGCAGTCAACATTGGATTGCTGAGAGCAAGGATGCAGAAGAGAGAGAAGCAAAATGTTTCAAGCCTCTTTCCCTGTTATGTTACAGCTGAGAGTTTAAGCCTCTTGCTATGAGCTAAGTGTAGCCTTTATATAAATCATGTATTTCGCCCACTAATCAGCTGCATTAAAATTAATAAAAATGTAAAGAAAAGATCTTAGATTAATTAGCAATTGAGTACGGACTACACTTTTATTATCTGTAGATTTTAGGCAGTTGCAAGAAGATCTCTTCAGTGCATAGCACGGAGCCAAAAAGCAAAGACATGCATCTATAAATCTCATAAATTTATATTGCACTCTGTATATACAGAATTGCTGCTTGCATGTAGCACACACATTACAGTGCTGAACAAAACTGCTGTTCCAAAATTATGCTCTGCAATTCACCTTTCCAGAAAATACTGCTATAAGCAATGTCCAGTTTTCACTCCGGGTCAGTGTCGCCTCTGATTTTCCAGTTTCCTTGAATAAAACAGAAGGTCAAGTGACTGGTCCAAAATTCCAGAGCCGCTCCAAGGCTCAGCTGGGTACCAGGGTTTGCTTACAACACACAATCTCCTTGCACCACACAGCATCCCACAGGGCAATGACAGAAGAGGATAATGAGATTGCCAGTTATTTTTCTCCATCAAATATAGTGAGATTGCCAGTTATTTTTCTCTGTGATGTAGTATTTCTTATATTCCAGTTTTAATTTAGAAACCTTTCAAGCTGAGGCTGCTACACAGACTTAAAGAGAGGAAATACCACAGGAGTACTCTAATAAACAGTACCCAACCCTTTATCATGACCTGCTTGTCACAGCTACATTTGTTTTGCAGTCTTCCTGATCTGAATTTGTGGAATTGAGTTCTTGGATGAAGCACTGCAGAAGGGATTTTGAAAGCACACTGACAAAGAGATGGAGAGCTGGAGTCTGTTCCCACAAAATCAGCAATGAAATTGACTTCAATAAGCTCAGGGTGAGGTCGGGAATGACTCGATGCAGCAGTGCACCACTGGTTCCAGGTGACCTGTTTCAGTGGGCTTGAAAGCCACTTTTTGAGGCAGTCAGACTCCATCCTGCTTTGCCATCAAACTGAGGTCAGACAGAGCCGGTGGAGGCTGGAAGATCTGACACTGGGAACGTCTAAATTCCTTTGTAAGCTGATCATATTTTTCAAATGCAAACATTGAGGCACTTTGGAAATGAATTCCGTATGAGAAATTTAAATAAATTAAGAGCTGTAGCTTAGTGGTACCCCAGCCTTTTTTAATGTAATTAACAGCATATCAAATGGATTGCTCTTCTAAGATAGGTGAATTATCAGCGAGATGGCTCTTATCTACTACAAATATTCTTTTGTTACGTGCTGGGTCTTCTGCAGGTCAGCCATGCTGTGATGTGAGCGACTGTTGCAAATATCACAGAGTTCTATCTCGTACTGTTCCTGTTATTGTGGTAAGAATTGCATGAACGCTCAGCCCTTGACTCTTAGTTTTGACAAAAAGCGTGGTGTCCCCTACACTGACACAACAGGTGTGTGTGGAAAACCAGAGAAGTGGGTTGGGTTTTTTTCCATTTATTGAAACTATAGAGGGAAATGACAGTTTGAGAGGTTAAATCCCAGTCTGAGTTGCAAGTCAAGTTGAACAAGGAAAAATTTTGCTTTGATGAGTCAGATTTAAGAATGTTGCTGTAATGAAGGGTAATTATGATGATGGAAATTAAGGACAGAATTATGATAATTGAAAACTCAGTTGTGGCAGATATTAAAAGACCCTGGAGTTCTGGGGCTGTTAAACATTACCATTAAAATCCTGGTAATTAGAAATACTTGACAAAGGTTGGGTGAACATTTAGTGGAACAAAACCTTGAGTATTACTTTCTGATAATCCTGTTAAATTGCACATTGTAGTACATGTTTATGTCTTTTGTGACTGAGACTGCTTGATGGCATAGTTGGTTTCCAGCATCTAAATCTTCCATCTTTACTGCTTTGGGAACAGATTTAACTGGGGAAAAAACAATGAGAGAGAGAGGAGAAAATGCTAGAAAATCTCTTGCACATCTTCCCACTGCTCTAATCAAGCACAGACAAGATATATAAAGGTCCAATTCCCACAGAAGCTAGCTTGTGACCCCGTTCTTAGTACTGTACAACTGAAATGTCCCAGTTCCTCTGCAGCTGTCTAAAGTTCATTTCAGGGATGTAGGATATGCATTATTCCACTCTCTTCTGTGAATTTTTTTGGGTGCTTTTTGTCTAAGTAAGGGAACTGCTTATATTTTCTACTTTGAGAGATCTTAGTTTATCTGTCCTTGGGTTACAAGGAAAGCTGCTTCTGATCATCTCTGTACAGACGAAGTGCAGTGAAAGGTAATCCAAAAGACCAGGGAGATGTCAGATTCAAAGGCAGTATTCATACTGGCGTGTGCTTGGCTGTTTAGGTAAGATTCGATTAGTTTAGGAATTATTTCTGACTGTTTGAAAATGAAGTGGTTTGGAACACAAAGAAGAAAGAAATTGCTGGACTATTCTTATTTGAGTCAATTTAGGAGAACTTATCACTTGATCAGCAACTAGTTCCTATTACTGGGGGGTCCAACCCTACAAACCCATAGTCCTGGCAGCCCCAGTGAGGAGTCCTGGTGCCCATAGCAACATTCTGAGGTGTGAGGTATTTCTGCACCTCCCCAGCTCCCATCCTGGCACTGCTGGGGAGAGGGATCAGCAGTGCATGACTGATCCTGCTCGTGTCACCACTATTGTAACTCCACACTACAAACCTTGTTTCCCCCACAAAGAACACCTTCTTTCTGAGTGACATGTTTTTAATGTGCTGATTTATCGTTGTCAGATACAGGATTTTTACTGCTGAATTTTGAATATTGTATTTAAAGGCACTTTTTTTTCTTTGATTGCAGATATTTTACATATAAATTGCCTTATATTACAAAAATGATACTCTGTAGCTCTCGAGCGGTCTCACTGTCATGTCTCTCACATTTTGGTACCTTACTCTGCATGGCTGAGTGGGATAACTGCAACCCAGGGTACAGTTCTGCAGCACCAACCTTGCTCGGGCATGGCCTGTGCTCTTTGAGGAGACACACTTGAAACTGAACTTTGTGTCCTGCCCACAAAATTCAGCTGTATCTGCCCTGTAGGTGCCTCAAAATTCTCGTATTTCTGAGAGTTCCCATCGGGGCCAGAATGCCAAAGGCTGCAATGTTCTGCCAGCTCTGTGCAACCTGGCTGCAGGTTAAGGGATGGAGCTCAGGGAAATCTGCAGGTGAGCAACACCTCTAACACAGCAGTTAAAAAAAAAGGTTTGGTCCTAAACATTTTTTAAAGAATACTCGGTATTCGTAATCACTTATTGCTTTCTTAGCACTCTAACCACTGAGGAACCACTGAGACCTAAACAGGTGAGACGAATTTCTGCTCCTGCTGGCACCAGAAAAATTGCCTGCATCATGTTTCAGACTTTGGGTTCATACAAAGTGTTCAGGAAGATACACGCCAGCTCACTAAATACGTGCAGCAGCTCATAAAGTCTGCACTGAAACATGTAATTCCTCACACATCTGGAAAGCCTCCAGATACTGTGTCAGGCCACAGCTGATTGCATACTATCAATTCAGCAAACAAATTTTTCCAAACGCCTTTGGACGATCATTCCCAGCTGGTGACTGACCGTGTCATGCTTCAGTGGCTTATAACAGTTTTTAAAATAAGCGAAAGATTAAGTACAAGTTGATCTGGTGCTTCTAGAGAGAGGCTCCACCCTAAAAATGCTATTTCTCCTCTCTAGCTCCCATCCAAAGGCACAAAGACCATCAAAGTGATGGGGTTTACTACTCCCTCAGGAGATCTTGCTCCATGGCAGACAAATAGCCAGGAGATGAGCTGATGTTTGTAGATGTGCCAGCAGCTTAAGAGGACACAATACACACTGCAAAAAAGAGATGGAAGAGACTCAGCAAATCTAATGAAGTATCTGCTCAGGAGGGGCAAAACCAGAGCAAAATAAAATGTTACAAGAACGGAAAAAGAGAGAAACAGCTTATTGCTGGTAAAGAGGATGAGTAATCACATAAACTGTGGAGAAGGCTGGCAATCCCAGGAGGTAATGACACCACGAGACCATGGCTCAGATGCTGCTTGTAGCTGATTGAAATTTCTGGAAAAGAGATCTTTCAAAGAATTATTTCTTCCTTATTGCGAGACAGGGATCTTCTTCCTGTTGCCAGCATTTTATGCAAGACGATTGCAAGAACGCTTAATTTAATATATCATAGAATCTTGTTCCGATCCCTCTGCCATGGGCAGGGACACCTTCCACTAGATCAGGTTGCTTAAAACCTCATCCAACCTGGCCTTGGACACTCCCAGGGATGGGACATCCACAGCTTCTCTGGTCAACCTGTGCCAGGGCCTCCCCACTCTCACAAGGAAGAATTTCTTCCCAATATCCCATCTAACCCTGCCCTCTGTCAGTCTGAAGCCATTCCCTCCTGTCCTGTCACTCCCTGCCCGTGAAAAAAGTCCCTTTCCAACCTTCTTGTAAGTCCCCTTTGGGTACCAGGAGGCTGATATATATCAGTAACATTTATTTCTACAAGAAGGAATATCAGGATGCTGCAGGAAATAACCTGTAAATGCAATACTGTGAGCTGTGAAATCCTGAAGCAACTTTTCCCATAGTTGTTCCGTGCAGCCTGGCTGCTTCCCAGGGAGCTCAGAGCAAAGTAGTTGAAATAATACCACCATCTGCTGGGCAGCTGGATAATTCAGGGAGCAGAGAGCTCCTTTGGAGACGAAAGTGTGTGTGACTCCCAGCCACTGCTTCTCTGGTACACACTAGAACATGCCTGGCAAGCCCTCATCACGTAATTCTTAATTATTTCTATTATTAATGCCGACTGATGCTTTTCCAGGCTGCTTTCTATGTCAGACACAGCTAAATAGATACATAACAAAACGTGTCTGCCTTGCATGCATAAGGAGGGAATTGGGGAACATTTTTCACGGTGTTTCTGTGTGGGGAGCAGCACCCCTACAGCAGCTGTGCCCTGTAAAAGATATATGAATTTAATTCCCATCAGGACTGATATCATTTGCTCTCCCAGATCTGTTGCTAGGTCGCATGCAGCTGCTCACATCAAGCCTGGGAAGCAGAAACCCAAAAATAGCAATGTCCACTGACAAGTTGAGATGCTTGCCATGGCCAGATGTGGGGAACAGCATGTCACAAAGACCCAGGAATCATTCTTGCAGGAATTATAAATGCAGCAGGATCCCTTGCTGGTGGACGTATCAGGTTACCCATAGCCTCCACCCAGGCTTCTTTCTGACACAGGTATTTTCCCGGGAGGACATGAGGTGTCTGTGACACAGAGGTGGCATTCTGCAGAAATGAGCTGGAAAGCCACGAGCCTGCCAGCTCAGCGAACGTGGGAAAGGCTCATCATCTTCTTTGTGCCTAAGGCACAAACAGGGATGGCGTGGCTGGCATTGTGTGAAGCTTCTCCCCCGCCCGCCAAATGACCAAAGACTTGCTGACAGTTGGATCAGTAGAGAAAAGCTTTCGCAGGAAGCAGAAAAAAAGGCTGAAGCATGTGCCTGTTAATGTGGGGAGACAATCTGCTGGGGTCCCTCGAATGCAGATGAGTGACAGCCCTCGTGTGAAAAGTCAGTGAGATTTCCTCCTTCTGCAGAGGAAGAATTGCTGGAATTATGCAAGACCTGCCCCCACCCCATCAGCTTTTTGATTCTTTACAAAGATATGAAAGCTGTGACACCTACAGCTATTTCAGACCCCCATGGGGAAAAAGAAAAATAGGATGGAGTAATTCAACCTCCTGAAGCTCCTGCAGGGTGCTGCTGAAATTTAAAATGCCTCCCTTTTTGGAAAGAGATGCCCTGAAAAGACTCAATCTGCTACCTGAGCTGCAAAGGTTTGCCTGCAGGCAGGACGGTGCCACATGCAGCGAAACACTGCTGGGTGAGGATGGTGAGGCTGGATGAAGGACTTGGCCATTTTTCTATGGAATACGTGGAGACTGGGGGAATACGTGATGATGCAAAGGCTGAGGAAATGCATAAGTTTAGGCCAGGTCCTGCAGTGCTGTGGGCACGGGTGTGGCCGCAGCAGCCCTGCTGAGGGCCTTGCCAGGGCTTCCTCCTGGGATCATCAGTACAAAAAAAGACTCCCTGGGGATATTAAATTTGGGGTTTTCTTCCATGTAGCTTCTAGGTTAGATTCTGTTTAGTGTTAGCGTATATCTTTGCAGCTGTTGGTAAATCTCTAGCCTCAGGAACTTACTTTGCCTCTTATAAAAAAAAAATAAAATGTCCTTCCTTCTAATATATTTATTCACTTACAGTTACTTGTAAATGAAAATTAATAGCAGCAGATAGCCAAGGTGCAACCTTTCCATCAGTAGCAGGAGCATCAGTAGGTCCTGTGCATTTGTAATGATAAAATACCTTTGGTGTCTGTCACACATGAATGAAGCTGTGCCAGGAGCTGACTGTCTTATCCGGAAAGGACCTGGCTGACAAAACTTTTTATGTGTTTTTTTAAACCTGGTACCTATCCCCTGGCTATCCTCTGGTTCATGCCAAGATATCACTATGTGAGACACGCCTGTTTCAGCACAGTTTCTAAAACAATGCAGAGAATGTGGTCAGAAAGGTGGAATGAAACTTAAGTGTTCATCAGAACTATCAAGGAGTTATTTTCAACAAGACAACTGAGAGCAATCACATTATTTAGTATCATAATGTCAAATTACGGGAGAGATTATTGTAGCATTGCCAAAATATCTACCAAATAAAGTGGGGAGAGGATATTTTCAGTTCAGCTGTGGAATGACCACATCTGAACAATCCTGTGAGTATTTTTGACCTGAAAGACCTTCAGGCTGTGACCTTCAGACTCCTCTCATTATATTTGTAAATAAAGTCAGGGTGCTGCTTCTCCTGGTGTAACTTCTTCAGAGAACATCATGTGGAGGAAAGAAATACATTTAAATGCAGTATTATAACTGGGTCATCTGAAACAGTTCTGTGCGTTTTGCAATAGCTTTCTTGCAAAACACCAACTGCCAGAATTTTTTTCCATATTTTCCTTCTCCAAATTTTTGGATTTAAAGTACCCTGTTTATTTTTGAAGTGTCAACTTAGCCGTGCCATGCTTTGTATTATCATCAAGGCACACTGCTTTAGTTAACCCAGGAAAACACTGTTTTCTGGGAATGCAAACACTAATAAAGCTATTGGTGCAATAAATTATTTCCTTTTGTATGGAGATCAAGTAATTCAGTGTTTACTTCAGAAAAGGCAATACAACATATATTGTGAGTCCATTAACAACAACAACAAATCTTTTCTGGCTCTAGAGGAAGAATTAATTATTTACATGTTTCTCATTAACTTTTTACCTACTGTTAACAGTAGGTTTTTAAAAGAACCCCTTTCTGCCTGCGATCAAAGTTTTCAACAAGCCCATCTACAAGCAGCATATTTAGCCATTTTTAATTATTTGCAGTCTGTCACAGAATGACATTAGCAATTTGTAGGCACTGCTGAAATGCTGCAAGTATTCCAGAAACTCCTCACAAGCCTTTTTGAGAGGCCAATGCTTTCCTCCACTGCCCTTGGATATTGTGCAAATGTTGAAATACCACCTAGATCTTGTGTTCACCTTACAAAATAATAACAAACCTCATGAGAGACGTGAAGCTGCCTGTAGGCTCACCCATGGATCTGGTGGCCAGGTATTTGTCTGGAGTTTAATCTCTGCTTTAGCACCTCCTGGTAGAGCAGGTAGTGGATCTAGGCCGACAGAAAATGGGTTCATACTGCTATTTGAGGGGAAATAATTGCAACGTTTTTTCTAGGTAAACCTGGACTGTTTTGGTTAGTCAGTCTCAGAGAAACTTGTGATAAAATGGTCTTCATAATTCATCTGAAAATCTTACAGAATCATTAAAATTCTCAATCATTTCAGCCAAAGAAATAGACCAAATTGTATTGGCTTTTGGTACCATTTTGACTCATCCCAAAACAGAGAAAGCCAGAACTTACCCAAATATATTTCTATTTATTCTTTGATTTAATTAACCACTGAGACCCTCATGTCTCTGCGAGCTTGTGCAACTGAATCTTTTACTAATTGATTTGCCTTTCAAACAATTTAAACACATTTTAAAAAACCCAAACAAAACAATAGAGAAGGTTGATATAATGGGAATTAGATTCTCAGATTTCCTGATTGACACTACAAAAGGAACCATGCCTTTCCAAACTGGCTGTTGAGATTCCTTTGAGTCACTGAAGTGCCTTATTCCCCAAATGCTCATCCCCAGTCCCTGGGTCTCCAGAGCCAGGAGGATCCTTACTCGGGGGCACTGAGGTGGGATTTATCCAAAGGCTGAAATTGTGGCTGATGCAACAGTTCCTGCTCCATGAAACAGCCAATTTCTGCTCTGTGACCCACTCCAAACTCGAGGAAGCATTTGTGATGTGACAAGCCAGACTGTTCATTTTATCAGGCATTGCCCAGCACCAGCTGCTCCTGAGGAACGTTCAGCAAACTTGATAATGAGCACTGGGGGAATAACAGAAGTTTCCTCTTCAGCTGAACAGTAGTTGGCTCATATCTTAAATATTTTATGTCCATTATACACTCAAAAATGCTGCGAAAGGTCTATGTAAGCTCTTGGTTTTCATACTGGTGTTTAGCCTACATTAAACACACACAGAAAATTCAGTGTTGTGAATTGCTATCGAATATCACGGATTTAAGATTTATTACCAAAGGAAATTGCACTGAAAGAACTTACTGGAAACAAAACAAAACCTGTGACTTGGTGATGGATGACTTTGTTCTCTAGTCTTACACCAATTATTTAACAAAGCATTTGTTACATTTGACTTTAGGCCAAGCAACGACGTGAGTTGACATTTTCTAGGATCATTTTAAAAATTGACAATTTGCAATACATTAGCAAGCCCGAAAAGGAGCAAAGCACATTTAGATGGAGTTATAAAATCAGATACCTTGATAACTTAGCCAATGGTATTTAGTCATAATTTAGCCATTGATATTGAGTCAGTTCTACTGAGTGGTAACAAAATGCTCTAACAAAATGAATCATAAGCTCCATGTCCCTTAATGCAACTTATTGAGTTAACTCTTCAGCAAGATGCCATTACCTGCAGCGATTACACGTTCACAGCATGGGAGGCAGAAGCAAATCTGGCAGGTGCAAATATCTGCTTCTTTTTTTATAGCTGCAGAGAAGTGTCCTGTAACCCAGTGTGCTTCAACTTGAACCAGAATTTTATAAAGCTCTGGGTATGCTGGGGGAAAAAAACAAGTTTTCCTTCCTCCTGTGCAGTTTTCTGAGGATTTATTCAGCTTCATCCAGGTTTTCTAGCCGAAAAATTGGCCGAATTTTTGAAAGGAGATCTGCAGACCATTATTTTAGGCTAAGAATTAATATGTGCTAAAAGAAAGCAATGATCTGAGTGCTTTGTTGTGGATAACACACACAGAGCAGGTCTGTCTTATTTGCATTGTGAGATAATTCTGAAAATGTGCTTTGAGCTGCTCTGGCACCAAGCTTGAAACAAAACGGCCTGGTCAGCCCCATCAGACCACTGAGCCAAAGGTGAGGGGAGAGTTGGGTGGGATGAAAGAACAAAAATCACCTTTTCTACACAGCTATTAGAGAAATAGCTGCTTTAATGGCCTTCCAACCACTGAAAGGCAGAATTAGAGGCTGAATTAGAGTATTCAATTAACAAGCAATCAGCTGTGTAAAACCCATCATGTGACAGTGAGGCTGCAAAATCCAAACAGGTAAATGTTATTAAAGTCCCTAATAAAGTAAAAATGTTTTTTCTTGGGTTTATATGTACAAATACCAGAATGCTTTTATAGGAGTTGCTGTGATACACCACTAATTTCATGTACCTGCACTGCACTGGTTTGAGCCGCAATAAAAAATAAAACTGAAAGCAGAAAAATTATCTCTGCTGCATCAGTGTTGTTTTCATGAACCTCCAGAAGCAGCAACTGCAGAATTTTTAGGTGGTTCACAGCAAATCTCATGTTGCCGGTCGAACTGGAAGGACAGAAAAGCAACTGGAGAAGGAAACAACAGGAATAACTGGCTGCAGGCAAGATTTGGATTTTAGGAACATTGGAAGCCAAGGGCCATTGCACTGAAGGTGAAATGTCCCTTAAAAAGGTGGCTAAAACAGCTCATCCAAAATGAGGTCATAAAAATGTCGAAATGGACAACAACAGAAAAGTTGGGCAGAAAGAAAGGAATCATTCAAAAACTAGCCTGAGGGAGGTCTGTGTGCAGTGTGAGACAGCAAGGCAATTATTTAAGAGCAGCCCATTATCTACTGCCCAAAAAACCACACAAGTTTGTAACACAGAGTTATGATTCCAATTTATGTGGTATTTGGAATGAATGCTTACCTTGGTGAGAAAAACCCACATGAAATAAAACCTATTCTAGACCCTTCATTCCCTCTAAAATGCTACTGGTCCATAACAATAAATATTATTCCATTAGTTTTATATTACTGGGTTTTCAGAGGCAGGTGAATTAGATGAGATCTCTTTACAAGAGATGAATTTAAGAGACAACCATTGTTTATAAGAGCTGAAATAATGTGTTTGGAGTGCCTGTGTTTTTATTTAACACCTGCTTTTTTCCCCACACGCACTTTTCTTCAGAAAAATTCAGTAATGAATTGATTTTTACCAGTCTCAAAAGATGAAAATCTGGATTTTGCAAAATGTGTGGTGGAGAATACTGAACGGAGGAAGCCTTGTGGAAAATAAATTATTGGGCTGGCTAGAAATTGACCCTTAGCTCTCATGAGGTCTTTCTGAGCTCTGTTGGAAACTTGCTTTACTTGTGGGGTGATGTGTATAAATCAGATTAACTTCACTGAGGGCAATGGAGTAAATATATCTGGGAGAATGCAGCACTGTATTTCCAACATTTCTCTGGTTTCTGGTGTTTTCAAGGTGGCCACCTGGAGGTTTATGACAGTGTTAGCAGCAAAAAAGCAGAGATTTTGGAAACAGCGTCTGTGGGAGGTGGAGGAGAGTCTCCCATCCATGGCTGGGTTAGGTGTTTATTTCAGCAGCTCCTGTTCCACCTTCCAAGACAACCCTAACCACCAAATCACATGTTCCCTACATACCTTTTCTAATAATTTATAACTTAATAATTTTTAATACATAAAACAGAGGCTTATGAGGTATTCCACCACCCTTCTCTTCTTAAAATTTATGTATTCTGTAAAACCCCTAAAGAAGCTTTAGGAAAAAAGCAAGAGAAAAGCAGGGAGCAGCAGGTCCCTGTGGATGATAGTTGAGGTGCCATGGCTGATTTATAGGCCTGGAAAATATTTGCAATGCCCATATTATACTTGTTCTGGGGATAAAGAGAGGATTTAATTCACTAGTGCTATCAATCTGTTACCTTTCAAGGCAGTAAATTCACTAAATTCAGCAAAAAAAGCAATTCAACTTCATGGAGTTGTTGTTATAATATATCATTTATCATTTACTGTATGTAAGTACCAATAGCACAAACATTTAAAATCATCAAAAGAACTATAAAGAGACGAAAGAAAAACGTTTCTGAATAAATCTGTCTTTTCCAAAGCGATCTACTCTGTGATAAGGTTAGAGAGTGAAACATATGTCACTGGGAGCCTGACATAAAATTCTTACTTGTAATTGCAAATGTTTTAGCAAAATTGTTAAACCTCATTTCCCATTTGTGAATGACACAGCCTGGAAGAAGGGGGGAAGTTTTAAAAACACACTTTGATGCCTTGGTTTCCTCTACAGTGATGTAGTGAGGATTCTCCAGGGGATTTCTCAGGGATCCTGAAACAATATATTATGGCAAGCATCCTATGGAGGAATCTAACTGTCCTCCTAAATCTGCTGGGATGCCTGTCTCTTAGGGCTTTAATCTGATAGTGATGAATATTCCCATTAATCCTTATATTAACCCTCATCTCTGAAAAGAAATTATATTTGCAGCATCTTTCTGTCTTGAATGAATGTGGAAAGGCAATTGAATCAAACTAGGGGGGTGATCTACACTGCAGTACTGCATTTCTCTGCCACTTGTTTTCATTCACCCAGTAGCTTTGCCGTATTTTACATCTCATGCCATTTAAATAATATTTCCAGTACAGCTCCGATGGTTTTTATTTGCTCCTAGCATCTCTGGCCTGGCTGGCATTCTGAAAGCCTGGAAGAGGCAACATCTGTGTGGAAGAAGTGGAAGCCACCACCAGGCTTGCCTGAGAGGAGCCCTGCCAAGGCCACGAGCAGGAATCGGGCTCTCTTTGAATGCAGCATTTGCTCACACAGCCCCTCTTACAAGATCAAATTGTAGCAGCCAGGATGGGAAAGGAGGATGAAAGAAGAGACGACAGATATACGGACAGTCAGCTCCAGTGCTGGCTGCAGTCTGTTTTCAAGCCAAATTCCCACCTTTTGTTACTGAACCCGGTGGTTCTGCTCTGCCTCTCGTTATTACCCCTGGCTGGAGCACCCGGGAGGGGATTGGCACTGTGCTGGCTGCCCTTCAGGGTTTTGATCTCTTCCAAAAAGAAAGGTTCCAGGAAAATGCTGAATGGAGTGGTTCAAGGGATGGGCAGCACCTTTCCACTTCATGCCTTTCCAGTGCTAATACTGATGAAAACCTCCTGTGGAATGTCTTTCTGCTGCCTTTTCAAAGGAAATTCTTCCCTAACTGGAAAGTTCACTCACTGGGAAAATTCAGCCTGAAAATTTCCTGAGCAATAGTGACTCCATGAAGGTTATGAGTAGCCATTTCTCTTTCTTTCTATTATTGAGCCAAGATAAGTCAATACTTAGGGAGAAAAGGCAAAAAAAAAAAAATTCCATACTTATTAATATTAATTTTGCAGAAGGATTATCAAAATCCAGTCTGTTTGGTTTTTTAATCATGTATCCATTTCACTTAAGTTGCACAATAAATGATGCTTGCAGAGGCTGAAGCAATTCCTTGTGGAAGGAATGCAGGCAGCCAGAGAAGCTCACTAAAGTGAAATAAATACTGAGCTGATCTAGGAAGAAGAAAAAAAAAAGTTTCTCTTTCATACTGGTTTTGTGGAAATCATATGCTTTTCTGAAAATGGATTCTGATGGGAAATCACCAGCCAGTTCCAATGTACATATTTTATACATGAGTGTCCTCTTTATGAATATTTGGTAATTGCCAATCTCTTCACATAGAATAATCATTTTTGGGGTTGAGCTGCTGAGCAACAACAGCCATTCTCAGACATGTCTTGGGGCACTCTGGAGCAGAGGCGAGCTGCAATGTGATTTATTTTGACATCTCTGCAACAATTTGGGGTTTTCTGTTAAATAAGGAGCTCATGCGAATAAGGCACGCGTCAGTCGTGACTGTGCCCTGGCACCTGGCAGAGGTGCCATCCCAGAAGGGCACTGAGGGGGCACTCTGCAAGCTTAGTGAGGGCATGCTGTGCCCAGATAAAGTTCAGGTGGTCAGAGCAACACACATGGCAAAGCAGTGAAGAGAGAGAAACAGAGGCTCCTGCCCCTGCACAGCCAGAGCTGGGAGAGCTCCAGGTCGGGTCAGGGATCACATCCTACCATGGTCCATGCCAAGGGGCACTGCACTTACAAGGAACGGATTTATTGCCCTCTAATAGGTGCACTTATGCTGTCTCAGAGCCCAGGCATTCGTGCTCTTGCTGCCCTGAAAAAACCTGGAGATAATCATTAGGTTCCTGCATTTTATCTCTGCTTTAGAGTTTGAAGTCCCGTATTTTCCTTCTCTGGCTAATGAGGAGTGATTCTCTAAGAGTTCTCCCTCTCACAAGGGAATTGGGAGCTGAAAGATAAACACACCAAATGGTCTAACATAGAAATCATTCTCTATAATCCCAGAGCTCTGAAAAGCGGGATATGCTTATGTATAATGAATTATTACCCTAAAAATCACAACCAGTTCTCACTTAAAATATGAGCTTGGTCCTGTAAATTGCATGTAGCGCTTCTTGTATTATTTTCTAAAGACCCAGCAGTGCTCTGTTCTGTACACAAGGACACAAAACAGAGGAAAACACAAGCTCTGATCACTGTATGCCCACTGTTTATTCCCCAAAGTGGGTGTAAGCTGAGAGCAAGTTCTTCCCATTCAATGTCATCTGTGCAGTCCTGAAATAAGAGATAAGGAGCAGTTGTTTGGGCTAACAAGGTATGTGAATATTGTACTTTGGTGATACTGAGATTTTTGGCATCTTTCTAAAATACATGGACAAAGACGACTAAAAGAAATGAGGAGAGAGAATCCCAGAACTGATCCTCTTCTCATCCCCGTTAGGAAAATCCTTTGGTGGGAGGCGTCCTTACCAGAGACTGCTGGGACTCAGTCAAAATCCATTATGCCAAACTATCCTGCTGCTCAGAGGCTGCAGAAAGGACTGGAAGAATCAGAGGACACAGCCAGCTCATACCAACAGAGAGGGGACTACCCTGGGAGCACAGTGAGTTTATTCCTTGTCACTGGACTTGGCAGGTATTTTCAGTCAGATGGAAAAAAAGCAAGCAGAGATGGACAGAGGAGGGTTTTATCATGTGAAATCTGTAAATTCAGACTTGCAAAAAAAAACCTTCATAGTGAAGATGTCTTTTCCTTCTGAAGGACACTGTCCTGCTAGGAAAGCGTGTGTACAGGCAGGGTTGTGCTCTCTATGTCACCTGTGAATAACAAATCTCTTCTCTGCCTAGAAAGCCACCCCAGGGGACAGCTTCATGCTAAGGGTGTTCCTCACAGGAAGCAGAAGGAAATAAAGGATTGTACAGCTCCCTGCTGGCTCGAGTGCAAAAGGAAACTGCAAGCCACACTAAGTTTTCGAGAAGCAGAACATGAAACACCCCTCTCCTTTCCTTCCTGGGGGTACCCAAGTGGGACACTTCTACCTGACCTTCAGAAAACATGTGAGTGATGGGATTCATCACTCAAAATTCCATTATAGCCCAGGCCTTCTGCAGGCGACTCTCAAACCTCCTACACTGACTCCGGAGCCTGAGCATTTATACTTGGAGCAAAGTGTCAAAAAGCCACATCTTTGGAGGTCTTCATGTATTTGCATTTTTATCATGATGTTATCATTCAGTTCCATCCTGAGACTTAGTTCTGCATCTGAAGAAAAAGGCAAAGACTGTTGTTGTTGACACTCTTCCTACAGCCTTCCTCCTACCCCTGCTAATCTCCCAGGCCGCTCCATCCTCCCCTGCTCCATCCATCCCTGCAGGGCCAGCCCAGCTCCTGCAGCCCCTCCCCAGCAGCCCAGCTCTGACATGCCAGGAGGGATGTTCAGGCAAACACTGTCTCTTTCTTATGAAGTGAAGACATCTGAATACCCAACGTGCCTATCCATCAGGCAATTTTTGGCCGAGTCTGAAATGCTGCTGCCAGCTTCCAGCTGTGATTTTTGGCTTGTTTTATCTCCCTGCATCCATCCCTACCATTGAAAATTAATTTAATACTAGAAGGACTGGTGTCAGGGGTTCAGTGTTGTGTTGTTCACAGTGAAGAGAATTGTTTCAAGCATTCACTGCCCACACTTGACTACACCAACTTTCTGTGGAGTTGCAGGTTCTCCTCTTATTCAGGTTAATAACTGTGGAAACTGTGACAGTATTTTTATGCAGGTTCTCCATAGTTTTAGTTTCACATTATTTTTTAGAATTATGTTAGGGGGAAGGGAGAAAGCAGTGTCATACTTTTTTTCTGAACTCTGTGAGGTCTTGTCTTGGGATGGGAGAATGGGAAATACCTCATTGTCTGACCTGGCATTGTTTGTCTTCCCAAAATGAAGGGAGCCATATCCAGCCCAGGGAAACTTCTTACTTGAGACAATGGGAAGCAACAATGTCATCTTTACCACCCTTAAAGGCTCCCTTTGATTAAAATCTGTTTAGGGAGAACACAGATAAGGGGATAAGCAAGTCTCTAAAACTTTCCCTTTTCCCCCTGTTGCCCTGAATACCTTCCACTTACATTTTTTTTGCCTGGTTACTCTTGTTTTCTGTAAACGGACAACTAAAAAAGGCTGGACTGATTTTGGAAAACTCTATTTGTTGAAAATTGGTTTTGATTACCAATATTTTGGCAAGGATCAATCTCTCCCCTCAACAGATTTCAGAGCTGTGCCTTTTAGGCCAAAATTCAGAGTCAAAATCCACACTGCACCCCTACCAGTGCATAGAAACTGCCACAAATTCAAATGCTAACTGAGAGAGTCATATAAAAGTAAAAATTGTGTACTGTTAAAAACAATTAATTTTTTCAGTTCTAATATCTTTGCACTCAAGAAATGGACAGAGATTTCTTATAAAAAAATATCATAAATACTGGACTTGGAGTCTTAATGATCTTGGAGGAATATAATCTAAACATCAGTGAAATTAATAGAAAGCCTTCTAAAGACTCCCGAGGGGCTACAAGAAAGGCCTATGAGATGGCTAATCCAATGATACTGGTAAAAGCAGAGATTCTGCAACATCAAAATCCAAAATCAAAATTAAGAACAAAGATTTAGAAGTTTCTGCTTAAATAACCTCTTTTTCCCTCAAGGAATCCAGTGGTAAAACTCCTTGAGCAGTGTAGTTAAGCCAAGTGAGCAACTTTTGAAACTCCTTGGCTATACTGCAGAATATTTTCAATGACTTGGTGCATGCTTTTCCATGAAATGCTCCTCACGGTGATTTGTGTGGAATATTTACTGTCTTGCATAATATTCTCTTATCAGATAATTCACAATATCCTCACTTAAACAGGCAGACACAATATAATCAAACTTGACAGGAGAAAGAAAAGGAGTACTGGCAGGTATGGAAAACGCTGAGCAGCGGGTGGGGATGCAATATTTTCTAAATAAAACACTGTGAGTGTAAATATCAGAGTGTAAGATGTGATTCAATAGCAAATTCTTCTTGTTGTGCGTTAAAGTGGAAATATGCATTGTCATGCAATAAACTCTGTTCACACGGAGTAAAAGTAGAAACCCTGCGGCAGCAACAGGGCTCTTTGAGAGACCAAACTTCAGAAAAATGTGATTGTGCAAGCTGAGTGATGGAATTCTTTGCCTCTGTGCTCAATTCTGTTGCCGTGGCTGCTGAGATGACACTCTGAGAAGCGCCTCTCATTTCTCAGGCCCCCCACACGCACGCACCACAGATACCCTACACCGCAGCGATCCGGTGCTGCCTGCCCCGAAACCCTGGTGAGCAGGAGCGCCTACACCCCTGATTCCCGCGGGACCACCTCCCACCAGCGGGGCACAGGCTGTCCTGGCTCTCCGTGTGCCGCAAATCCCGGCAGCTGCGGCCGCGGCAGCTGCGGGGACACGAGCGCTCTGCGTGTGCTCCGGGGGTGCGCGTGGGAGGGGGAGCGCGGCTGGTTTCCCTCCTGGAAATTCTGGGATTAATGACACATTAAGCCCTCTCCAAGAGAGTGGATTGAACGGAACGAAAGAAAGAGGGGGAAAAAAAAAAAGAAAAATTGAAACAGGCAGGCGGGCTGATGGCTTTTCCTGCAAAGTTTAGGACTCCAAAAGTTAACTTGTAAGCAACTGCAGATGCATGGATAAAAGCTGTCTTGGACACTATGCAGCAGCCCTTTCCTTTCCATCAGCATCTCCAACTTGTTGCCTACCTCTGTTGGATTCCCTTGCTGGCCATTAGCACTGAGTCAGCGACATTCGGTAAGGATTTTGTGCTTTTTAATTACTTGGTGGTCGTTTGGGGGATAGAGTTCATGTATATCTGAAACTGAGATGGTCTTGTTTACGTTTACGTGTGAATGTGGGTTAGAGTGACAGAGGGCTATTTTTAGAGAGTCTCCAAAATAGGATGGAAGTAAGGTTAAACAACTAAAGTAATGAAGAAGGTCACAGTGAAAGCCAAGCACACTTACAGCACATGGTGTATATTGATCATTACAGGACAATCCTTTTCTTTTTTTACGTTTGTTTTTTTAAACAGAAAAATTTAAAACCTGTGAAAATTCTTACTTCCTACTAGGAAAAAAAAAGTAAAATGATTTAAAGAATATACACAACATTTTCCCATAAATGGAATATATGAGATGAACCATAAAAGAAAAAAAGGCTCTAAAATAACATTCTATTCCTCTAGGAAAGAATTATATACACCATATATCAGAGAAACATTGTAGATTAGTTAATTACACATATAATAATCATACACAACTATAAAGCCTCTGGCAATAAAAAGTTCTTGATTAATTTCTCCACTACTGTACACATTAAATGTAAGTCTTGTTTCACTCCAGCAGAGAGTTCGAAGGGGACATAGATTTTACATATGTGGCTTGTTTATACAGCTTTATTAATTGAACACAGAAATACATTGAGAATCGTGTTGGACGTTATTCAGCTAGTGAAAACTGAGTTAATAAAAGAAACTGAGAAAAGCAGCCAGACGAGAGCGTAGTGCTGAGAGCGATTATGGATTCAGCTTCGGCAAACTCTGCGGAGGCACTCCGCCTTAAAGGAAATGTGCTGAATTATTTTACAAAATTTAATTCTAGTAGAGTTCCAACTGGTCTTAACAGTGACTGTCAGCCAGCACTCATTAGCTCTGTGAAGATAAAACAATTTAAAGCCCTCTTCACTTGAATACCAAAGGGTCACCCAGAAAGTTTTGCAGGACTAACCACAAAGAAAATGACCTTATCGCCTTTATCTTCAAACAATGCCTTTAATTTCTGAAACCTTTTGAAGAGTTGCCAGTTTTATGGAGTGTAGCAGCTACTTATCTGATAGAACAAGCTTTTCATCAGGGGGAAACGACCTTTTAACTCCTAGTAACTGAGTAACTGTGTTTGCCACTGTATTTTTCTTACTGAAGGTAATATGTATAGACATACTTATTAAACTGGGAACACAAAACAAGAATTAAGTATTGTGCTGTCTCTTAGGTGATGCAGAAGGATTCATAACGATCGTTGTGGGGGTTTCTCATAGAGTGAACTTGAAGTAAATGAAACAGCTCAAAAAAGTTTACATTCAGACAGATTGTGTTGTGACTTTACAAGGATATTAACAGAGCCATATGCTGTTTACTTCTGTACTCTAACAAACCTACTGGTCCCATAAGAATTTAATGGTGAATAAGGAAGATCTGAGCAAAGAGCTCTTTGCAGATGCCTTGTTAAAAGAGAGAAGATGAAAAAGTCCTTTAAAGACCAAGGAAGGACTTTATCATCTTCTGCACTCTTACTTTAGGTAATGAAGCTGATGAAGTCACCCAGTGACTGAGGGTATTCTCAATATTTGGGGTTTTTACATCATTTCCTGCAACTGAGAAACACAAAAGGGTTACCAACAACACCCGTAGCTCCTCTCTGGTACAAGACTAAGTAAAGCATCAGGGACAAAAGCAACTTGGTGAATCATAGATGTGGGAGGACTGACACAACACAAAGCCTGTCAGACTTTTCTCAGATTAAATTCTGTAAATAAGTCAATCAAAAGAAAAAAGACAATAGATTTTTTTACAGTGGTATTTTAAAGAAAAACATTTACCTTAAAATAGATAACATCACCAGTGAGATGGAATTTCTTCCCATCCCCTCTGGAGTCTTTCATAATGTACAACTGAGAAAGTTTTTAATTTGGATATGAGTTTCCTACAAAGGCACCTTTGAAGCTCACGAAATCCACTGGGGTTTCACTGCAAGGTGTTACATATGTAGTAAACTCAGAAACAATTAATTGTTTGCAAGTTCATTCCTGTGGGTTTCCCTCAACTCTGAAACACATAAGGAAAAGTTTGAGCATATCCAGAGGTGAAGAAAGAGAAGAGAGAGGATGGTGTCGGGGGAAGGTGAGGTGCCTACAGCCAGCATGGAAAGATGGTGGGTTCTCCAACAACCCGAGTGGTCTAATTTGATTTAAGAAAGTAAATGGAAATAGTCTAGCATGGCAAAAATCACTCAGTATGTCTTGCAATTATATGAGCCCTGGTCTTGCTTTCCACAGAAGAATGAAATGAAAATCAAGAGTATCTAATTTGCTTTATGTTCTACCCACAAGCAACCCACTGTGATCTTCTGCTGTAAAACCCGAGTGCTCTGGACTGTCCATGCTGGAAGGAAAAATATGCTGGTGCTGAGAAAGCATTTCCCATGAGTATCTCAAAAGGAACTACTCAAACTATTCAGGACCTTTCCCATTTGCTTCAAGTATCTGCCACAGATGACAAACTCCCCCATCCCTTGGTCAGACCTCAAACATTCCACACAGGTCTCCAGCAATCCAGGGCTTCTTCCACCCTCAGGGTCCCTGAGCAAAGAGGGCTGTGACCACCCCAGGGAATCCCCGGGATCTGGAATCCCAGGCCTGGAAACAGCTTACAAGGATCAAGCTCTCAGGCCGTGAGTGGGTTTGGTCAGACCATTCCCGTGCCTTTGGAAATAACACTGGGATTAATCTGGCTCCGTGGCTTTGCTCTGTGGAAAACACAACAGACGTTTACAAACAAACAACCCACCGAATGCTTTCCTATGGAAGTAGTGCCAAGACTCCTGGCCATGCCAAAGAAAGAGTAACAACTCCTAGAGGGAGAGGAACAACCTTTTTACAGCATATTTCTCTCCCAACATTATTTTTAATCATCAAAAGTCACCTACAGGCTACTATTTTATTTCCCTCTTATTAAATTTTGTCAATATCAAGTACCCTTATAGCTTCACTGACTGGAATTATCACAGTATCACAGAAGAGTTTGGGTTTGAAGGGACCTTAAAGATCTCCTAGTTCCAACTCCCCTGCCATGGGCAGGGATGCCGCCCACCAGACGGCCAGATCACTGGCCCAAATTAAGCCAGTTTGTACTTTTTAAACTAAGATTGAAATCTGAGTTTATCTGATTTTGTGCTGTCAAAGGGCAGCAGGGGCTGTACAATGATTTCTGGTTGCTGATAATTTTTTGTTCCACCCCTTTTTACCAGAAAGACAAAGGCTTCAGTGCCACTTCAGGGAAAGTTCATTCATAAGGAAGGCAAAATTGGGTACTGTTGCAGTCCAGGGATGAGGGAACCTCTTTCACCTTAGTTTCTGACTCTCCTGACCTGTACTAGTACGTCACTATGGGATTTTAGGACTTCGAAATTTTCAGGGAAATAATTTTTTGCTGTCGCATTTGCCTTTTAATCCTCTGATGAAAATTACTGATTGTTTTCAAAGTTATACAGGCTTAAACATACGTTTGGTGTGAGAGGGGCTGCCTTTCAGCTGCATCTCCCAAGGATTTGCCTATTTCCCTCTGACCTGCCAAACGTGTAAGCTCTTTAAACCCCTTAACAGCTATTTACTACTCTGCACTGTGCTAAAATTGAGAATCAATTTATTAGACACTGCTCATAACAGTATAGGACATTCATGGCCAAAATGTTTCCTTTAATGGTCCAGTTCCTCAGAGTTATTTTGTCTCCAAATGCCAAGTCTGAAGAAGTATTGTGCACATCCAACTTCCCTGGCAATCGATAGGAACCGCGAGGAGTCGAGACAAATCAGTGTTTGCTCCTAAACTGACAAGACAGATCGCTGCGGAGAGGGAGCATCATCACTCTGCCTTACAGATGGGATGGGGACGTGAAGTGGCTCAAGGTCACAAGGAAAATCCTTCGGTGAGGTTGAGATCTGTACCGAGGCCTCAGGAGTCACAACCCAGCCCCACCAGCTCTGGCGCGGCTCAGAACTGGCACGAAAGCCGGTGCAGTGAATTGGAGGGCAATAAAAACGCTCGGCCTCTCGCCATCCGCCCTGTGAACCCTGGAGTCAAACGGCCACACACCAGCTCAAGGCGACACAAAGTATTTCTGGCAGGCTTTAGACTGCCTAACGTGTTTTAGGTGGCCAGTACTTGAACTTCCCCCCAAATTCCCTTTCTTTTGAGTGAGAAATGATCCATTTACCTCCCAAAACGCTACAGGTACTTTATCATACAAGTGTAGTAGAAGAACAGAAGGAAAAGTCAATCCTGAGTTAGCTTCAATAGAGATAGGATTTCTTTTCCAGTTGTTCCTAATTCTTCCTAGACCACTTCTGTAGCCTAATAAGATAATTCTGGCTTTGGAAAGGGCTCTTTCCTTCCAAGGCATTTCCTCCCTTTCTTTTTGTGCCATAGGCTTGCTGCCTCAAAAGGCTGGGAATATTGTGGATGTACCATTTTGTTGATTCTTCATTGGGTTTGTACTGCACCTCTCTGAATTGTCTGCTGGGAAAAGTCCTCAAGGCAACCAGGTTACTGATTTTGTCTAAAAATTTGTTTCTCTGGAAGATTTGTACTGACTTTCGCTACTTTCTTCCTGGATGAAGTGTCTTGTCACTTAACAGAGGGAAGTTTAGTGTTGGACATTGCCAGTCCACTGCAGAAATGGATATTTTCTTTAACATGGTTTGCAGCACGTTGCTTCTTTAGTGATTTTGGGGTTTTCTTCAAAGTAATATATTTTACCTTCAGTTATGACCTTTATTAACGTCACTGTGGCAGCTGCATTACGTGTTTTGCCTCAGGTAGAGATTATTAACGGCGAAATCTGAAAAAACGTGGATTAGATTGAAGAATATTTTTATCTGCCTTTGAAACAGCAATAAAACCATGTGTTAGCGCATGCAATTGTTTGTACAGCTTTTCTGGGAAGAGTTTTTTACTTTAAGCTCTTAGGAGATTTACTTAATGAGAGTATGTACTCATTTGCCTCTTTCTGACACATCTTATTTTGATTATTCTGATGTCTATTACTTTGATTGCTGTGTTCACACTGCATGGCATCCACGGGGAGCCGCGAGGGAATATTCTACATATTGAAAGGGAAAAAAAATTGATTGCCTAATATAGCTGAGGGATTGTAGTGGTCTGCTCTGCTCCTTTTGCTGGTTTTATATTAATTCATCGATTGAGAACGAGTTTGTTTATTCCCCTATTTTTATTTTCTTTCTTTCCACAAAGCAGCTTCCAGGAGCTGGATAGCAAATTATCTGCATACCACGATAATGTAATGCATCTCCTGTGGTAGCTGAAGTATTTTACAACTCAACTGTCCCTTGGCAGCTTTGTGTGCTCACTGTTTCAGTAAATGTCCCCTCCTGCAGTATTTGCTAATCATTTCAGCAGCTCCTGCACTTCCCCCAAACTGGTGGACACCCCAAATTTTCCTCCTCCTCTTGCTAATAAGAAGAGGCATAACATCCCCCAGCCTCACTTTCTCTCCATTTTTTAAACAGCTGATCAATTTATGTTCCATTTGTCTCAGAAGGCAAAAAATCTCGGGGAAAAAAATCTAGAAGATGATACAAAGACAAGAGGATTCTCAGAAGTTCCTGAATGGGCTCTCTAATGAGTTTAATGGTAAATATGAAAAATGGCTTGGGATCTGAACCAGATAATTCCTTTACAGAAAGGAGCCTGTCTTGTGTCAACATTTTCTTCCTTCTCATCTCCATTTGAAATTGTATTTTGCTGATGTTTGACCATCATGCAAACTTTTCATGGAATTTTATCTCACTGATTATCTCACAGGTCTGTATGAAGAGCAAAGGAAGGTGAAATTGAGTCAGTGGCTTATTTAACACCTAAGCTCATGTTTTGTTATTCATAACTTAATAATTAAAAGTTTTTTTAGAATTAACATTATTAGACTTCCCCGCATCCATCAGATGTGTTATTTGTTGATCTGGTCCAGGTACCAGAACAGGCCAATTCACAGACCTGTTTCAGAGATTACTTTAATCTTCTTTGTCCCTTTCCTCCAATTATTTACTTTATAATCAACCATGGGCTTGCTATAAAACTAGTTGTCTGTGACTCAGCCTCCCTCAACAACACAGCACAGAGACTTTGATTCACTCAGGCTACCTTATCATCAGCTCCCTTATTTTCTTAATGGACTAGAGGAAAAAAATACATAAAAATTCACAGAGCCATTTACTCTGTTTTTCTATTAGATGTTAAGATTAAAGCTAGCAACAAATGCATAAGCAGGGTGAAATATAATTAATTCCTTGGTTATTTTTTGCAAGAAATACAAGGAAAATGAAGAAGAGGCTATTCCCTACCCCACTGCACCTGCAACTCACATTTCAAATGCTAAAATACATGGACATTTGATTTTCTGGATGTGTTTAAAGCAGAATAAAGGTCAAAGAAATCTATCCTTTCCCCTTAGCTAGCCCAGAACCATCCCAGAAGGTTTTTCCTCCAACAGAGTCTTGCAAGTGCCAGTGGACTCAGACACCCACACCCCATAAATTTCCTGAAGGACTTGGGCTTCTTTTTTCCTGTAATATCCTTTTAAAATCTCACTCATAATTGTTAAATATAAAGATCCTCCAGTTTCAGATAATTTCCAGTCTTTTGCCAGGTTTGGTTGTTTCAAGTGATCATGCAACAGAAACAGGAAAGTACCTCGCAGCATTCCCAGTCTGGAGCAAAGATGCATTTGGTTCATCCTCCCCTCCCTCGGTGTGGGTCCTGTTCAGGGACAGAACCTGCCCTGTCACCACCTGTGGGTTCAGCATCTGCCCAGACAAGACTCATTTGTGCCCCTGCATCGCTCCCTGCACAGCACCAGCACGGTGCTGCCCACTCACACACCCCAGGGGAAGGCAGCTTTGGTTTGATTCCCTTGAGGGATCACAGCCAAAGACCAGGAGCATGTGGAAGTTCTCAGTCTTGGATGCGCAGGGATGAGGTTTGACTGAATCCCTGGTGTGTGCTTGTGTGAGGGCATTAGGCTCAGAGGTACTGATGTACTTCAGGACAGCTGGATTGGGGTTGCAGATGATCCCAGCACAACCCATACATCTCCCAGAGGAATTTTCTCTTTTCTCCTCTTGACATGATTGCTGCCTTGCAGTACAAACAGCTCTGACATAAATCACAAATCTGCTACCCACCCCAGCCCCTCGCTGCTTCTTCACATTTCCCCAATAACTGATATCTTAATCATGAAAATCCCCCACAGTTACTCCTGCTGCTTCCTAATGTCTGTTATCCACTAAGATTTCTTGTTCTGTTTGCTATTACCTCTACTCTGCATGGGTGTGGAGACACTTCCTCTCATTAATACACCTCTGACAATGTTATTCATCTGCTGTTTCCAAACAGCTTCATCTTCTGGCTTAGATCTGAGCTTGCAGCTTTCCTCCTGAGAATACCAAGCACCCCCACAAGGTGCTGGAAGGATGTGAGGGGACCTGGAGAGCTGTCCTTGGTCAGCCCCACACTTCTCCCAAGGACTCTGGCACAGAAACACTCACAAGGACAAAAAACTGTGCTGGAAGAAGGCAGAAGCTTCTTCACCACGCAGAAAAGCTGGTGGCAGAGACCCTAAATACCTGTATACACAATGATTATTTGGAAATCAAGCAGTTCTGGAAACAGAAAATCTGTGTTTTGTGGTAGCATCAAGTTTTATTTTTTTAAGACCCTTAGCAGACAGCTTTATGTTGCTTTCAATGGGGTTAAACTGAGTGTAAAACTCAAACACCACAGTCCTGAAAAGGTGGCACAGGTGGCCACGTGGGGACCTAAGCACAGGAAACATCCCTTTGGCCATCACGGTTATCCCTGCCTCACGTAATTATCACAGCAATTAGTGCTGCAGAAATGCTGTGAGAAAAACATGATCACAAAAAATACACCTCACAAATCCACCCATTAGGGGGGGGTTTTGCCTCTGAATTCCATCACTACTGCTGTAGCCCAACTCCTCCCTGTGATTATCTACATAGCACCTTACAGGCTGTCTGACTGCCCAAAGATATCCTGCTTCAGCTTGAGTAACTGCTGTTGGTCCACACAGACAGGCTTTCTTCTGTCTGATTACTTTATCAACTGAAAACATTTAAAAATTTACTTTTCCACTGAGACATAACCAGGAAAAGCCCAAAGTGTTAACTGATAGTCTGATATTTTGTTAATCAGTACTGACAGGGAAGATGCTGTGGTTTAGGGTACAGGAGCTGGATCAATCTCTTCTGTCACAGACAGGTGCCCTCAGAACTGCTCCATTGATTATGCCAGAGAGAATATCTTATCTGAACTGCTTCACTTTCCATTAGTAACTAAATACATCTTGAAATAAGGGCTTTGGTGTCAGTCTCCCAGTCCAGTAAAGGTGTACTCAGTTCGCCTCTCAGTTCTGCTACTCAGCTCAGCAAAGGTATAAATACCTGTGATGGACAGCAGCTTCACTCATTCTATGGCATAATGTATATATGCTATTTATAAAAAACAATAATAAAGCAATTCCAGTGCAGTTAGATGAGTAGATAGACTAATCATCAATTGACCAGTACATGTTATTTTGGTCAAAACCTTATGCCCAAGTGCATAAACCTCCAAATTCCTCCCTCCCTAACACAAAACCTGGACCGACAAAGGAATTTGCATTCAAATTTCTGTGAAAAGTTTCACTAACAGTTTATAAAATAAACAGCACTCAAAATTCCTGACCAGCTCTAACCAAACCATGCTCTTTTTTTTGGAGAAGAATGAACAAGCTGAATAAAAGGGGCAATAAATTTTAATATTAATAATGATAACTGTTTGTGAGTCCCCAGCAACGCGGAAAGGAATGATTTATGTTCATTTGTGCTTGGGAAGCAATGCTGCAACACACCAATTTTCAACTGTTTTTTTTTTTTTTAATCAAAGGTTCTTTTCTGCCAAAAGAAAGCCATGGAGTATCCTGTATCCCTTTTGTTTTATGCTTAAGGGAAAGCATAAGGCAACTAGATATTTTGCATAAGGAAAAAGGGATAAAGTTAACCTAATTTCTGCTTTACAAAGAGCATCATTTTGCTAAAGGCACAGGACTCCTTAATTTGGGAGGTTCTGGAAGGGCCCTGGAGCTGGAGCAGCAGGGCACACAGCAGACAGGGATATATTGGAGTAGATCCGGTGTAAAGGGCTGGGGACTGTTGGGTTATTTGTTACATGAACTGAAATCTGACATCTTAAGAGCCCTCATATCTTAAACAATGTTTCAGCCTATCAGATATGCTTGGGAACACCCACTTTCTAATATCAGAGGGTCTGAGCAAGGGACTGGCAATATATTCCCTGCACCCAGAGCGGGCAGCTGTGGATTACAGAGGCTGTTCTGGATCTTGGCTCTGTATTCATATCCGATAACTTCTTCAAGGCCACGAGCTTATTCCTGCTCTTTAAAGCCACCTTCATTTCCTAAAGTGTTGCCTAGTACTAAAGTGCTCTGTTAAGCTGCTGCCATGTTTTTCCATTCTGGTAGAAATTATTGTTCTATATAGTTTGATTTTAAGAGTGCCTTCTGGCATCCATTTGGGGAAAAGGCACTACATAAAAGCAAAATCAATACGAGGGACAGTTATATTTCCTGAGCTTTTTCATTAGCTATAAAATATATACATTCAAGGAGGGAGGAGGAAAGAATGTCATTTCTACCCAAACTGAAGGAGGACGAGACAAAGCATGGGAGAACTTTCATAAATGTTCACTGATGGGAGCACAGACCATGCACCTTTGCCAGGCACGGGCAGATCTCTGCTCTCACTACATCCAAACACCCCTGCAGACACTGGCCTCTCCTGTGACAGGCACCAAGCCACTGGAAAAACGCAGAAATACATGTATTTTGAAAAGTGATGGATCCCTTGACTTGTTCTAGATTTTTATGAAAGCCAAACTGACCACTGGCTGCCTATTCACAGGTAAACTTTGTCTTTGTTCAGCACTAAGAATTTGGCTAGTCACTATTTTATTGTTCTTTTCTTCATTCTTTCTCAAACCCCCACTGAACTCCACCCATGTTATCTTTGCCCTTTTCTCCCAAAACATACCAAATATTCTTCTTTCTACCTGAGCAGACTGTCCTTGGATAAAGTCCTCATCACCTCATGAGATATATTTTCTAATATTTGCTACAAATTCTGAAAAGCTGCAATTTGTATTTCTACAATTATGAACTTAAAGATATTGCAGTAAGTTTTTATCAGAACCACATCACTGCTGCTTTGCTAAAGCCCAGCTGAAAAATTAAAATTCACACTGCTAAATTAGCCAGTGTTCTGACACAGGTTACCAAACCAGAAAGGCAAACATCTTATTTTAGCTTGGAGTAAAATTTCAAATCACGGTGTCTATTCAGTATCAGCATGCAATTATGGGAGTGAGGAATTACACACAAGCCTTTTTTTTTCCCTGTCTTTTTTAATACAGGCCTTCTATAATGGCATTTTCATTAGCAGGAAATACCTGTTGACTGTAGAAAAATAATTTGTCTTGCTTTTTGAAAACTAAATTACCCTCTCTAAAAGATTAGCTGAAAAATACTGTATAAATTCATAAGCATGCCAGGTTAAATAACAAAGTTTCGCTTCTTTCTGGTGACCCCTAGTGATGCATTTTGTGAGAGAGTTCAAGACTGAACCCAACAAATTATTCATTTCTGAAATGCAGACAAGGCATCTGGAAGATTTTATCTGCGTGATTTTGCCACTAGCCCACAATTCAGGGAACTGGGAAATAAAGGCCCAGAAACTTATCAGTGTGTGATTGTTGGTTTGAAACCCACAATCCAAGTGAAGCTGTGGAGGAACGTGAGCTGGCAGTAACAGACAGCACCAAAACAACATTTGGAGGTCAGGCACTGCCTAAAATCAATCTCTTGGGTTTAAGGTACGACTTACATGATGTGTTTATCATGAAAAAGTTTTACACATCTCTCCCCATATTTGCCTGTTTGCCTCATGATCTCAGTGTTGTTATTTAAAGAAATTCCCACCCTGTTTTGGCTCC
Organism: Gymnorhina tibicen; assembly: GCA_013399875.1. Taxonomy (NCBI): domain Eukaryota; kingdom Metazoa; phylum Chordata; class Aves; order Passeriformes; family Artamidae; genus Gymnorhina; species Gymnorhina tibicen. The sequence goes on along the minus strand of VXAZ01005100.1, from coordinate 4,065,201 downwards.
TCTCAGGGCTCTCAGTGAGGTAAGATAGTGCAGCAAAAAAGAATTGGGCTGCAAAGCTGAGGGGAAAAGCAGCCATTAAGCAGAATGTCATTTTTATTATCACAAATACCTGGCACAGAGATCAAAACTCGTTTCAAACCCGTTTCACGAGGGTGCATCAGAAGGATGCCTCTCTCCCCGTGTGCCTGACCACTCTACTCCACGTCTGCAAGGCAGAGCTTGTTGAACACGTAAATCCAGCATGAGAGAGAGCTCCTTGCTGTGCACACCTGCTGCCTTCCAGGGAAGGGCTGGATGAGAGGGCAGGAGCCTCCAGCCAGCTCTGCCCTGCTCCTGCAGCCTCACTCTGTGGCCCATACAGATAAGAGACATTCGTATGCCCGAGTCATCCTGCTTCAGCCAAGGACTGTGAGAGCAGCTTTAGCAAGAGGTTTTTGGTGCCCTGTCCAAGGACTCTGCTTCCTTCCTGCACTGCCCAGAGCCTGCCTCATTCCACCTACTGTTCTCCAGCTCCTGTTCAGCCTTTTCCTCTTGGAGATTTTGTCTCTCCCAGAACCCTTGTTCCAGGGGAAAAGGGTAGGAAAGCACTTCTTGCTTCGTCTCTAATGATAACAGCAAGGTAGAACTTTATGTTTTTAGCAGTTCTTTTGCATGTCTCAGTACCCTGCTCAAACAACTGAGTCTTAGTTTGATACCAAAAAAAAAAGGCAGAGTGTGGCTAATTCCCAACTCCTGTTATGAACCCTGCAATTCCATGTTAAATTCAAGGCTGTTGGTCCTGTCCAGCTCCACTGATTTTCACTGGGAACAGAACAGCCATACAGTGAGCAGAGTTTGGCTCATTTTTGCCTTGTAACAGCTGTCCTCAAACTCATTTTCATTAAAAAAAAAAAACATTGAGACCAGCCTTACATGCCACAGATTCCCCTCTGCATAGTTTTACATTTTTTCTCCTAAATCAAACTATTGAAAAAATAACATTCATCATCTTAATATTTGTATTACTAACGCAAAGGAAGGCAAGAAAATTTCCCTTCTGTTTTTATAGCAGAAAATTTATTGCAGCTTGCCAGGAGCTGGAGTGATTAAGTCATTTTAAAGACATTTCTGTCTTCTGAAGTTTTATATTTGGTTAAAGAACACGTTTTGATTTTGTATGTGACAATATTTCTTCACTGTAATACAAATATTGCTGTCCTTCCCCAATGGGTCGCAGTGAAGTCAATAAAATATGCACAGAAGAAATGCAAGCAGCATTTGGCTCAATATAAAGATTGATAATGTAAGCACCTAAAAAAAAGTACTTTTTATCATCATAAGTCTCTCTTGGTTTTTTATAGTTTTCAGTGAGCAAAACAATCCATCATACTTGAACTTCATCCACGTTCCTGGAGCCAACATTTAGTACAAGTCAATTTTTAATTATGATATTTTTATAAAACTCACAATTTATATCCTGGTTTTGTAAAACACTTTAAACAGCGAGTCATCTATATAAATTATGTAAATCTCGAGGGACCCCAAATTCATTAATCTGACTGGATTTCACAGCAAAGCAGAATACAGCACAATTGACTGGCTCTCCCTGCAATCCCCCAGAGCATTTAAGATGGGTACAGCAGTGAGGCACACTGGGTGATCACCGTTTTGCTTTAGAGTAGTGGGGTTTTTAACCTTTTAAATAAAATGCCCATTGTGCTAAGAATACCTGTTGCACTCTCACATTTGGGGCCAAAGGAAAATGGATCTTTTAACTGTGAAAGGAGAACAAAGGTTCTCATTGCACAAAGAGCAATGAACTGCTACTCCAAAATACTGAGTTTACAATCGGCCTGCCCGTGAACTTGTGGCTGTCCCATTCCTACAGAAAACCACAGCAAATCCCGTTGGCAGCAGAAGGAAATCTGCCCAGGAGGGCTGGGAGCAGCAGCAGCCCTGTGCTGGTTTCCAGCCCGACTTTCTGCTTTGAAGGGAAACCAAAAAAGTCTCTTGTGCCAACCCCCTTCCCCGTGGCCTTTCACTGGTACAGCCCAAAGGCTGCAGAGCTGCTAGAATGGTCTTTCCCCAACCTGGGTGAAGCACAAACTCTCTTTTCTCCTTCCCATCTCCCGCTGATGCTCTTTTCCCAGGGTGCCCCCAGCCGGGGACTCCGGCAGCCGGTGAGGCAATCTCGCCCCTCCAGACCCAGCACCTGCTCCTCTCTGTTAAGCCAGCTTGTCTGTGCCTCCCTTAAAACCCCCTTTTTTTTTGGTTTTCCAGCTGTTCTCCCTTTTGGTGGCCACCTCAGTCCTCTCCAGCTGCTATCTCTCAGGCACAGCTGTGCTGGCTCCATCCCCATCTGCTGGCAGCAGCCTTCCCTTCCCTTCCTTTGTGTGCCTGGACATTGCCTGCATCCTTCTGGAGCTGATGCCGTTAAAGCAGCGTTGAACCATGGAAAGGATAAGAACACAGCACAGGGATGAATGAGGATTATTTTTGCTCAGGCACAGGAGAGAGAATCACAGGATTTAGCCTGTATTCTTTATTTACCAAGTGGTTTGTGTGTCTCTACTTATTTTTTTTTCTTTTAAAAGTAGGATGTGGTTATTGTCTGGGGCTCAGCCTACAGGAACTAACATCACTCAAGTTGCTTCAGACCAAAGGGAAGAGGAACTATTAGAAGGCAAAGCATCCTGGCTGTTAGGCCTTTCCAGCTCCTCTTGCTTTCAGTGCCTTTTCTTTCACTTTGTGAAAGTCTGTGCAGGAGACCAGCAGTTGAGAGGGAGCAACTGCAGCATCTGAGGGTGTTTGCTAAAATGTAGTTGTAGAGTAGAACACAATGGCTTAAAAAAAAAATAAATCCAATGGCTTTTTTACCTTTCCTGGAAGACAATTCCCACACACTCCATTCTTTTTCCAGCACTTGAAACAGTTTCTCTTCCTATTTACAGAGTAAGATATACAGTCCATGCTTCAGTTCATATTTTCTGGGCTTCAGATGCTCTTCTCCACATTAAAACATCTCACAGGCAAACGCATATCCTTATTTATACTTCTCATATTAACCCACTTACATGGTGGCTATAAAATTCCATAATAAGAAATAAGAGTTCTCATTGTGCATTCACAAAGCCCTCCAAAGAACAGAGGAAGAACAGGCCATAAGTCTCATAAATCCAACTTAATTTATTCATAGTAAGAGTGTAAAAATCGGATATTTTTATATTCCAGGATATTTATGGTAAGAAGGTGAATGTATAAACCTCCCCTGACAATAATTCAATAATTGATGATAAAATAACAAAATAGATAACAGGTTTCAAAATTCTTGCATCAGAAGAGTGAAATGTTGTAAACAATACCATGGCTTGTGAGCATTCAATCAAATCCACAGTGGGCGAGGACAAGAATATCATTTCAAAACTTTCAGAGCTCTCTGATCCCCCAATCCAGAATCTTCCAGCTTCACTGCATCAGTGCTTGCAGTAACATGCAGACATTTTCCTTCCATCAAATACACCCGAGTAACCTGGGGGGGAAGATTCTATGCCTCATGCTCATTTTTGGTCTCCAAAAAGCTTCTCCGGCATTATATCCACAAGAGAAAGGGGGTGGTAGGAGAGACTGTCTGTCCACTCAGTGTGGCTGGGGATATCTCTGATTTTTGCCCTCCACACAGAGGAGGACTTGCTTTGGTCACACCCATGTTCTGAGAAGAGAGAGACAAGAGAGGCTCTGGCAAATGCCACCACACAGAGCTCCCTCAGTGACTGATAAAAGCCCCTCCTGAACCAACCATGCCATGGCTCTTGCTCAGCCCAAGTCCCTTGCTATGGGGAAAGCCACAAATCCATATTGGAAAAAAGATATTTTGCTCAAATCACCTTGATCTTTACCTTTGCAGAGGTAGAAATTCCCTGTTTTCCACCTCAAATATGTTCACAGATGTTGCTCTTAAAGCAGATGTTTTCACAACATTCTCCCTCAGCCCAGAGTTCCCCTCCCTGCTATGCACCTATCAGCAACACAAAACGCATCCTCGTTTTCCCTTTTGCTGGGCTAAGCAAATTCATTTCAACCTATACTTTAAAAGCAAGCTCCTCATTCTCCTGATTATCCTAACAGCCTTTCCCACTGCTTGTGCAAATCAGAACAAGTAGGCAGGGATCCAAATGAGCTCTGTACAGTGGCACTAATTTAACTGTTGCTCTACTGTATTCCCAGCACTGAAAGCAGCTTTTCACGTTGCAGTGGAAACAGTCACCTTGTGATCAGATAGTATATCCTCCTTTTATTGACCCAATTCTATTGTTAATTCTCAGCCTTGCTAATGTACTGCTCTGCCCTGGAAGCGTTCAAGGCTCATTTGTATGTGAACAGGACTTAAAAGGGTTTTTGGAGATGATTCTAGATAACAGTGTCTAAGACATGTGCCTGCTCAATTCAATGGTGTGTGCTAGAGGAAGGAGGAAAATGAATGTGCAGCAACAAAAGAAATTCTGTGACTCAGCTAGAAAGACAAAAAGCAGGAATCCAGTAAATATCAGTCTTTAAGGATAATAGCTTTCACTGTTCAGCTATTCTTCACAGGTTCCTTATCTAAAGCCTCTGTGGCACACACTGAGGAGAGAGAATTCAACCCAAGGAGCCTCACAGGAGAAACTCTTCTCCACACTGTGCACCCACTTTTCAAACACTTAACAATTATGAATGCTTTGTGTTGATCATTTAGATTAGAAATCAAGCAAGCAGGACTTTGTTACCTGGAAGCAAGGTTCTGATTTACAGTATTTCTGCTTATAGGACCTATTTCTTCCATTTAAGGTTGTTCAAGTATATGTCAAGGTCAGTTTCCTGTCAGGGGCCAACAACGCAAAATTTGTGCTTGCGTGATTTTGTGTGATTATGAAATCCTCTCGCTGCTCTCAGAAACTGCAGCACAAGCAATCATTCCTGCTTTGTTCTTTCCCATTTAAGTTGCTGTGAAACACTCCACAAAATGTAAATGCAAATGCTGGTCCTCCTGCTTCCTGCCTGACAGCAGCTTACAAAACTGATGGGGAATCTCTTCACAGCTCTGCTGCGTTTTATTTTTCATCCCCCCCTCCCCTGGCATCCTGGTGAGTCTGTCTTTCTCTAGGAAAGATGAGATATCCTGCCTGCCTTGTTAAAAGTCAGCTTAGGGAGCAACACACAGCACCACCAAACCCCATGTAGTTTGCCTGCCTTTACCTCCCAGAACCTGCCATCCACACATCCAACCCTACCCATTTTTTTCCCAGTCACGGAGGGGTTTTGTGACAGCAGGAGGTGCTGCCTGGGGCTTGAAGCAGCAGAACTACAATCCCATAGCCCGGATGGCCTTGGAGGCCACCACAGTCCCTTGCTGTGTAAAAAAAACCCAGGAAAGTCAGACAAAATATAGACACATTGAAATAGAAGCACCTTTTCCTAGAGTGAATTAGATAATCATTTTATCCAAGACCTGTAGGAGAAAATTATTTATTGCTGTCTGGTGTCTGCAGAGAGCAACAGTTTCATCTTAATGATGCTCTGGCACTCCACTTCAGTCCTCAGCAAGCACTCACAATTAACATAAAAAGGGTGCTACTTATGCATTAGTTTCTGTATTTGACTTGAAGAGGCAGATGAATAAAGCTAAATAAATGTGAACTGTTAGACCATGGGACTCAACATGGTTTTGAAAACAAGCGATGGAAGTTTTAATTGCAGACAGAAAGATTTTAAGATCATTGAGATCACTTCCATCCGACACTAATGGCTGCGGTTTCCCAAATCAAACCCCAGAATTTACAGGCAAGCTCAGCACCCACTTTGCTTAGATCCTTTTTTACAAGCAGTAATGACCACTAATGAAACAGCCAAAAGCCCAGGTGGCTCTCCTGCCAATGTACATTTCAGAGCCTCGAGACCTGATCCTGCAGCTGCCAGCTTCACCCTGGGAAAACCATTAGCAGCTGGCTTCATGTCTAGGAAAAGAAAATGAAATACGATGCATTTTCACAGCCATCAATCAGCAGTTGCAGTGCCAGGAAAGCTTCATAATGATGTAGATATCACCAACTGACTTTGCAAAAAAAAAAAAAAAAAAAAGTACTTTTCAGGGGGAAAACGTATGCAAAATAGTCCAACAGATGATCAGTGCACACTTGTGCGTGGGGCGACCCCTTTCTTGTTCAGACAGAGAGGATTGAGGTCAGAAAGCACCTCCCCTGCCAGAGGGACAGTGTTCACCCTGCTCCCTAAGGATGGCAGCAGGAGGGCACATTTCCCTTCAGCCCTCAGCACCACCTCACTGGAGCCATGGCAGGGGGCTCGGCCCCAGCCCTGCATGATTAAATGAGTGTCTTTGCCTGCCCTGCTGAGCTTTCTATTATCCTGTGGAGAAGAAAGTTCTGAGAGCAGAAGACCTTAAAATGAAAAAAAGCTGGGACTTTAGTTTTGCACAAGGATGCAAGGAAGCCCAGGAATAAATAAATAAAAAAATTCATGAATAAAATGTCACTTTTGGCATTTAATTGGTTTTTTTTCTTAATGTTCTGCAAAATGGCTGAAAATTATCAGCAGCATCACTGCTGCTAAGTGTTGTGTTTCCAAATGTTTTTATGCTTTTACCCCTTTTTATCATCTTTAGTGTTTTCCTGAGAGAGGCACTGAAATGTCTGGCATGACTCATGCTGTGAGCAATCCTTCTGTGAGAACTGAATGAAAACAGGCTGATAACAAGGGTGATTTCATTAAAAAGAGCTCAGCCCGGTGGCTGGTTACACTGGACGTTATTGAAATCATGCATGCAGAACTCCAGTACTGTCATATTGGTTTAGCTCATGTTTTCCGTGGCACAGGAGAAAGTACCTTTGTCAGTTCAGCGGAGAAAGGTTGGAGATGATTGAGGTAAAGCAGCGGGAGGAGACCAACGTGATTAAGTCACACAGACAACTGCCCATGTATAGCACAGTAATGGAGGGGAAAGTAGAGGGCAAACTAAAATTAAGTCAAAAGGACACAGGAGACAAAAGGCTACACACATAGGACACGGAGAGGATGTACACTGAGCTGATTTGTACAGCAGGCAGAGTGCAAAATTTTCATGCCCTGTGTTCAGAGATCTCCTGTTAATATTGATGGGAGCTCTGTACTAACTAGTGTTGGAATGGATAGTCTGTTTAGTGAACATGCATGGAGAGAGGCATGTTTAATTAATTTTACAGTCATGGGCAGAAAGGTCAGATGGCAGCCTGTGAGTAAAATCCCCAGCAGCCAGATTGGACAAGAGAAGAAAAAAAAAAGTACAAGGGAAAAAAAAAAGGATTTGAGAGAAAAGCAAGGTCAAGTCTGGACCCACTCTGGTGATTGCTCACACCTCTTCAGCAGAAAATAAGGTCTTAATTTTGCTGCAGGTCACCAGGTAGGAATAGCCTTATTGCAGGAAATCTTGGTCACTTCAGAGACAACATAGTCCGCTTTAATTGGTTCCCTCTGGGTAGAACAGTGTAGATACAAGTCACAAAACAGAGGCTCACGTGAGACATGGGGCAAGCAGGGTACCAGCACTGAAAACAGCAACACTGCCTGGTACAATCAGACACTCGCTACACACACTAGAAATTTCTACAAATGTATATATTCACGAAGAGTACATTTATTATTCTGTCCTTTTCCAGTGGATAAGGAACTACGGGAGCATGGAACAGTAACAGATGCAAGTTACAATCCCAGGCAGGAGGTAAAACCCCGGCTCCCTCCAAGGCAAGGAAGCGCTCAGTGCCCTGAAGAATCTGACAGGACCGTACCCAGCACCAAGGCAGAACAAATATTTCCCCTTCCATCTATCAACACACAGAGTCACTGTGGGCAGCGCTCACCAACCGGGAAACCTCAAAGCTGCAGCTGTTTGCACCGCTGCAATTTGCTCCTCGTGCCTGTAAATTGTTATCCAACCTCTGTGGCACCACCAGGCCCCGATTTCCTCGAGGACCGGTGCTTCCTGCAGCTCCCGGGATGGATGGCACTCCACTGCAGAGCAGTGAGCCAGTATTTCATGTCACTCTAATTGTGAGCGCATGGCTTTAATGCATGTACTGCTCAAAGTAGCAAAACCCATCTTGGAAATCCCATTCATTTCCAGATAGGCTTTTTTCTTCTTTATTATACTAACTGGGTGCTTCATTTGCAGTCATTAATTTACTTTCATAGCCTTTGTGGGGTGAAGGCCAAATAACATCAGTGTTAAAGGCAAAGGAAAGTAGTGCGGATCCATTAAGAGGGAAGAAGAGCAGGTAGTATAAAGGGAATATAAATGAATTCAAAGTCTTTTTTGTTTCATTTTTCTCAGAGACATTTCATTACAATCAGATATTTAGCGGTTTGTTTCGAGACGTTAACAAGAACACAAGGCACAAAAGAAGAGAGAAAGAGCTAAAAATGGGTATACCACATTGAGTAAAAACCAAGTCATTATTTGAATCAAAAGCCGCCTTCAAAACCGAACGCTGAACTTCTGACATCCAAAGGGCAAAAACAGAGACAAAAATTCACTTCTTAAAAAGAAAAAATGAAAAAAAAGAGGATGGTTTGAGACTCTACAAGCCAGCCAGACTGTCTCCCATGCAGGTTCCTAATGACTTTCAACTTGCAGGGTTACTAGGAAAAATTAAGAATGGAATTTGTTACTGAGCATGGTGCACATAGAACACAGCGACTCATTAGACCTGTGCACGTGGATTTGAGAGGCCACAGCTGGACTACTGTGACTAATTTTGATCATCCCACTGAAATAAAGCTGGACAAATTAGAGGCAGTTCAGAAAGGGAGCTGCAATGCTAACAAGGGACCTGGAAACGTGACCTGAAAGGAAAGTGAAAAAGAAATATGCTTACCTTAGAGAAGGGAGCACTGAAAGGGGCTGTGTTTAGTCTTATGTGGAGCAGAGAGGCAACAGCTGGCTGTTCTTCATAGCCACGGATGGTGGAGAGAGAGGGGACCAACCTGACCAGGGCTGGAACATCCTTAGCCATGATTTAAGTGGTGAGAGACCTTGTCCAGGAGATCAATGTTCCCAAAAGTCCCTTCACCTGGAACTAGAAGTGGGAGAAGGGAACAGGCAAACCCCACAGGTGCATGTCTTAGCAACCTTAAATCCTCCCTCAGAAAACAGGGAAATAAGGTGGTTGGGAAAAGCTGGTGTGGATTATTGGGAACCAATTGCACCATGTGAGCCAATTCTCTTCTCTTACAGCACTACTGGTCTAGTGAGAGGCAAGTGTGAGGTGCGGGGTATCCTGCCTTCACCAACATCTCCAGGACAACAAGTTAATGGTTAGACAGACAGGGAAACGGGGCTGAGTGTGTCCCATCTGCTGAGGTGTCTGATCTCTGAACCCAGAGCTGCCCAAAGCAAAGCCAGGCACAGAACTGCTGTTCCCTTTCATGAAAAGCACGGAGACTTTTTTTTTCACTCTTTCACACTGAAAGGAAACAAAATTCCTTTGAAATGTTTAGTAAAAGCAAGTAGAAAGAGAGGGAAAGGGAGAAAGATCCTCTTCTCCTCCCCTTTGCCCACACCCACCACCCCCTAGTAGCTATAGGCCCAGGAGATAGTGACATTAATTTGGGAAATTTTGCTCAGGCAAACCCAGAGCAGAGCCCAAGCCTCTCAGTTTGTGGTTTCTCCTGTGCTTTGATTATGCCAAAGTGCAGAGCTTTCTCCCTTTTCTTTTCTCCCTTTTTCCCCTCCAGCAATTCTGTACTAAAAATCACACAACAAAAACTTCAATGGAGAAACACACTCTGTGAAAATCTCAGCTGTGGCGAGTCAACATTTTCCAACAGAAAAAAAAGATTTTCATCAGAAAGCTCACAGCCAGATCCAACATCAAGATTTCGGAGGCAGCTAAGCTTTAAGTGCCTCATATTTCTGCATATCAGGGTCGTCAGTCAGGCACCCAGAAAACAAGGAGCACAGGAGTGATGATCACCTCTGACACGGCTGGAGTGACTTATCCAGCACGACACGGGCCCCCGTGGCAGCCCTATCCATCACCTCCTCGGGGCAGCATTCCTGGAGTCATTTTTTTCCTCCAAAACATCAATACCAGCTAACATTTTTTAAACACTGTCATCCATTTCAGTCAATCTTATTCTTCATAATTTCAGTTTCTTTCTGTTGGGAAATTGGAGTGTATTTCACAGTGTGAAGTGTCAGGAGAACAACTGCGTCAAGGAACAACTTCCTTCCCCTTGCCACTTATATTTGTTTGCTCGAGCAAAATGTACACATTCACCCCAGCAAGAGATTTACTGTTCTGATGCACCACCACAGCCTGAGCATCTCTTAGACATACTAAAAACCTCAACATTCAAAACCTCTGCATGACCAGAAATCAGATTTTTAGGTAGTTTGATCCTGCTACCCAGCCTTCTACTGCTTTTTTCTTCCTTCATAACATTGGATCACTTAGATAAAATCTTAATGGTGAGGCTACTGCTCGGCTGGGTTCTCCATGCCATTGCCTCAGCCTATTTATATGCAATAATCTCCCAAAGAGCTTATACTTTTCACTTTTATCAGCCAAAAAGCATACTGGAATTAACATATGGTATCTCCCTCTATTTACTTTCTTCTGAATCCAAATACTCAGGGGCAAGTTGTCAGCAGGGAGAGAGTAAAACAAGCACGTGAAATCCGTGCCAAGCCCTAAACAGAAAAGGGTGTGAACAAGCCCCCCTCGTTGTTGAGAAACAGGGGACTTCGTGGAGTCCTCTCCTCAGAGGGACCTGCAGATATTCCCCCAGGGCAGCACTGGAGGCTCTGAGCAAATGAATTTGCAAAGTTTTTAGGGAATTTCTGGGAGCTGCTCAGAGAGATAAGTCCTGCGTCAAAACAACGCTCTCTGCTAAGAGCACACACCAGGCAATTTAGCATCCCTAAAGTTCACAAATCTTATCCCATGTGTGACAAATGGGACAGTGCCATCCCTGGGATGTGTTGTTGGATGCAGGGGGATTAAATGACCTTCCCCAGTCCTTTCCTGCCCTGTTTGCTCTGACCTTCCATTGCAGCGCCCAAGTGTCCCGTAATTCCTTGCTCTTGGCTCGCCTTGGACCTCAGGACAGCAGGAGCAGGCAGCCTGTTTTCCCCAGGGCATCCCTCTCTTCCTCCTTCTAGCAAGGTTTTCCCTTGTAGACAAGGATTTTTCCCCCTTGTCAGTGTAAGAGGTGCTAACTCAGCTGTAGTGTTAATTTTACTTGGGCCAGAAGAAGTGATTAATTAGTCTGTTTATTCTCTTTAATCTTGGCATTGTTTGTTAACAGGTCCAGTTTCTGCTTGATCTGGCAGAAAAACATTGACTCTTACTTTAGTTATTATACATATATATACACCTGTCTTTTAAAAAGGGTGAAAATCAATCTCTTCTGTATATTTCATGTGCACACAGATGATCACGTCAGTTCTTTACATCCCACTCTCAGGGAAAAGGAGATTTGCCTTAATGACTACTTGAAGAGGCTTTTGCAAAGAGCTGGACTGTCATTTCTCGTGGAATCGCAGCCAAAATAACCTGCTGTTGTAAGAAATCTTGGAAAGGACTTTGGTGATGCAAAAATACTGCAAATTATTATTGCAAATAAGACTTAATCTGTATAAAAATCTGTGTCATTCTTGGCATGAAGTCCTAAGAAAAGGTTTGCCTTGAAAGAGAAAAGGTAATTTTTCCTACCTTAGAAGAGGATTTTAAATGATGGCAGACATTCCAAGAATAGGTCTGAGAAGAAAATATGAGGCTGCAATCCTATGATCAGAGTGATAATGTTTTTGGTCCCTGATTAAAGAGAAAAATTCCACTTTGATGTGCTCTCTGCAGCCAGGAGTCACAATGAATAAGCAACAAATACCAAGCAATGAGCTTGAGAGAAATACGGAAATTAACTGGTTCACGTGGCCACCTGGAGTCAGACCTTCCCTGCACTATCCCTCTCAGCCACTGAGACCCTGGTGGCACATCAGACTGGCTGGCAACATGAACAAATGCTGGTTGTGACCATGAAGAATTGCAACCCAAAGTGTCCAAAATTGTAGCAAGGGCAGCTGTCTCTCAGGGTGGATGAAGGCTCTGTCGTGCTGTTGAAGAAACATGTAAAACTCTTGCAGGAGTATCCAGGGGAGGTATTCATTTAGGTGATTGATCACTGCAGTATGGGACATAAATTAGAATTGGACATCCTTTCTTGAGGTGATTTGCATTTTGGACCTGGCTGTCCCGCAGCCAGAATTAAAAAAAATTTAAAAAATAAAAATAATTAAGAGAAAAGAGCTCATCCTACAGAGCAGCTCTTCATTCATGGGAATGAAGGAAATGGCGATAAGGACAACAAACACAGGGATAATGCTCCTTGGAGCAAACCCAACGCTGTGAGCGCCCTCGGGACTATGTTTTGGGTTAACAGGGGGTTAAAACTTTTCCCCACATCAGCAAGATCTACCCTAATTCCATTCTGAATCTGACAAGCTATTTAGCCTAGAGAAAAAGAGCTATGTTTTCCTGAAAGTTTAATTTTTTTTCCTTTCAATGTCTTTGCAAATGAAATGCCTCTATGCCTCTTGCTTCCAAGATGTTTAATTTTAGGTTGAAGAGGAGTTTAGCTTGAATTTCAATATTATCAATCATTCTTTGTGATTTTAAAGATTTTATTTCTCTGGGAAAATGGGAAGATTTTACTTTAGATTGAAATAAGTAACTTTTCCTCAGCGGACCAGTGAATTGCAAATCATCTACACCCTAAATCTTCCGTGTGCTGGTAACATCTGTTCAGCAGTTGCCTTTTTTCAAAATTTACAGCAGCACGCCATGATAGCCATGTCCTTCTGTCCCTCCTACATGCAATTTTTCACTTTCTGCTTCGCTCTGGGTGCTGTCTGTACTTATATTATTGCAGCAGAAAAATGCAGAACATTGTCATCTGTTAATCCTTTTATACCTCAGGACTTCACATGTTTGTCCAATTCTGCTTTTCATTGTGCCTTCATGTTTCTGGAATAGCCTCAAAATTCCAGATGCAGCAAAATAACCCCAAGTGTATCCTGGCCCTGTGGTGCTGCTGGAAGGATATTTTAGAATTAAGATAATTCAGTGGTTTAAATGTGTTTGCTGGATCCCTAGGAGCAAACTTTTACCCCACTTTGCAGGGATTTTGCCATTCAGATGTTATTAAAATCAAGCCATGCTGCTGAATCTACATGTTCTGTGAGGGAATAACCTAGATTTGAGTGCCTTGCTTTGCACCAGACACTTATTTCAGCAGATAATAGAAAGGATGAAATGGAACTTGACTTGAGCCTGCAGTGTTACTGTGGCATGACAGAGGAGGAACGGGAGGCTAAGGAATATCTAGCAAAGATCTTCACAGTAAATTTGGGCCCTGGATTTTCTTCCACATCACATTTTAAAGTCTTTGTGGGCTAGAAATAGAATCATAGAATTGAAGAATAGAATCCTGAATTGGAAGGGACCCACAAGGGTCGTTGAGGGAGAGTTGAGAGATCATCACAGAGAGCTGCAGTTTGTGGAAAAAGCGTAAATTTGCTTAAATAATATGGGGTGAGAATGAGAGTCCAGCAAGGAGGCAGCAGAACACCTTGGTATGAGACCTGTAGGTTTTCTTCAAGAAATTATGCATTTTGTAAGCAGAGCTGGATATGCATCAGTGCAAAGAAAAATTCAAAGAAGGGAAACAGCATTGGAAGCTGGCAAAATTAGAGTGTTCTTATTTATATTGAATAGTTAACAAAATTACAGAAAAGAGTGGTTTCAGTGGGAGGAGATCTGCCACGGCATAGCCAAATGCTCTGGCCATTGCCCCAGCACGTGGCAGTCATGGCTTGAAGTCAGGGAAAATCAGCCAGCTCCAAATCTCTCCATGAAGCTCAAACCCAGCAGAAAATGTCCCCAAATGCTCCTCTCACATGTTTGTTTGCCTTCTGCTGGGTCTGTTGTGCAGCCTGTGCTCCAAACACACCCAGTCCCTCTCGGAGCATTGCTGCTGTTGAGCTGCTGGCGAGCAACATTTATAAAACAAAATTCATCACCAGGGCTGAAAAGGGTTAATGGGATCCTCATTTCTGAATGCAGAAAGATGAGCATTGTGGGGGATAAAAAAAGAGAAAGTGTTCCTGAGGTCACCTGTGGGTAAATGTGAGAGGTGTAAGGGCTGCACAGCAGCGTGGGCACCACACTTCTCAGTCTATCACAGGCAAACCGGTTTTTGTCCATGGGCTGACAGGTGAGATAGCCAAACCCCGGGGTTAAAAACATTGTCACGTTTCTGTGCTACCCCACCCACACACAGGGTACAGTGGGAGGGGCAGTAGCCACTCTGGCACGTGGGACCACAGCTGGCTCCGGCACTATTTGCAGTTGTAGGTCCACACCGTGGCTTTTGAAGTGGCATTTGAAGCTTTAGGGGTAACTAAACCTTCTCTGAACTGGGTTAACTGTAGAAAACTACAGAAATATTGCTGCCAGGGGTTCCATGCTAAGTTTTAGTTATGTGTCCTTGTGCAGGATGCCAGCAGATGCCAGACAGGTCTGCCTATACAAACTCCCTGTTCTCCAAGCAGTTCCTACAATAGAATCACAGAATCACAGAATCATTAAGACTGGCAAAACCCTCTAAGATGATCAAGTCCAACCTTTGGCCAAACATCACCTTTTCAACTAGACCAGAGCACCAGTGAATTCTTGAACACATCCAGGGATGGTGAATCCACCACTTCCCTGGGAAGTCCATTCCAATGCTTAACAATCCTTTCAGTGAATAAATTTTTCTGCTGTCCAGCCTGAACCTCCCCTGGCTCAGCCTGAGGTTACATCCTTTTGTCATAAAACAACTCATAAAACACAACCCAGAAATGACCAAAGCCTGACACTCACCAGGTTTCACATAATCAAATTTTACAAGTTTCAAAAGCAACTCAGCAATGACTGCAAATTGCTAAAGAATAAAGCAGCAAATGATAAATTGATTGCCTGCTGTTTCTTTGTGCACTAATTTGTGTTATGGCTTTCCAATCTGAAATTGCTTGACTAGATTTTTGCCGATTGTTTTTATTTTTAGCTCAAATTGCAAATGAAATGACTGTGGTAACCTGACTGCATCAAGTCTAATGAAGAATTGATCAGTTGTCATATTGTAGGGTTTTTCTGAACACTGGGTTCTGCCCTATTTTCTTAGGATGAAAATTACAGTTATTAGCCAATTACCAACTAAGAATGCAAAACTGAGTCTTGTTTTGATAACAGCAAGATGGAAGAAAACCTGGAATACTGCCTCTCTGCCTATAATCACCTTGTTTTACCTATGGATGGAGATACACTGTTAACATTTTCAGCTGAATTATTCCCTAGCAAAAGAATTGAGATCTGGTTGCTTCCTCCTTCAGTACAGAAATGCTATTTTTTAAACCACGTCTTTCACTAAAAGGTACAACTTTAGATTTTATAATCTAAAAGCATACTCTCACTGTTATCAGGCATGAAGGAGGTGGAAGAGTAGAATTGAAAGCTCAGCGTGGAAATGGCTCCATGGAAATAAAAAATTGCTAGGATTCCTCTCATCTGGTGAGAAGAAGCTGCACTGCGTTGTCGGTGTCTGAGGAGAAGAGTGGCTCCCATTGAGAATGCTCCATCTGGCAATCTGATTTTCTTTTATTTGCTTTCTAAAGAACTAGAAAGTGCCAGTGCTATACCTCCTGTAAGAAGCACCACGTCAACCATGGTGGAAGAAATCCTCACCCCATTCCAACCCATCCCTGAATGGGAAACCCTCCCACAGCCTGACCAGGCACTGAGGGACAGAGCTCATTTCTGCCTCAGAGGACCTTCTGAGGACACAGACCTCCCCAGCACACTTTTAAGCGAGCAGAAGCTTTAAAGCACGCAAACCTACACTGTGATCAAAGTTAATTCAGTGTAAATGAGAAGAAATCAGTAGGTTTGTCTTCTGCATGGCTGATCCTGATCAAAACACAGCTGCCTGTAATACGGACCATATGGGGCAACAATTGTTTCCTGTTTATTCCTGTGCCTCCCTAATCCCCTGTGTCCCCCGTGAAAATGCAGATCTGTACCTGCAGCTCTGGCTGGATGGCCACAGAAAGGCTTTTGGCTTTACATGCATAGAATTATGGAAATGTTTTTTGTTATTATGGTAATTACATCCTAAAAAGGTTGCACAGGTAGCAGCTGTAAATGTGGTGAAGACTCAGCTGATACCAGCTGAGCTGCATTTTCTTTTACATCAAAAAGCAGCTTCTAGCTGAAGGCCTGAAACCTGAAGGTTCCTGAAACCTTGCTGTTTTTATTGATGCTCCTACTACTCCTGGTAAATCAGCAGAGATCTGTGGAGCAACCAAAGCAGAGGTGATCCTAAACAAAAAGGAAAATTAGTGCCTGTTAGAACTGGGAATTGGGAACTAAATTCAACTAAATAAAAATAGCAAATGCGTTTATCTGGAAGTTTTTGTATATAGGAACTGAAAGCCTTGGTCTTTCACTGCATGAGGAGGTGTCACCAGACCTCTGTCAGGTGCTAGACACACGACCAGGTGTGTGAAATTCCCTGGAATACCATCATGGCTGAGGGAAAATGCTGGCTGGAACTGATAAAATCCTGTTTCTATGGCAGGAAGGCACTGATTTATTTTAGTTTTGAAGATACCATGACTGTATGTACAGAATCTGTGCCTTTTGAAAGCTGAAGAAACAAACAGTGAGGATTGCTGATAAATTTGGATTTTAGAAATCTATTAGGCTTAATGTCGCAATTCCACGGTTGGGAGTACCCAGCTTTATCTTATCACAGTGGCCAGGCAGGCTGCTGGCTATTTCTGGCTCATGACCTTTTATTTCAATATTTTTAAAATCCACCCAGAGTGCTATAATGCATGAGAAGAACTTTTTGCATCCATAGCAGAAGTTGCTATGTGCTCGAGCCTGTTTCACATCAACACTCTCCAACTTTCACACAGCAGACAGCCCACAAGGGGATGAAGGACAGGGTCAAAGAAAACCTAAATTTTGGTAGGATGGCGGTGAGGTGCTTTCAGGTTTGTGCATTAGCTGGGAAGTGCAGCATGTCTGTGCACATTACTGCAGCACTGTAACAAATAAAGCCTTACCCCAAAGGCAAGAGGGAACCCAGCCATTCATCCCAAATGTCAGAGCCCTGACAGGAAAGCCACTACAAACACGTGAAGAGCTGAAGCCACCGTTGTGCCAGTGAATGGGATGAATAACAGCAGTGAATAATAGCAAAACAATAGCAGGGAAAATTGCCTCATCACCCCGCATCCATTAGGAACTAAATCACACCCAGGACACGCACGAAGACCTGGCCTTGGCAGCGCTCAGCCGCCTGCACTCACAGCCCCTTATCTGCTCACCAGCCTCCGCTGCATCCTGGACGTACTGACAGCGAGTGAGTGGTGACACTTTCCCCAGCATAATATCATCCACACACAGCACTGCGCTGAGGAAGTGCGGGAAAATGTGGCCAAAATTCAGCATTATCCATGGGAGCACTCTGGGAAAATGTGTGGCTCGTGAATGGTAATTAGCCGGTGTTGTGGCTGAGGCAGAAACAGCTCCAGCTCTCAGAGGGGTAAACCATGGAAATCAAATTTCCATCTGAATAGAGCCCAGTGGGTTCTAAAATCAAAACCTGCGAGTTTGGTTTTGCTGCTTCTATTTAGGAAAGCTACATTTGCGACTGTATGTTCAACTGAGATTAGGAGGTAAGAAAGACCCTTTTCATTTGATTTCACTTTTTCATTCTGAGGGATGAGAGCAAAATAGACCAATCAATAACAATAATTATAATTTTCTTTTTATTGATTGTTCAGAAGCCCTTAAAGGCATCATCATTAACTTAGAGATAACTTGAGGAAATTTATGAGGTTTTGAATTCTGTTGTGACACAGCAATAGTAAGTGATTTCTATATTCAGATTCTCAGCCTGCCTGGCTCTAGGGCTGAGCCAGAATGAGTGAGGAGGAGACTTGGTAAAATATAATAGAGCTATTGACACAATTTGGCTTTTCTCTTTTTTCTAACTGGCACATTCAATAGATGAGGCTGCATTTTGCAAAGCAGGGTATCTACTGACTTCACCTGGCCCGTACAACTGCCCATCGCTTTTTATCTTGTCCTTTTTGTGTCCACCACATTATCCATGAGCAATTTTCACACTGATGAGAGATGCTAGACAGTGATTCTTGGAGATTGAAACATTTTAAAGGACCAGACTTCTGCTGGACGCTTCTTGGCTCGTTCACCTCAGTTGGCCACACGTGCATTGTCCCTGAAAATAAAAAGTTCCTTCATCTTCTCTATTTGTGGAGCACTGAAGAAAGTGCTTTCCATCCCATCTGCTGTGACAGTTCTCCAAAATCCACTGTAACCTGCCAGGAAGTTCCTCAGACTTTACTCACCCTCCTCACAGGGACCCCTTTTTTTCACCTATTTTGTCAGACCTTCTTGACATCTCTTTTTGCCCCACACAAAGTGCTTCTCTGCCTGGCTCTGCATCCTCCTGTGTGGGCTCAATGCAGCTCAGTATTTCTGCAGATCATTCAGGGGATACACAGACTAGAAGAAAAGTCTCACATAATCAATTCCTCCTTTCGAAACCACAAGTTAAAAATAGAAATGCAAGGCAAGATAAAGAGATACGAGCATGAATAAATAATTGTTTGCTCTGGAACTGAGCGCTGGCCCTTGGTTTGTCAATAGTTTATTGCTTTACTCCATAGAAGACCAGGATGAAAAGTGACCTTGTTTCCAGACAAATGAAATTCAGATGCATCATAAAGAAAACACCTTCAGATTGTAGGACAGTTTTATTCTCACATCTGCCTGTTATTCAGTGCAGATAACATGTATTAAATGTCATATTCTTTTCAGGAGGTGCTCAGCCTCTTGCCTCTTCTTGGGTCAAAATTTCTATAATTACATTCATTTTGCACAATGGTTCATTTATCTCTATCAATTTTGCCTTATGAATGTTTTGTGACTTGTTCAAGACCTGGCCATTATGAGTGTGTGGTGTTTGTACAATGGGCTTCCTTATCATTTCAGTTCAGTAGGAGGTTCCTCTGCTTCTGAAATCTCTGAAAATAGTTTTATTTATTAGCTATCAAGGTTTTTAAACACAATTATTGTGTTTTATCTACCAGAGGAGCACTCATGGTTCAAACAGTTTAATGTAGTGATCACTGTCAGATTCACAACAAATTTCTGCCTCTGAATATTGTTAAAAATGAAAATTTTTTTGTCATCAGCAGGCAGAGTAATTGAAGTAAAATCTTGGTAAGTATTGGTGAAATAAGGCAGCAACTTTTATCTTTAATAAACTGTCAGATGTTCTGTAGCTACAAATAGCTTATCTATTAATAGCTATTTGTTCAGCTGGAACCTGCGTCCACCAAAAGGAATTTTTAAACGTTGTCAGATCAGTTGGATTCTCCCGTTATTTTGAACACATCCATTAGGATCTCGGAAACAATTTCCCTTTCCCAATATCTGCCTTTCCTTTTCTACATAAACTCTCTTTGAATGTGTGGTAAATCATAATATGGGGAAGTCATGGCACTGACGTGCTGAAAGCTTCAGAAACTCTTACCTGAGCTTTTCTGCATCACTGAAGTACAGCCCCTGAGCATGGAAGTGGCTGGTGATTAGAAAGTTTCCTTCTGTTTCTAAAACAGAAAGAGAAGAAAGGGAACACATCCTTTGTCTGCAATTAATTTGGAGTTTTGGCTTATTCGCCTCAGCATTTCAGAAGGGTTTTTCCAAATGACAATCTTTCATAATTTTCCCTTGAAGAGAAAGTCAAACATACCAGAAAAGGTTTTGTTCCACTGTGGATGGTAAGAAACAAAAAGCGGAAATGTGAAAATCTGCAAGGGAGGGGGGGACTTCAAAAATTTACTGTATGTCATACAAATGTCAAAAATATGAGTACTCATACGTAATTTGAAATATATTTTTTTTCACATACATGTGTGCATACATACATATAGCTACATGTATTTTTGGGGAAGACCCCAGATTGCGTTCCCACAATGTGGGAGATGATGGCAAGAAGGAAATCTGCATGTGGGGACACATCTTTTCTGTCACAGAGCAATCACAGCCCATCACCAAATGCTGCTGTTGGTTAGCATTGCCTGCATCAGTCACTGGCTTTTCATTCTCCCTCCACACAAAAGTTATTTTACAATTTGCCAGCTATTTCCAAAGGCTTTGGAATGCCCTTTAGATATATTGTGTGGCTTTGCCCAAAGCAAACAGGCACCTCAGGCTTGTGGACTATATTTCTTTCAGGGTTTCCTGGCTGCCATCACCTATTGATATTATTTGATTTGCAGCCGCTATTCAAAGCAAACAAACAAAATCTCACAACTTCTTAAATTTTCCTCCAGGTAAGCCACTGATATTTACTGGGAGCAAGAGGGACAGGTAAAGCTCTATTACACTTGTACTCACCTGTCTTTAGAAATGAAAGCAAAGGTTTAGCAAACTATTTCCTTAAGATTTTACAGCCTGCCACTCTTAAGTTTCCTGGCTTTGTCCCTGACATGGCTGATGCTTCTTCCCATGGCCATGAGCACCAGCCAGGAGGGACAGACCCTCAGCAAATGCCTGGTGGTCCCAAAGCAGCATTTTTTCCACCAATACCTCTGCCCAAGAAGTGTACAGGTGACTCAGCTCTTTGCAGAGCATCCAGCTACCAACCTGCTTGAAACACCAATGGCTGTTTCAGGTGTTAAATGTGTGGGTCTGTAAGGGGAGTATCCCAAAGCGACACCCTAAAAACACCTTTCCAGGCTCTTGTTTGGCTGGTCCCTTCTACAGCCCTGTGAAGCCTCAGTGCCACCTGGTACCATACTGGCCAGCACAGAATGGGATTCCAGGCTGCCCCCAGGACCTGCTGACACGAGTGTCTTCCTCCAGCTGAGGT
The DNA here is from genome assembly GCA_013399875.1 of Gymnorhina tibicen. Classification (NCBI taxonomy): domain Eukaryota; kingdom Metazoa; phylum Chordata; class Aves; order Passeriformes; family Artamidae; genus Gymnorhina; species Gymnorhina tibicen. The sequence goes on along the minus strand of VXAZ01005100.1, from coordinate 4,044,183 downwards.
CACATCGAAGTTTCCTTTATCTGAGAGCCAAACCCCCTGTCCACAGCAGTATATTCAGTTCAGATAGCCACCTTCTGCTTATTTTCCGTGGGATATTTCTGGGTGCTTCTGCCTTCTGCAGGAGGCTCTCCTCTCCCCAGCAAGCCCACGGGCTCCCCTTCCTTTCCCACACACTAACAGATGACTGCCAGCATCCAGGCATTAACAGCAGCATTCCTCATGGCTTCAACGGAGACAGGCTTTTCCCCAAGGAACCGGCTCCATCACGCCACCAGAGTTACTCAAATGTCGCTTTCACTTAGCAGATACAGCAGGTATTATTATTTGTTTGCTTTTAGTTTCAAAAAGGAACTACTCAGTGTCTCTTTGCCATAACTTGCTGCCAAAAAATTATTACATTAAAAAAAAAATAAAAAGGCTTGGAAGTCTAGCAAAGCAAAAAAATCCTTATGTCTTAGCAGCAGCTCCTTGCCTATACTGAGTTTGGTGGAGGGTCAAGAAGCAGCTCTTCACAGGAGACTAAAGCACCAAGTGCATCCAGCATTTAATTCCAGCAATTCTCTGGACACTAAATCTCACTGCAATGTTTGATTTCTTCCTGAAGGAAACCAGAATGGTCATAATGACCAGCTCCCCAAAAAGCAAGCTTTTTTTTTTTCATAAGCCCCTTTAAAGCAATAACAGAAATAGAGCTGGATTAAATTAAATTTGTAAGTTTATCTTACATAAGAAAATAAATATTTCTTTTTAAAGGCAACCTAGTCTGCATAGCCCAGAGTAGCAGTGGCTCCATACTAGAGGTGGATGTGGACATGAAGGGGGACCACTGGGATACCGAGCATTTCATAACTGTCCACAAGCTTGACACCTGCACCAGAATTAGAAAGAAACAGGAAGGTTTCTGTTTTGAATGTAGCTGCAGCCACCATAAGGTACACGTGGGCATCTCTCAGATGAGGAGCCAACAGGCCTCAGCTGTGCCTTCTTGTTGTTTTTTTTTTTTTAAATAACATTTTTATAATAAAGCCTGATTACAGTGATGCCTTTATTCATTTATTTCTGCGGGAAAGCCACTGGTAATTAACTTGCACCACAGCCTGCAATTTGCATGTTAAAGTTTACAATCATCCTGTCACAGGGCCATGACAAGCACCATTTTACAAGGGGAACTCAGTAATTGAGGGTTTGTTTTGCTCGTGGCTGGCTGCAAAACCTGGGTGAGGTTTTTTGTGCCACCGGCTCCGCGTGCCTCAGTCTGAGCCACGTCAGGGACGGAACAAAATCGGGCAGGTTGGCTCCAGGGGAGCTCACAGAGGATCAATTTGCCATCCTGCCTCCTCGATGACAGCCTGCCAACGTAACTAAACCCAGGCACAGGTCCATAAACAGACTCTGACAGTGAATTCAGGGTAAAATACACCTTCAGAGGTGGCTGTTTGAGCCAGGGCTCCTCCGGGGGCAAACGCATGTCTTTTGTCCCAAATCCTGTTAAATTTACTGGATGAACACCCCTCTCCTTAGGGACACTGCGTGTCTCCCCCACGTGCTCCTCCAAGTGCCTCCCTGGCCTTTGCCAGGCCCATCTGCAGCATTCAGCTCCTCTGGTGTTAATATGAGAAAGCCTTTTCTAAACCACTGCAAACAAAACCATGCAAGGGATGGAAAACAATTAGCCATGTGTCGGTGTCTGATGTATTTGCATTGTTTAGACAGAGCAGTTAATCACTGGTAAGACTACAACATGTGGTGTGAATTTGGATTATAACTAATACATATCGAGCAGAAGGCTATTAGTTACATCTAAAGGCACCATTTGATATTATTATTATTGAGAAAGTGAATGCAATTAATTATATTACAGTGTCCTTGCAGGATTCCTGTGGCAACACCGTGCAAAGAGCTGTTTGCTTTTAGATTCCTTTTGCTTTTGTTCAGACAGGAGCTAATTCAGACAAGCAGAAGGCACCAGGAGACAAGATTCTGTTCCCATTCACACTCCTGAGGCCCTGAGTGGTACTGGAGGGGTCAGCAAGGGTCTGCATTTTTTTAAGGGGTTTTAAATATAGGGTAAACTTTTCATTTGTGTAGAATAGTTGGTCTGCTGAAATGTCACTTCTTCCCTTGGGCTGGGAATTAGCAAAGGACAGTCTCCATGTGGTCTCCAGAAAGGACTTCTGAGGCAAGGACTTTGATCCCAGATTTAATTAGAGGTGCAATATTTCCAAGTGTTCCCTCTCTGAAATATCTCTTACCTATAGAAAAGAAAAGCTTAGGGCACTTCTTTTTTATTTAAAAAGGCAATTGTATTAATTCAGCTGAATTTTGCATTGGAATTGCAATGGCTTTGACAGTTTAGTTCCCTGAAAATTGCAATAAAGGCTTCGTTACGCTACATTTTGTCCCCATTTGTCTTGTATACCATTGCCTTGCCTTTGGCACAATCAAAATAATCTTTAAAAATACCGCCATAAATGGATTGACTTTGACCTTATGAGTATCTTGTCAATAAAGTAAAAATGATAAATGTGTTTCAGGGTGCCACTGGCGTAATATTAAAGCAGAGTCACAATCTGAAAAGTGACATTTGAAAAATTATATTATGGGGAGGGGTCTTATTCTCTGTCAACGGTGCCACATAAATAAGCTCTATTTACAGTGAAAGGAGGTGATTTTGCTAACTGCCAGGTTGTGCAGTTCCTGTGATGTGGCCTCTGCCTCTTACATCATCATTAGCAATTAAAGATTACTGCAGCAAGGAATTAGCTGAGCCTTCTGTTGCTGAGGCACAGAGCAGAGCAGCTCCACCTCGGCCCCCTCCTGGGACCACTCCGCAGTGCTGACGTGGTGAAAAGGGACTTGGCCTCATCAAGAAACAGCTCAGATAACCAAGAAAAGGCCATTTTTGCTACATGATCAGCTTTTTGGAGATAAACAACATCTAACAGAATCACCACAAGGCTTCTTTTTATTAGGTTATAAGAAAAGAACTGAATATTCTGTAAAAAAGTCAAGAGATGTATGAAAATAAACAGGGCAGGCGAATAAACAAACATACGTCAAGGGCCAGCAGGTTTGATTCAGACTCTGAGATGCACACGCAGAAGCCCAGATGTGTTTGGCTTTATGCCTCAAGTGAGCCTGACCTCTGGCTTGAATATTTGCAAACCTAACTTGAGCTAATTTCTCAAAACCCTCTACTGTTGTTCTTATACCATTTCTCTTTGTTTGTCTTTTTAACATTTCTTGTTCTAATTCTTCTCAGCACATATTTAAAAGCATGTGAAGTGCACTTTATACTCGAGCATCAATTTATATCATGATTAAAATGCTCATGCATGTAGTAAACTAAATTAAAACCCCACGTATTTTCAAAGGTCACAAGGCTTTGGAACCTCAAAACGCTACTTGATTTCTGAGGAGGAGTGACTCAGATGTCAATCCCTAAAATTAGGCTGGAATCACGTTAAAAGGTGAAGGGTTTTGATCCTGATGCAGATAAGATGAAAACCTAGATAACTAAAATCTTTATGTTACTAAGCTTGCACTTTTATATATTTAATTCTGTATTTGTTTGCCTTGAAAATCAGCCCAATCCTAAAATGAACCGGAACACAAAAGGATTTAGGATTTAAGCAGCTATTAGCAGCGTCCAGTGGAATTAAACTGATTAACTTATTAATCGTTGCCCTTTTCCAGCCTCCCCAGCTCCCGAGTGCTGGCCGGGGGGACACCGCATCCTCCGCAATCCCCACAGGAGCACCAGCTTCGACTCCCTGGAGCTGCAGCGAGTGGCCAGCCAGGACCTGGTGTGTGACCACTCCCTGCCACCGGCATGGTACCGCCTCATGCTCGGCCACCGGCCCGCGGAAATGCCCACCAGATGTGTCGAGGTCAGCAGAACCTGAGCACCCACCCCAGGGAGCTGGAATAAACCCTCTCGGGGCGTTTTCCTCCCCGTCCATCTCTGTACTGTCCTAGACTCTGTATCCAGTGGGGATAAGTGGGTGGTCATGGGAAAACCACTTGAGTGATGACGATAATAATGAGGATAAGAATAATAATTACAACAACAACAGCAACAACAACAAAACCAACAGCAACAAAACCACCACCACCACCATCAAAACCAACAATACCACTGTCATACCCAAGGGCATTAGTCAGAGACCAGGATCCCTATGGAATAGCCACTATACAACCAGACTAGGCAATATTCCAACATAAAACCTGGTGTTTTCCAGCTCTACAGAGGCATTTTTAGTAATCCGTGTGTGTCACCTCAAGCCATGCCTTTTCCAAGCAGCCCTATGGCTTTAAGAATGGATTCTGCAGCCTGACTCTTTTCCCACATAAATTACTATGAGTTAGGGATTTCTTCTGATGATGAAATCAGAAGGGAGAAATCAGAAAAATTAATATTGAAAGCAGTCTCTGGGGGAAGTGAAGGAAAAGCTAAAGTTGAATCTTTTTCTGCTATTATCATCTCTTGCATTCTTTAGTTTCATAAGTATGCTAATGGCTTTCTGGGGCAAAAAACCCTCCACCACATAAGACTACTCTATAAAAGAGACAAAACAATAATTATCTGGTTTTATGTGTGTTTAATATGTATGACAATAATGTTTAACTTGCAGTCATTGTTGCCAGAGCAACTTGAGCCCCTCGCTAAAGTCATTGCCACCTCAAATATCCCAACTGCAGGAGGTTAGAATAATTTCAAGCTTAAAGTTAAACAAAATTATTCAGAAAATAATAAACTAATTACCATAAATTACTTAAAAGATGAAATATTCAACTTTGAGTGCCAGGATGTTTGGTATCCGGTGATTCTACTTTAGCTGGAGAACCCTCTCAAAATTAGCAAAAACATTTTATATCCATTCAAACTGTGTGAACTCATCACAACTGAAGTATATCTTTATAATCTAACATCTAATGAAATGTTAAGAGACAGTTGTTATTTCTGTAGAATTTCTAACACTTTGCACATATAAACTATAAATCTTATTAACATGAATAATTGGCAGGGGTATTATTGAAATAATAATTTCATGGCAGGTCATCCTCGGATATCCCAATGCACTATGAAGTTTTCCAGGTTGCTCCATAAGGGTACATACATATTCTATAATATTATTTATTTTCTCGTTATATTTCAGCAATTTTGGGTATGTAGCAATGCTCAACTGTATGAGATTGCTTTCTAACAATGCTTGCTTTGTTTCTTCTAATCTGTACTCTGGAGTTTTTCATTCAGGTTTGCGAAGGTATATTCATCAGTTTAGCTTCTTATCTTGTAACATAATTCTTGCCATTGGTTTCTTCATTATCCTCTGAATGACAGTAAATCTCTGCTTCGCCATGCTGATGAAGGATTACATCTGTTAGATGTCACAACTGGAAGAATATGCTTCTTTTAGATCTTCACCTTCTAAATCTGCCTCTACATTCTATCTCTTCCACTTAATTAAATCATTGTTTGATTTGGTTTCCCATTTAATTTCAGCAAAACCTCTGGAACAAAATAATTTAAATTAATAACTGCACAGCTTCCACTCCTTAATAAGCAGTTATTATAGGACATTCCAGTCTGGCTGGAGAGAGCTGATTTTAATTAAAAAAGTCAAAGACAAAACCCTGAACAGATAGAAGAGAAAAGAGACCAAATAAAGCCTGACAATACGGCTGCAGAATTAAAAAGTACATTACTCCAGCACCTTGTAAAATATATGCCTGGTGATATCGTGTTGATACTGGCCAGATACAATTAGCTGCTTATCGATGGATGAGATTAACTTCTTAATTCAAAGTGCTGGTGGGTAAGGATTTCTGTCACCCAATTGAGCTCAGGAGGGATTTAAGCCATAATGGAGATTTAGAGGTCCTGGCCAGCGTGGGGGAGAAGTGCGGGAGGACAAGTGGCACGTGCTGGGGGACGCGAGGGAGGGGACCTCCCAGAGCCTGACTCCTCCAGACAGCCTGTCAATGCCTGTGTGCTGAGTCTGGCCATGAAAAAACCTCCACAATAAAAATATGGCCCTGTCTGCATATTGTTTCATAACCATAGGGAGCCTTATATCCAAGAGAGATGAGGACCAGGTCACACACGGGCGTTGTGAGAGCCCCAGACTGCAACCGTGTCACAGCTAAGGGGCACAGCAAACTTTGCAATGAAAAATGAGCAACAGCTCTTACGGAGCTGCTTCTCATCCACTAATTTAATGAAAAAAGGGAAAATAAAGGTAGAAAAGAGAGAAGAAAAACCCATAAGCTACAAAGGGAAAAAAAGACAGAAGAAAATCCCAGAAGCTTTTATGTCAGAGAAAGTGAAAATATTAATTGCATTCCTGAACCCACCATCCCTTGAATCCAGCTGCTGTCCATAAACTTATTCCTCCGGTGGCAAAAGGTTTTTGATTGAAAGAGCTTTCCAATTTAGGCTTTGCCTGCTGAATTTCTCAGGGCAGGTAACAAATGATCCTGACCTTCCTCCCTCTATTTCATCCTTGCCTTTCCCCCTCTGCTCCCAAAGGAGGCACAGCAATTACCAGATCCTGGACATGCACTCCTGGCCACAACAAAACCAATATCCAAAAATAAACCTACAATTCTACAACCTAGTAGAAATCCAATTCAAATTTGCAAATTTTAGATCCTCAGGTACTGAGGCTGTTGCTACAGATCGTGGTTTGCTCTTTAGGAACTGCCAAATTTTCTGTGAAAGGCAAAAACGCTAAATGAGAAAAGGATAGGGAAGCTTTTACTAAGATTAAGCGTACTAGGAAGCAAGAAACAATGCACAGACATGGCCAGACCACAGTAAAACGACCTTCAGAGGAACAACAAAAGAGAGAAAAATTAAAGCTCAACAGAAAATCTATGAAAAACACAGAGAAGCACTTAATTGCCAACATGGGGAAAACATACATCAATTACAGAAATTCCAGCTCCTGAATTTAAATAATACAGGATACATGTACATATGGGAAAGCCCCATGGGAGGCATAAACACTAAAAATAAATGTGAGGGAACATCCCACACTAATGTTATTGAAGATCTGCTCCACAGTCAGATAAGAGATCAATCTGTGGATTACAGCAGAGCACTGCACGCTGCTGCCTGTGATGCAAACTCAAATGCCACACCACGCTCACAGCAAAGCCAGAAATGGGCTGAAAATTCACTTCTTCCTGTGGAGAAGTTCCACTGGCCCCAAGTGCTTGTCCTCACCAGCAGCTGAATGTCATTTTCTGGAGGGAACGGCAGGAGAGGGAAATAATTTCATCTTTGCACATTAACAATCTCCAGCAACCCCTGCTTCAGGGACTTCTGGGTTCAGAGATGGGTTGTTCAATTTTCTTGTGAGGGCAAGAGAAGGGGCAGACACAGATCTCTTCTCTGTGGTGACAGAGATGGGACCTGAGGGAATGGTCTGAAATTATGTCAGGGGAGGTTTAGGTTGGATATTAGAAAAAGGTTCTTCCCCTACAGGGTGGTTGGGCACTGAATGGGCTCGTCAGGAAAATGGCCACAGCTCCAAGCCTGGCAGAGCTCAAGAAGTGTTTGAACAATGTTCCCAGGCACTTGGTGTGACTTTTGGGGTTGTCCTGTGCAGGGCTAGGATTTGGACTTGATGATCCTTGTGGGTCCCTTCCAACTCTGCAAACTGTGTGATTCTGTGATTTAAATTCATTTCTCTCCCATGCGCCAGCCCAGTAACTGCAATTTTTTGGCATACACAATTCTGCAGCAAGTTTTTCTACAGGCTACTTATGGATATGAGACTCTGTTTGGGAAATGCCCAGTAATACCTGCCTGTAATCGTGTATCAAGATTACTTCCAATACCCTTCTTCAGCAATTTCATCCTCTAAATGAGCAAAACCCTCTCCAAATCTGTGTATGCTCTAAATTCACGTACAACTGTAAATGTGCAGGCAGAAGGACATGTTAAGCAGTAAGGGATGGTATTTTCTCAATAGTTTCATTTTTAACAATATAAGTTTACCTTTTTACATATATACTGGGATCAAACATAGGCTTAAATGCTAATTTTTGGTGTATAAAACAAGGTCGTGTTAAAGCATGTCAAACCTAACCTGCCCATGGTGCTTAATATTTCAGTCCCTGGAGAAGGAGATTTATTTTTCCATACTCAGTCTCATTCCCTCCTCTCTAACCTCTTGCAGAACATTTTATACTCACAATCAAAACACAGCTTCTCAGCTGCATACCATTAATTTATTGCTTTGTTTCAATTTTTATTTTGCTCTGAATCCAGCCCCACTTTGATTTGAAATTGTTCTATGCATTTAAAAGCAAGTGACACTTTCAAGGTATTATTTAATCTGTACTTCTTTCTCGCACACATACGTGAATATTCCAAATCATAATGGTAGGTATGAAGAGCCTTTGTTTTCCTTGTTTGTTTTTCAGACGTGCAAAAATACTTCTGTAGAAATTACAATTACAGCCTCTATTGTTCAGAGGCATGTGCTTAAAAGAAAAGTAAGACAGGCACCAGTTTAATTGCTACTACAGATATTTCTGACGTAAACTGATTTCTGTGGAGTTTGGCCACAGAATGAAATAAAAAACCCCCAAACTTATTCACTTTAACTAACTACAAAGAAATTTAAAACAAAATAAGATAAAGTAAAGTTTTGAGTGGATAACAGATGCAAAATCACAATGCTTTAACTGCCAACCAGCAGCACACCAAAAAGCCTTCCACCTCCATCCAACTAAAACAATGCATTCCTCACATATGGCGCTACTTATTTTTAACAGCATAATTTCAGCGATATCCAAGTGACAAGAACAATCGAGCTTGATTTCTTTGTGCAGTTTTGGAGAACCACAGTGTTCAATCAGTCAGACTGGTTGATACTCCAAACCCCAAGCAAATGGAAAGAGACACCATTGGACTAAACAATAATGGCTTGTTCCCTTGTTTTGGCAAAAGGGGAAAACATTTTTTATTATTGTTTAGGTTTTGTAAATTGGATTATTTAAATGATTATCTGGTGCCTAATTAGGAATCAAAACCGCTTAATGAATGCTTACCTGCCACATGGCAGTGTTGTAAAGATTAATTAGGTAAGGTTTACAAAATTCTTTGAAGATTAAGAACACAACTTAATTACAATTGGATAAAGTATGGAAGGGTACTAAAAAGGACTGGCAACAGCCTAAAGTGTCTCTTTTGTGTTGGGGAAGCTCTCCTTTGTGCAAACTGTGTCACTGGATGCCTAAACTTGTGGAGTTTGCTCTTCTGTAGAGGCAGGTGTGTAATTCCTCTTCTACCTTTTGGAAACGCTGCTGAATGGTGGTGTGAGACTCCCACGTCTCTCCAATATCCTTAGAGCAGCAGTGACTGTAGGTGTTGCAGGTAAATGTTCTGTCTTAAATGCCTATCATTTGCTACCTCTGTAGTCAATTTTCTGGTTACTCTCTCAAATGACAGCTACAAAATTCAATGCAAATTGTGCCACAGCAGGGACTTGAAAATTTTGGCTCTGTTTTTCTAAGTTTCTTTGGTGTTTTTTGTTTTGTTTGGGTTTTTTTTTCTGTTCTTATCTCTCCCGCTGGTTGAACACACGAATACACATTTGCCCTTGCCTTCCCAGGTCTGTCTTCTAATTCGCAGAGGCCTCATGCAGCAAATCCTTTTGGCTAGTGTGTGGCAACTTGCCTGACTCAGAAGGACCACACGCAGCTCATAGCAGAAAATAAATTCATGTGCATCACAGAGCTACCAGGAAAACAGAAATACTTGATTTATACCAAGATCCTTCCTTGGCCAGCCTGTAATCCTGAATTACAGTTTGTTGGGATAACTTGCTGTCTCACAGTCTGACTTGTCCTGGGTGCAAAACTCCTCATAAGGGTTGGTCATTGCTTGTGATTTGTGCACATTACACAACAAACTGTCTCGCTGGAGTGGTTTCAGTGCAGGATTGGCCAAGGGAAACACAGGAGATCCCAGTGGGGGTTTATCAGAAAGGTGCACACTGACGTCAGTGATGCTAATCCACACTTTCTCCAGCACTGAAATGGCTCACGGACTTCTGGTGAGGATAAAAACAGAGGCAGGAAATCACTGTCCCCTTATTCCAGCATTTCATTTTTTTTCCCTCCCTGTGTTAACAAGGGATCCAGGCCCACTTTTATGTATGGATCACTTTCTGTCTTTTTTCACAGCCAGAATGCACTGGCATCTGTGTATTTATCTACATGGCCCCCAGCACAGCAGAGAGATGGGTGTCTCATTAATGAATTATCTTCCCAGCACTGCTGCAAGGCACCGAAGTGCTATTACCATCTCAGCCACCTCCACCTCTGGTTGAAAGATAAGAAAGCGAGGTACACAGAGAGTCAGTGATTTGTTATTTGCCCAAGGTCAGGCAGCAGCCAGAGAAACTGAGGCACTGTGTGTGCCTGGTCAGAGGCAGCCCAGCAGCTGCACTCCCAGTAGAGCAGCACTGACGTGTTGGCACCAGTTACATTAGTAAAGGCAGCACCAGATGGATGCAATAGCTCATTTTCAGCAGTAAAACTCCTTTTAGGGAAAACTGTAAGAGTATTTTTTCACTTGGGATGGGTAGGCTGTGCTGTGTCTCCTCACCAAACCATTTCCTTCAAGGCTCTGTGAGCTTGCACACATCTATGGGGCTCCAGTACTCACTCATCCCTGCTGCTCTGCTCCCCGTAACTAATTCTTCCCAGCTGATGTGGTTCTAAACACCACCAGGATGAAGTCACTAATACCTGTGTTTCAGTGTAATTTCAAAAAGAATATTCCAGTCCAGCAATCTTTACTCACACATGTAGAGGCACCGAAGTTCACAGTCTCCTTGAACAAGAGGAAATTCAAGGTGCAGGTATCTCATCCAGAAGATGAGTAGGAAGCAGAGACCACTGAACTCCAGTTTCCATCCTTCTCTCTGCTCCCGTGCTGCTTCTCTGGATGTTGGTTTTTCCACTCTCCCAGGTCATTACAAGTGTATGCTCACAAACATGTTTTGCAAACATGCTACTTCACACCACATCTCACACCCTAGGTCAGAAGTTCACTGGGACGCAACAAATTCCCATCGTCTGTATTTTTCCCAGCATAGAAAACACCCGTGCCCTTTAAAGCTGCAAAAAAATAAACAGAAAAAACCACTTGAAAAAGTTACACACAACAGCGGCTTTTAAAGAAAGGAAGGGAAGAGAATGGTCTAAAATTCCACCTAGCAGCATTTTCACGTTGATCTCTTCTTCTCCTTTGCTAGCACAATGTTGGCACATTGTTCCTCCCCAGGGACCTGCTGCATTGCGTGAGCTCCAGTGCCACCTGCAAGACCACCAGGACACCAAACGGGAGGGCAGGGTCAGCCTCTCTGCTGGGCTGCTGCCACTTTTCAGGGGGAAAAAAACCAAACTTTGGACAATTTCAGTGGTGTGTCTCTGGAATCCTTGTTTTCAGAAGCCTGACAATAACTAGCTCCAAATGGAAATCAGACTGTGTCATGTAATATTCTTGATTTTTTTCAACTATCCTCCCTTTGCTGGGTGTGCACACCTTCTCCCCTGCCCCTGCTTTCTGGCTTGAATAGCTCCCAGGTGCAACTCAAACTGCAGGAGGGCACTGGTGTGTGACTTAATAAATTTATCCTTTGACTTTCACCGCTTCCCCTGCTGTCACAAATAACTTTTGATCTTGAAAGTGAAGCAGCAAACCCGGGCCAACAGGAAAAAAATGGTGGGCTTTTTGTTTTTGGGGTTTTTTTCCCAACGTGATTTATAACCAAACACTCGTGCTGGGAGGGTTCACGTTCCCCAAGCTGGACTAGTAGAGATGGTTCACTGTCACTGGCTGGAGAAACGCGAAGTGACGGCAGCAGTTCACGCTCTGCTGAATATGACTGATCTCTGAGAGCAAATTATTGTCAGTATTTGGTAATAATTTCCGAACTTTAGCTCAAACATCTCTGTGCTTTGCATATTGGCAAGTGCTAGGTAATGGTGCAGAATAATGAGTCACCATTGTAATTGGCTTTGTATATTTAATAAGGCCCTGATTACACCTAATCTCCTCACCGAGGTGCTTAAATTAAAGACAGCTTTAGAGAATCGTGTTCCTTTAGTCTGTGGAGAGAGCCTGACAGGTACAGAGGGCAGCTCAGACCTGAGATTCCTGAACACACATCCCTAAGTTGGGAAATGGAAATCAGCCTCTCCCAGCCACGATTCAACATGCTGTCGTTAAAAACATTTAGGACCAATGCTTTCTGCTTTGGGATTTCCTGTGTTCAGGGTATTCAGGGAATTTGTGAAAAGATAAAAGCCTGAAAGCAAAAATAAATTTAAAAAAAACTTTAAAAAGTTAAATCATGCATATCTTGCACATATGTTTTGTACATCCTTAATATGTGTCTCTCCTCAAGAATGAGGGAGAGGTTCAGGCCCCACAAACATTTCCAGTCTGTGCTGGAAAGGCAGGAGCTGTCAGGAGCAAGGCAGCTGTTTTGCAGGCAGGTGATCAAGCTTGCTTACATGTTTTTATCTTCTTCATACAAACCAACCAAAACCAGAGGAAAATACTTTGGAATCCTGTTATTGCGGACTTTAACAGTTTTATCTGTGTAAAGCCACCTCTCAAAACCGAGCAAGACATTTTCATCCCCACCTACACAGCTTTTTCACTGACCCTCCAGGTTCACCACACTCAGGTTCCTGGGTTTTAGTGGTTCTCCGTGGGGTCTTACCACACTTGCTCTAAATGGTTTCTTTTGTGTGCACCCTCAGATGAACAAATGTGGGACACAAGCTCCAGTGTGGCTGTCACTGAAGTCTGAATCCCTGCCAGCTCCTGGGGAGAGCAAGAGGCTCACGGGCTGTGCCACCTGGCAGGTCTTTGGGGGCACCAGGGACTGCTGCCTGTTCCGGATTCCCGTCGCCGTCAGGAACTGCGGCGCTTTCTTTGTGTACCTCCTGCAGCCCACTCCAGGATGCATGGGCTACTGCGCAGAAGGTGAGGGCCAGTAAAGTATTTATCAATAAGATTACTTGTGCCTCTCAGGCTAGGTGTTCAAAGGCCCCGGTGTTGCAATGTACATCTCAGTGACCTTGAGAGTCGAGCGTCACTCCCGCTAAGGCTCAGAGCGTGTAGAAAATAAATCAGTGGCAGTCCAAGGTGTTCCTGAAGAATAGCTCCTATTACCAGTGCAAAAAGTAATCTGGTGTGTATTACTGAAGCGTTCTTTGCTTGGTTACAGCTCACATGTAACCTTTCCCACTGTCTTTGGCTCCACTTTGGCTCGAAGTTGCAAAGCGAGAGAGCAGAGGCATCTCGGCTGCACCGAGGCACTGTACCCTGGATACTGTCTCTAAGGCCTCTTCTTATCTGTAATAATCCAGTATCCCCTCTCAAAAAAGGTAATTCTGAAACTCTGCAAGGAAAAAAAAAGAGCCAAACTAAATTGATAACATCTTTTTCATGACATTTATATAATTGTTCTCGTCAGAAATAATTTTCAGCCTACTACAAGAGATGTAACCCCTGTTCGGTAGCTAGGAAAAAAGAGGAAAGCAGAAAGCAATTGCTCATTCAGTTAAACCTCCTGAACTCTGGAGCATGGCCAGGTGCATATAAATTTCATCAGAAAACAAGCTTCTTTCTCAAAATGAAAAAATTGCCTTTATACTTTCCTTTCAGTGTTTTTGGACAGAAACACGACACTGAGGAACTAGGGTTATCAGCTTTTCAATTGGGCAAAATCCAAGCTTAAATAAATTTTAAAGAGAAAGATAACTATTTTCTTATCTTTATCAATATTTTAACATTCCCACTTGAAGAAGAGGGAGAAAGAAAGGCTCAAAGAACATGAGATTAATTCACTATTCAAAATTTAAAAAAAAAATCCATTAAAATAAATTAAACCAATTCTTACTCAGAAATTACTTTTTAACTGAATAGAGTCGTTTTTCAGTTTAAGCTTGGCTTTTTTATAAACTATAAGATTTCCACTGCTCTTGTTCAAAGAATTTTTTTGCCAATAAATTTTGGGTGAATAATTTTGTCCTATTTGATGATTCATACCTGTTCAGTGATGTAAAGCTGCCTGCATTTCTCATAAAAGAAAGCTTATCCCTTCCCATCTATCCCAATCTCATTTTCAGCGAGGTCCAGTCCTTCAGAGTCTTTAACTTCTTGCCTTTAGGGTATTTTTCCAGTGTCATACACTGGATGGAAAACACCCAAAGCTGGAGCTTTCTTACTGGGGGTTTTTACCTCACTGGGTTAAATTCAGCTGTAAATATTGCACCACAGGAGGCTCAGCTGGGTCCATCTGGCATGGTCATGGCTTCGTGTCAGGGTCAGTTCCCCAGCCCCTTCTGCTGGAAGTTCAGGAGCAGGACACCGGTCAGCACTTCTGAGCTGCAAAACAAAATGGATTCAAAACTCTGTAACTTGGCAGAAAGGACACAGCTGGGAAAAGCAGCGTTCGTGCTTGCAATTCCACTCACATCCTTCCGTGAGCTGATCACCTAACTCTGTCCTTCTGGGATAATTTCCTGCACACAGTCATGATGTGAGCTGCAGTTTGAGGCAGCATCTCTTAGAAATGAAACAGAAAAGGGCATAAACAACTAGTCTTTATTCATGTTTTAAGTAACTTGTTTCTTTTTCTTACCTCTTGCTGTTTTCCCTGGACAGATGTTAACACATTGGTTCTCTGTTCTGCTGTAACAGCTTCATATTTTATTCTCTTGGGCTCCCACATATTATATTTTCTACACTTCTCCAAAAAAGTTACTTAATTTTTCCTTTCAAAGCATCTGAACCAGCTTCATGTTTTGTTTGAGTCTGGGTCTCTAGAGACGAAAAACATCCCCCTACACTATTACCCATTTTTTTGTTTCTCCTTTCTAGGTGAGTTTAACAGGAAGAAAGGTTTCAGACTTCATTACTTGTTGAAGCCTACAGAAAGCAAGCTGTATTTTTAGAGCAATGGCATTATTTGGGGCAGAGGAGACTATATTGAGCAGGCCTAGCCTAGATACATCCCAAAACAGCCCGGAAAGGATCTTCACAGTATGACAGTAGGGGCTGGGTGCTTTCTGAGAGTCAGTTTACCTCTGCAACATAATGATTTCTCATATCTCTTCTGTGCTTATTGCAAAACTTGGATCAAAAGGCTGTGCTTCAGGGAAAAGCAGAGCTGATGGCCTTTGCCAGAGTAATTAATTTGTATTAATCTGAGTGCTTCATTTCAATAATGTTTCTCTCACTGCAAAATTAAAAAAAAACCCACACACAAAACCAGCAGGTCAGATATAACAGCAATAGGTAGTCAGTACACAATTAGCAGTTTTTGTATTTCATATGAAGTACATTTTCTTGCTTGCATGGTTACTAATTAAATCACAGGAACATAAAACATAATACATCTCCCATGTTTAATTACATTGACATCTCCTTGTTAGGTGAACTACTGCAATGTCAAAACAACATTTTGTGCTACATCCCTCTTTTGTTTTCCTCTTCCAGACAAGCTCACAAGCCTGGCTGTGCAACCAGTGATCACTCCCGAGCTCGTGCAAGGCCGAGTCCATCTGAAGTGCAGCTACGGCTCTCCTTCCCCTGATCCCCCAGTGCAGTACAGGGTGCTCTGGTCTCGCCTCTCCAGCCCCGGGAAGAGGGAGCAGGTCCACCACGAGACCACCCTGCAGTCGTTTTCCTACGTGGAGATGGACAGCGCAAATTTCCGCTTGGGGGACACGGTAATGCCACCGCGCCCGCGGCAGCACGGCTCACACACCCAGAGGGGATCAAACCCTTTTCCTAAATCTTTGTTGTGTTTCCATTAGTGCTGCTCCTCATCCTGTGCTTAGAGCTACTGCCCAAAAAAGACCTGAAACTGTTTCATGACAAGATTATTAAATAACATTAACCTGGTTCAGGACCTGTAACATTTCCTTGAATTGCAGCAAGTTCTTGGAAGGTATTTTGCCACATTCTAAAGGCAAATTGAATATTTGCAGTTACATTATACCTTGAATGCTGTGAGGTTTGTATAAGCGGTGGGTACATGTGCCTGAGCCAATTTTTGCTTAGTACTTTTCCTATCTTGCAGCAGTGAGATTTTGCAGCAGAGGCAGGCTCAGCTGCATGCACTCAGTAATTTTTATATCCATGGACCAGAGACACAATAACATCTTTTCAAAGACAGGAAAAAAAAAAAAAGATAGTACATTTTTAAAATAGAGGGAGATTTATTTTATGGGTTTTTTCACGTTGTTCTGCCTCTCTGATTCCAAATTCCTGGTTCAATAGCATACTGAAAGATAGAGTTCATTACAAAACAATCTTTAAGAAGTATATTTGATGGCTTACACAGCAACAGTGATCTACTCTCAACAACAACAAAACAGAAACCAATATAGATGTGAAAAAAATTGACTTGTGTATGAATTCATGGCCTTTTATGGTACAGAAACAAGACTTTTAAAGTTAAATTAGGTTCATAACTTTTATAGGCTACAGCAAACTGAAAGAATAAATGGGGATAATGGCCTGGTGTTAAAAGTCATTTGAAAATAGTCTTGGCATTTTGCAGCTCTTCTTTGACATCATGGAATCAGAGAATACCAGCCCAAAAAGAGGGTTCAAGGTTCATCTGGTCTAAAATTTCTTGGTAAAATCATGGTCTAGACAAGACAGCCCAGCACCCTTTCCTGCTGAACCTGAAGTGTCTGATGTTGGGGAATCCACCACAGCTGAGATTCGCCCAATGGATGACTGTTCTTACTGTGAAAAAAATTCTTTTTGTGTCTAATCAGAATTTTCCCTCATCTTTTCCATTTGCTAGTTGTAAAAAGGGACCCTCCATCTTCTTTTTATCCACTCTTTAAAACCTGCAACGTGGTGATGAGGTCTCCCCTCAGCAACAAGCACAGTTCTTCAGCCTTTCCTCACGTGGCAGCTTCCCAGGCCTTGGCTCATTTCTGTGGCCCTTCTCTGGACCCTCTCCAGCCTGCCCACACGTTTTTGTGTGGTGGTGATCCAAACTGAACACAGTGTTCCAGATGCGGCCTGAGAAATGCTGACTGGGATAACGATTGCTTTAGCCGAGCTCAGAATCTGACTGATGGTGCCCTCACATGTTATAACACGAGGCAGAGAATTCTGCCAGTCTAAGACAAGTTTGCATTATGAAGAGAGTCTCATCAAAATAATTTCACTTGCAATCACTTCAAACCTAGTTTTAACAATCCTGAGGGATTCAGAGAAAATATGGTTCTGTTAACAAGTAGCATCGCCGAATCTGTATAAGACTATTTTTATTATATTAAGTTTCCTGTAAGCCCTTCTTTGTCCTCTGTTGAAACGACGCATTTAATTTAGTGGGTTTAGTGAGACTAAAATGTTCTCTTCCTTGTTAGATTTCTTTAAAGGTCTTCATGGCCTATTTGACTAATTATAATTATCCATAAATCATCACGGGTGAAAACCAAATGATGAAGCTTCAGCTGTAACTGAGAATTCAGTTTTACAGAATAAAGATTTTAAAAAAAGCATTTCACTGTGTTTGCCATCCCAGTCTGGGTGTCTAACAGGAGTCAAAAAGGAGAAGACTCTCACCTCCAGTGGAGTAAATCTGAAGAAATTTAACATTTGTAGGGCTAGCCCAGAGAAAAGGTGATGCCACTAAAAGGGAAACCAAACCCTGGGCACCAAACTCCGCCACACAGAGGCGATGGGTAACTCTCACCTGCCCAAGAAAGATGTAGGTGAAAGAATATTCTCTCAGGCAGCATTAAAGGGAGGCCAGATTCACACTGATAAAAACTATATGAGAGAGGAGACAAAAAATCAGAAGCACTTTCCAGTACTTTTCCCCTACTCCATACAGAGCCCAGTGGTAGCATCCCCAAGGCTATACACTGCCAGGGTGCACGAGGGGCATTCAAGGCAGAATTTGTCCCCCAGGACACAGAATTTGCAACATTTTGAAAACTCCTTGCTTTTTTCAACGTTTTAAACTCATTATCTCTGCCTGCACAATAACCTGCATTTGGTCTCAACACGTTCATGGCCTGAAGTCAGCATCTTCTCTGTTCATTTCCTGACAAAAAAACCTACAGCCGAGCAAGAAGATTTTTTTTTACATCACTTTTTGGGTGGTTGATGTCAATGCTATTCTTTGTCTGTAAAAAACTCTCCAGGTAATAGGTCAGTCACATAATGGAATAGCTATTGATATATTTTAATACGCAGTCAAACCTTGGAGAAGAGCTGAGATTTACCAGCCAACATTCCTGAACTTGTATTGACTAAACAGCCAGTTATTTTTTTAATAGCCATCATGTGTCCTTTCTTCCCCCCATCTTTGGGCTCCAATTTTGTTATTTCAGACAGTAATGCTGGCAGCATAACGTTCATGAAACCATTGCAGTCTTAAATAAATCTATAACATGCCACTATTTCTCTATAAGCTCTGAAAGAAGCCTACTCCATCTGATATGAAAATCCTGGCGTTCCTAAGCCTTATTTATGTGATAGTGACAGAGGTCATTTCATTCCTCGAGGCACAGCCATCTATAAATTATAGCAGCACACTGTGAGTAATGAGTTATGCTAAGAAAGAAAGGTGTTTAGAAGAAAACTGTACAGATTTTGCTCAGCACAGCAATCCAAAAGTTCACGCGGCGAGGAGCAGTTGTCACCCTACATAAACCATGGTGCTCGTTGTAAAATAAGAATGTTTAAGCAAAACCAGCCTTTCTGAGCTCTGGGATAGAAGTGGCTGCTTTGCGTGGCACTCTGCAACAGAAAGAGATTATGCCCCAGCCAAAAAGATAGCAAATTATTACATCAGCATAGAAAATAACTATTTTTCTCTCGCTAGAGAAAAAGCATGAAATTGCATAGAGTGGTTTGGATTGGAAGAGACCCCAAAGATCAGCCAGTTCCAATCCCCGCTCCATGGGCAGGGACACCTTCTGTTAGACTGGGATGCTCCAAGCCCCATCCAAGCTGGCCCTAAACACGTCCAGTGATGAGGCAAAAGATCTGAACTGTCCTGTTGTTCTTTGTGCTGAAGAAAGCCCAATCTTGCAGAGCACTTACACTTCATCTCTCAAGGAAATAGGATTTTTGTCTTATTGCCAGCACCTCCAAGATATGTCCCAGCTCAGCTCAGGGGAGAGAAGCAGCTCATACCAGATGATGGATCCACTACATTTGTTGCACTTAGATGGAAAATCCTGGGCATATGGGCTCATAAATGTTAAATCATATTAAGTCTATATCTGTACAAATACTCAAGCACTTAGAAGGCCATCTTGAGGATTTTCCCCTTCTCCTCTCCCAGAAATAGTAAGGTCTAATCTTACAGACCCCCAGTCAGCTCTGTCCCTCAGCATGTCCCCTTTAGGGTCACTTCACACCCTTGGCTCAACTCTCACTGATTTGGACTCTCTCACTTCCCAGTTCAGAGGTCTGCACCAGGATCTGGACTCCAAAGTGACAAAGTGGCATTTCCCCTACTTAAGTACTAATCCCCTCCCAACCACTGGACTTGTCAAAATCAACAACAGGAATAGGAAGACCTGCCTGTTTGTAGGTCACACCTGAGTTTACAATTTCTTTCTCAGCCTTCAGGTAGAAAATGAGAAGTATCCCCACAGAAACAGAACTCTGGGTGAACTTGAACACAGATTTTAAAGCAGAAAGGGTCAGAGAGTTGATGAGCAAAACTCTGCAGATGATAAAACACTTTACTGCTACCCTGGGAAAATTTCCTTCCTTAGCAGAATAATGACCTGGAGTCAGCTTCCACACTCTGCTTGGCCATTTGACAACTGGGAAGAGCTGCCTTCTTCCTGTACAGCGAGTAGCAAAGTGAGCAGAGCTGGGCTGCCCGCAGTGCCGGGTCACACGCTGCACCTGCTCCCTCCCTTCCGCAGCCAACAGCCCCTCACAGCGAGTGATTTGTGTTCTAAAGCTGCAAGGTCTAGTTCATTAATTAAATCAAAGACAGATTCTCCCTACTTTCCCCTTCCTGCTAACCCTTCTGGAAAGCCTTCCCAGAGACTTTGTTCCTACCCTTTTCTGCAAATACCTACAGCCAGATCATTTTCTCGAGCTAATGAGAACTATTTTTCTTTTCTTCTGGCTTCCCTAGAAATGTCATCCTTTAGTTCTGCTCATCCTTTGCTCTTTTCATCAAGGCTGTAAACCACAGCTCCCTCCCACACACACTCCTAGCTCCCAGCAGAGTGGTGACTCCAGGTTTTTCTAACCCCAGCCCATTAGTGTTTAATGGAGCAGGCAATGGCAGCTCCAGTGCCCTCACCACCAGCAGGAGACACCTTTCACCTGGCATGGTGATTCCCTGCCCAGCCCCCCACCTGCAAGCCAGGAGTGTTACCTGAGTGTGGCTCTGAGCCCTGCAGCCCAAGCCTGCTCTCTGCAGGGGTGATGGAGCTGTAGGAGGGTGGATCCAACCCCAGAGTTAATAACCACCCCCACATTAGGCACCTGAACCTTCCAGCAGCATCCAGATTTCCCTGGCCAGGGAATGGCCAGCAGCAGGTAACCCTAAATTGTTCCTTATGTTGAGAAGGGAGCTTCCCACAACTGGTCTTTTTTAACTCAACCCCTTGTATGAGCACAGGGGGAGAGGATGACGAGAGAGGAGACAGGGCAAAACTGGGTCTGCTGGCAAAGTTCCCCCTCCATACCCTAGCCTGGACTCCCCGCACTACATTCAGAATTAGTTAGGGGAAAAGGTGAAATTGAATACGTTATTATCATCAAAATAAGTAGAAAAACTGACTGGGAGGAAACTTGAATTCTGAAAGCTGTGGGGAAAAATACTCGCATTTTAATGTGCAAGTTATTAGGGAGAAATTTTATGGAGATGATGACAGGTCCTAGGATTAAAATATTCTCCCAAATTGGTTCCCAGAGCTCCCTGACCCTCACTAAATTAATGACTGAATTCTGCTTTTAGATAAAGAAACTACTTATGAGGTTCATGTCAAAATGGGTACAACTCTGTTTGAGTCCGTGGAAGGGGGGAAATCTGCTCCAGCACACAGGAAAGGAGACACTTCTTAGCTAAAAGAGTCTCTTTTGATAAGAGTTTTGTGCCTAGAAGTAGTTTTCTGCCCTATGGGAAATTTTTCCAGCACATAGGAAAAATGAAGCATCCCATGTTGAGAAGCAATCCAGTCATCCTGTCCAAGGGCACCTGTCCCTTTAAAAAAGATGATGAAAAAATAGAATTAGCCTTTTTTAAACAGATCCAATGAGCTTGTGGAAAAATACTTCCTAACTTGTCACGGCCATCAGCATACTGCTGTCAGTGGTGCTTTTATCTCTTTTCTTTAAAAAGGCTGCATCCTGAGATGGGTGTAGGGGGGGAAGAGAAAAAGAGAAAGAAAAAGTTGATCACTGAAGTGAAGAAAAAAGAGTTAGTATTTAGCTGAAGGCAAAAAAAACCCCTCTCCTTGGAATGACTATCATAATTACGTGACAAACTGTCAACCTGTAGCTCCATAGCTGATGAACATTTCTGCTGATTGTGGAGTGTGCACCCAACAAGGAAGACGCACTACAAGGGGAGGAATGATATAAAAGACAGAAATAAAATGTAAATTGTGATGGCTGTCCATACATTTTGAATTTTTAAAGCTTGTGCTAACCTCCAAAAGCACTGAAGATTGAGCTGGGGCGGACTAATAGTCCATGGATATCTCAGTGTATCATTAGGGAGTAAATTTTTTATTTGGGTATTTGGTGCTTTATCAATAAAATATACCTCTAAAATATATATGAGAGGAAATACAAGGAGGCTGGGTTCTGATATTTCCCAGAATATCACTGTGGGGAAGATCACCAGGCAATGCCTCTGTCAGTGCTGGGCATCCCTGTGCCTGTCCCTGCTGCCTCTCACTGCAGCTCCCTCCCTGGCACAAACACTCCTCGTGCTGTGCTCAGAAGGAATCTCAGTGTGAATATTTTTGGTTAAAAGCACTGAAGCCAAAAGTGCAAACAGCCCAGTGAGTGCAAATATATCATCTGCAATGCGGGTGCATATGATCTGCTCAACGAGCTCTGCAAGGGGGTCAGTGCTATTTATTTTTTGGTAGGGGGAATATGCATTATCTGAACTCTTTCCCCGTTGTCACCGCCTTGTCAGATCCTGATTTTGCAGACACTCCCTGTGGCAGCTGCAGGAGAAGCTGCAGGAGCATGATCAACACTCGCTTTCTGCCTTCCCAGCAGAGGAACTGTTTTGAAAAGTCTGTAAGCTGAACACGAGCCTTTAGGGAAGGACTGGAGATAATAAATATCTAATGATAACAGGGGCTTATTACCTTGAGGAGACAACAACTTGCTCTCCTTTGGAGGCAAACTGGATAAGTATGAAATATCTGAGGAATTTTAACTGTAAAGTATCTCTGTGAGGTGAGATCTGCGTCTGTTTTTCCCCCAGTACACCCAGTATGACCTCAAGGCTTCCAACTTGTTAACGTAACAAATGACACCATTTTCACTGGGCCAAACTGTCTGGAGCTGTCTGCAAAAGAGTGAGAAAAATTGTGAAGGTAAAAACATCCCAAAAGGCACATAAGCCTGGGACTGAGCTGAACTGGAAATAATCCACTTGAAGAGCACAGAAAACACTTGTTTTTCCCCACAGCCCTACAAACGACCCTGTATTGCTGGTGGGGAATTTCTGCTGTGCACAAATGAGGTAGGAAAGAAGATTCTTCAGTTTGGAGGAAACTCGTGACTTGATGGTAACAAAGAGGGATTTTTAGGGTGCTAAAAGACATATTCCAGTCTTTTATGCAACTCATGCCCATCTGACCACATGAATCTGGGAATATCCTGATGTAGAACCTGTTTTGCAGGTAGTGGTCATGAGGGTTGTGCCTGAACCAGCAGGTTGGAGCTACCAGCATCAGCATGGCCAGTGAGTGATGCTGGAAAATCCACCCAAAGGTGTTTGTCACAATGGAAAATAAATTGGATTGGTCCAGCTCTTCCTTGTGGGTTACTTGAGGCTTAAAAAAGGCAGCAGCTATAAATATGTCATCTGAGTATCTGGAATTTGATTTAATATGTCACAATCTGTTACTCCATTTCCAAGAAGACGACTAAAAAAATATTTGGAACTACAGTTTCAGAGTCTATTGTCATTTGCTTTAAGGAAAATTTCTTTATTTTAATCTTATGATCCTAGAAATGATTTTAGCAATTTGGTTTTTCTGAAACCAATGAAACATTAAGTTGGCAGATGGTGTGCGGGCTCAGCAGAGATAAAGGTTGTGTGGCTGTGCTAGGAATACAACATAAGTGTCCTGGTACATTGTGTTTGGGGGAGTTTTTTGTTTGGGTGAATTTTCTTTTTTTTTTTTTTTTTTAATACAGTATAAATCCTGTAAGCACATCTGCATCATCTTTTATAATACGATAAGGAAAAAAAAAAGGAGCTTCTCATATTGCTGACACGGTTTCTGTGACTGGATGACTGTCAAACTAATTTAAATTTTAAAATAAAATGCTTACAAATGTGGTACGGAGAGAAGATACTTGATCCAGTGGACAGGCTGGAGTCTGGGATCCCAAGAGCAAATGTCTGAATTCTGACAGTAACATCTATGAACAATGTAATTCTTCCTTAGTAAAATGAGTTAAAATCACAAACCAAGAAGTTTAAAAACTGCAGAAGAAAACACATCGTAAGCATTCAGTGCTATTAATTGTTGAGACAAAAGCCGTGGTTCTTTGCTCATTAAATGCACCAAAAATTCTTCTAAATCTCAACATTTACACATAAATATTCTCAAAGCCTAAATCCCCAAAATATATTTCAGCAGTAGAATAAAAGCTTAAAAACTCTTGAGCAACAGGAGGATGCATAATTATATGAATTCAAGAAATGCTCTAGCATGTGCTGTTTATTTATTTATTACAGGTCTTTTGCACCGTCACAGCTTTTAGGAGGGGCACTCCTGAGCAGCAGTCACTGCCTGAGGACAGCAAAGGTTTCTATGCCGGGATTAAGGTAACGCTCATGGCCCTGGGTCACTGACTAGGGAACATTTGAAAATCGTGATGAAGAAACGTGAGTCCTGATCATCATAAGCAGTGCTGCTCCGATGCTCACTTTGAGAAAATGGCTTTAGTTTGTCTGTGAAACACCCTGGAGCACCCACTGGCTCCGTGCGCGCGTGTGGACACTGATGTGCCACAAAGCAGGAGCAAAGCTGCGTGTCCCAGTGAACGTGCCCTGAGGAGCTCTGGGGGTTTTGTGTGACAGGAGGACACACCTACAAACCTGCAAGGATGCACAGTTTTGTTGTAACTAAACCAGAACAAAGTGAAGAAAAGATATGGATTTCTATCCATCGTCTTGCTACGGTCAGGCACGACAAAACAGAGGCTGCTGAAGATAAATTCACAGGAGTGAATGTGAGGAGCAGGTCTAACCTCACTCAAGGATAAGGCTGTCAGCCTGGAAGTCCAGGAGGTTCTGGGATCTTCTGAGTATCTGAGTGTCATGGCTCCATGAATGGGGTCTGAAAGACCTGGCAGCCCATTCTGTGTGAATCTGAAGAGCAGTTTCTGAGGAATTTTTTAAAATGTCAGAATTTTCCAGAGAATCCCATTTCTAACCAGCCCTGAGTGCTGTTTCTGCTCTTTTCCCAGGACAACAGACAGACAGAAAAGGCACAACCCAAGCTCTCTCCCTGGGACAGGGGTCTCCAAACCTGTAATATTTTATGTGCACAGCAATTCTTCTTCCTGCCATAGCAGGGACGGGGAATTGGTCAAAAATTGCACTTATTTTGCACCTGGCACAGACTACAAACATAGAGTCCATGACCATGAGGTTATGCCAGAGTTTATGCCATGGTATTTCTCCTACTGCATTGGGATAGGAGCTCCTTTAAACCAGGGATATTAAAAATAAATAAATTCTACAATATTATTCTCAGGCTTAATAAAAGCCTGCTTTGAGTCTTGGAGATGAGAAGCAATTACACGCTATATATAGAAACTGCAAACATTTTCTTAATTGCCAAAAACGTTAAAGTATGTTAGCGGCAATTTTACCTTATGGAGTTGAAGACCATTATTGTAAAATTTATTATTATTAAGAAGATAATGATAAAGATTATTATTATTTTGCAAGTAATTATATATCTTCAAAATTGATTAAAACCACTTAAGACTTCATAGATGTCAGTGTTGCCTGATTAATCTGTCATCTCCCTTACCTGTCAAAATTATCTAAAAACTGTTTTCTTATTTCCAGTTTTTACCAGAATCACTAGAAATTGCAGAGGATGGCAAGGAGCATGTTTTGACTGTCCTGAGCACGGTACCCATTGCCTGTCCTGGGCAGGGTGATCTCTGCAAAATTACGTTGCAGCTAAGTACTGAGGACTTGGGTAAGAGTTTTAGGTATTGACTTCAAATCAATGCGGTTACTTTTTCCAGTATTTAAGTTACAATGAATTCTAACAGAAAATATAATATATAAATAATGCCAAAGGGCAGAAATCGTAAAATCAGCAAACTAGACCATATTTTTATCTGCAAAATAAAACAGCTGATAATATCAGACAGGTTTTTTGAGGGAAAAAAACCCAAACCCATAAATCTGACTAGCAATAACCTGAATAGTAGTCCATTGAGATTTATGGATGAAATAACTGAGAGTAGAAGAACTTATCTTAAATTCCAGGAGCATAAAATTCCATTTTAAGTTTTTTTTGTAGCAGGAATGTTCTTAGGTAGAATAATTTCATTAATTATCAATAAAAAGCTCCCCTGCAGATTTATTATTCAGTAAATGCATAGTGAAGCCTTTTTTCTTTCTTTTGCTGGCTTATAGTTTTCGTCTAACTTAATACAGAAAGAAAAAAATCACTCTTGTGCTTATATATTATTCTCTTTCTAAACATTTAGGGCTTTTTAAAAATTTTATTAACTTGAAAATATTGACAATGTCAGTGAGAAAACACTTGCCCTTTTATTCAGTAAATGCTGTCTTCAGGTCAATCAGGTGGAATATCCTTCCTGCCTAAGGGTGGCACGTACGTATTTACTTTCCATTAGCACTAAATAAAACACCCAGGCCTTTTTCTAACAAGTCACTTCTTTCTCTTCCATAAGCAGCTCAGTGAGGGAAGTGTTTAGAGACAGGATTACAGCTGCAGTTTCTCTACCCACAAAAAGCCATCTCTAAAAAATGTTGGCAAAACCGAGATAGCTCCTGATATTTTTCTCTCTTTAATTCCCTGTCCTAGCTCTCCTCGCCACCAGCCAAGTGCTTAGATAGAAGAAGAAAAAAAAATTTAAATGGTATCATAACACAATGATCTTAAACTGAGCAGCACCTTATGGTTCCAGCAGCTGTGTTGGCTCTCGTACGTGGAGTACTTTGCATTTCTCCATGGCTCGGGGCTGCTCTGCTCTACATATTGCTCTTGGCTTAGGGTCTGTGCTGCTCCATCAGGAAAACATCCGCTGAGCTCATGGGAACGGATTTCCTTGGACAGCCAGGCTGCCTCACACTCAGGGATTGAGGATGTTGGGCTGGTGTGTCATGGGGCGTCCCCACGGACCCCAAACAACTCAGACGCCGACTGCTCCGAGGATCAGATAGGAATTAGTCCCAGTCAAGGCCATTTGTTTAACTCACATTTCCTTAGGCATCGATCAAGGCTTTCAGAATTTCCTTGACACTGAGAGCGTGGGCCAGGAGCTCTCACGTGGGGGAGGCTGAGCTCAGCACATCGGACTGAGACTGACCCCTCACCGAGGTCTCCTCCAGTCCCACGGTATGCACTTGACTGGAAGAAAGAGAGGATACAGGACTTGCAGAGGCAGCTCTGTTTTCAAGCTGTCAATGGGCTTGATGTGTTGGTGCCAAGAGGTGCCAGGAGGAAGGCACAACTCGTCCAATTAACTCATATTTGAAGGAAGCTGTCACTGAAGTGGAAAAGTTCTGTTAGTTTCGATCAACTCATTTCTGCAGCTTAAACTAAACCCAGCTCTAGCCCTTGGTTG
Organism: Gymnorhina tibicen; assembly: GCA_013399875.1. NCBI lineage: Eukaryota > Metazoa > Chordata > Aves > Passeriformes > Artamidae > Gymnorhina > Gymnorhina tibicen. Next base: position 4,017,092 of record VXAZ01005100.1, on the reverse strand, counting down.
CTCCATCCTGAGGCTATTTCCTCAGATGACACTCCGGCTGTTATCTATTGAGCTATCTATATATACTTAAGGCTGAGTATCTGCTGCTGGGTGTCTGCACAACCACGTTTGCTTTGAGCCTTTACTGTCTTTAGGGTCCATTAGTTTATCTGAAGGAACATTGCAGGCTTCTGAAAAAATGTGTGCTGGCCACAGAGCTGGAAATTAAAAGCAGAAACCATTTTAGCTGAGATTCGTTTATACAGAATAAATTAACTGACAAGCTCCTTGTCTGACTGAATCCATATAACTACACTGTTGTGCTAATTATGTAGGGAATAAGTGATAAGAAAGCTAATTACAAGCACAGAAATATCTCTCCAAGTTCAGATAATATCATAACGAATGCCAAGGCACAGCAGAGCCACTGGAGTTTGGCTTCTGTTAAGTTTATCGTTACTATTTTGACAAGATGATTTTCTTTGATTTTAAACTTTTGTTCTGGGTTGTGAGCACAGCTCATGGGGCTGTAATGGCAATAACTATTCCTCATGGAAACCTCCAGTTTAATTGAATCAAGAACCTTGAAAATGAGCCAGGACTTTTCTATAAGATGTGAGGTGAGGCAGCCTTTAAGGATTTGATATGAGAGATAATATGGCATTAATATCTGTAGATTTTAGTTCAGTTCACATAGAACTGTACAGGGTTAATTTAAATTATATTTCATGAGATTTTTCCATAAGGGATAAGACGCTGACTATTTGATTTTGTTAGAAATGCCATCTTAAAATACTTTAATGCCATCTCTATAAATTATTAAGCAATTCTACAAATGAGAAGAATGATATGAAAATCACTTCTTTTAATATCGGAAAATCAATATTTTCATCTCAGATTCATTTTATGGCCACCGCTTCTAGAACTTGATTCTTATCAGATGATAATTAGTGGTCTGGGACAGAAAACTAAATGTTCCTCAAGAAATGCTCTAAGTCCTGAAATCAGCAGTGAGATTCTGACTGGCTTCAGCAGGACCACAATTTCATTTGTCATGAACTAAAGGATTCATGAAAGGTTGAGTGGCTTCTTCAGAAGCAAATACACACTGTATACAGTGCAGACCAGATGGCTCAGAACTAAATGCTATCATAATTCGGTGTGGGTAAGGGAAAACACACGTAGGAAAATAAAAATTCAGGTTTGTCCTTTACCTGAGACCTCAGCAGGAAGGGTCAGGACCCAAGGGAAGTGGACACTGCCATTCTGGCTGGGTGTAGGGGTCTCTTTAGGAAAGATATGATGTGCAGTGCCATTGGCACACTGATTTAGTCACCACACATCATTTCCCTACCCACCACAGATGCTGACACAGTCAATATCTCCATAGCTTATTATTTTTCCTCTTTTTTAAGTGAATTTATCTGCACAATACTTCTGTGAAGGATACAAATAAAACTATCGCTGTTTTACAGACTGAGAAGCAAAACACCATAACCTAACTAAGCCAAAAATGCAAATACAGACCTGCTGCATTTGCCTTGCTGTCCTGGATCTATAGTTCACCAAAAACTGACTTGAGAACCCTCCCTTTCCACATAAAAACATCTGTCTATTTTAAATTAAATAAGTCCCAGCAGATACCTCCTTATTCTCCAGACAGTGAAAGAGAAACGTTTTCCAGAAACACAGATTCATCTATTTCTTTGTCATGAGAACTACTTGTCTTCATTCGCTGGGCATGGACCCATAAAGATAACACTGTCATCCCAGAAATATTAGCACCTTGTGGAAAAATATACACCACTGAGTTTTTAGTAAACTTTGGGGGTAAAAAAACCAGCACAGTGAAGAGTGCAGAGGGATGCCAGGTTCAGTCAGTCACAACTGTCTTCACGCAAAGCCCATCTGTTTCCAAGGCATGCACGTCCTGGAACGAGAAGGGCTTTGCGTTGAACAGCACACAGGGTACGGGCGACACTTTGAATAACTCCTGTCAGACTCTGTGTTCGTGTTCACTCCAGGCAGCCAGGCACCAGGGCCCCCAGACATCAGCCTCTCGGCCTGCCAGGTGGATCTGCTGCCGGAGCCCTGCTCGGGGAGCGGCTGTGCAGCAGCCACGGTGACAGTGACGGCCGTGACGGACTTCGCGCAGGACGGGAACCGCGGCAGCCGCATCAGCGCTGAGCCAGTCGCACCGAGGGATGTGCTCTGGAGGTCTTACACACCCAGGGATGTAAAGGTTAGGTTCTGAAATAAGTTGGGAAAAGTGTCAAATCTAAATGAGANTCCCAGGCTGCTCCAAGCCCCATCCAACATGGCCTTGGACACTTCCAGGGATGGGGCAACCACAGCTTCTCTGGGCAACCTGTGCCAGGGCCTCCCCACCCTCACAATGAAGAATTTTTTCCTAATATCTAATCTAACCCTGCCGTCTGTCAGCAGAGTAAAGCAAAACACTTTATGCACCAAGAAAATTAACATGGAATTCCTTGTGCTTTGACAGAATCAGGTTTGATTATTAGTCAGCACATCAGTAAGGCCAAGAGCTGGAATACAGAGGTTACCAGGAGTGCTTCTGTACACTGGAAAAGGGGAGAGGGAGAACGTGAGTTAGGGAATGAGCACCTTTTTGAGAAGGAGGGAGGGGGAAAACCGAGAGTTTGGAGAACATTTTCTGAAAAAGCAGAGGAAAGGCAGAGCCCACAAGGGAGAGAAGAGAAGGGGATTCAGCAGTGCCATGTCCAATTTGTGACTGCGCCAGGAATCACCGGGACACCTTCGACAACACGAGGCTGCTCCTTCTCTTAATTTCTACTTCTACAAAATGTCCAGAATAAAAATAATAAGAAGCAATCAGGGAGGCAAACCACACTTTTCCTGCAGAAAGCCTGGCCAAAGGAATGTGGTGAGCAGGGACCAGCCCTTTGTCTGTGAAGTTGTTTCAGGACCTCAGCTGGGAGCTTTCAGAGCTGTAATCCCACCGCCCCAGAGAGTTAACCAGAGCACAGATTTGACTAAGCTGGATTTCTTAGAGCAGGGGCACATCCAAGCTGTCATATCTTAAGTAACTGAAAACAACCCCCCAGTGAAATCCACAATTTCCCTGCCCTAATTTTTGTGGATTTTTCTCATGAGAGAATGAGATTAAACTGGACCAAAAGAATTTTTGTCTTCAAAGGTAAAATGCCTAGCATGGGTGTATAACCTTTCATCTACAGAAATGACTTCTTTTAAACTTTTTAAGATTCTTAAACCAGAAATTACAACTAATTCAGTGTAGTACGCTCACACACTCATATTTTTTCTTGAAATTACAAATGCTTTCATTAAAATATGAAGATGTATCAAGTGTGAAATTGAATTAATCAATTTTAATAATAAATTCTATTTATCTCAGTTAAAACTTGATCTATGGAAACATAATAGACATTACCTTCCCTTCCGCCCTTTTTCCCATTGCTTCTTTGCAGTTAAATAGAGGCTTTAATGTAACATAGTTCTTGCAACATAGCAAGAAAAAGTCCAAGTATTAAAATCCACATAATCTCTAGTCCTTCTGACTTGTTGAAATATTTTTGGTTTATCTGAAAATTGAACAGAAATGGTGGGCAGAACATCCTGACACATCTAGACACCTGATAAAGAGGATTTTCTCAGCAAACTACTCCTGCCTTCAACCAGGGATTGTGTCTTCTGCTAACATCATGCAGGAAAGAGAAGAGGAGGAAGGGCCACATGGATTTGTTTGTGCTAAATTTTTACTTAGGCAGTGTGAGAAAATGGGAAAATTCTGAGACACCTCATCTCACACTGTAAATCCAAATGATACAACTGAGACCAGCTCAAAAAGTTGTTCATTTCTTCAGTCCTCAAGACTATCACTCTCACAGTTTGGTGTTCCAGACCCTACTGGGCATCTAAGAAGTGTCTCTGTGCCATGGTTAAGGGGCATTTTGAAATACGGGTGATGTATTGCTGCAGGTGAGGAATGTTGTCAGGAACTGAGGTTCTATCTTCACCCTCTAATTCATTTATTTAATTTCACCCCTGTTCCCCAAAGCCAGGTTCTGCTTTGTCACTGAAAGACTACACAGGGGTATAGCAGCCATCCCTCTTCCCCGCTCCGTGGATCCTGGTAGAACTAACTGAAGTGCACCTCTGGACTCCTCGTGGGCAAAGAGGGAGCAAAGAATTTACAGCCCTGGCCAAGAAATCAGTCTGGCAGGATGGATAATGGAAAGCCATAATACTTCATCACTCCCACCAGTATGACTTGGAGCTCTTCATATGGCAAATCCCTACACAACCCCATCCTGCGTTTTTGGGAACTGGATAGCAGAGCACTCAGCCATTAAAAAACCACTCTCTTGAGCAGACCTGGCAATGTGGGTCCAGCACTGCCTGAGATTCAGGTGTTACAGCTTCAGAGCCCTGCCTCTGGCTTCTGCAGGCACATCTGCTCCCTGCAGGGTACCAGGGCTCTCACAGCTCCTCTGTGACCCAGCTGGTGCCCAAGGAGTGATGCAAATGAAATCTCTGTAGCTGTAGTAGATCCTTCCTGTTTCACCCACATACCTAAAGCAGTCTGATTTGGAGCCTCATCATCAATATCTGATCAATAACCACATCAAACAGATAAATCAGCCATTCAGATGCTGTAACAGGAAATCTGAGGTCAAATTAGGGGACAGGCAGCTACTACTATAACATGCTAATGCTACTTAATTACAGCATACCTTTTTACCATACTTCAGGCATTAAAATTAGTACAATTTAATGAGCACTCTATTCTCTTGATAATTTCAGTGAATGATCTACACCTTAGAAAAAAGTTTTAATAAAAAACTTCATCTTTTACCAGATAAAGGAAGACATTACATCAGATGAACAGGAACGCTTTGAACTCCCTTATTGCCTATGATTAAATGCTGTTGTTTGAAAGTGAAGCCTATTTTGTCCCCATCTGCAATCATGTTTCAGAAGTCAGATTGTAGTTTGTACTTAACCCATGAATCCTGCCCCTAATGTTTTGTGAGGAACAGTAATGAAGAAAAACTGCTGTGTAGACTGTATTCATTACACATTTCATTTTAACTAGGTCACAGTTCGAGACCTCCCAACAGGGAACTGCTACTCTTTCACTGATCCACACATTATCACATTTGATGGATGGTGAGTATTTTACTTTGAAATAATTTGGCTCAATTACTGCAGATATCACTTTCTGGATGTGGCATGCATTTGGGTTTACATTAGAATATCAAAAAAGCATTGAACAAGTTTGCTTACAGTAAGGAATGTACTCCTTCAACAACACACATGGTTCCCTTCCAGCTGTGTGTACTCCTTTTAACAAAAAGACTAAAAATGGATTAATCTTTGAGAAGCAATGGGTTTGAGTCCGAATAATTTTTACAAGACAAAGGTCACATTCCGAAACGTTCTTCAAAGAGAACAAGCACTAGTGGCTTTGAGGGGGTGTCTACACCACATGTCATCATGTTAGTGACACCCCAGTGCCACCCAAGTGACACATTATGTCACCAGAGCAGCACAGCACACAGGGACAGCCTGGTCCTTCCCAGGAGTTTAGCAACACCTGGTGCAAAGTCACTCATCAGAAGGATGATCTTTGTTTCTTCTGCTTCCAGAGCTGGTTTATGCACAGCTGGAGTTGACAATCATAATCACAACCAAAAAAAACCCCATAAAGATGGCTCTAATGTCTCAGATAAAAAAGTCCAGAAATTACAAGTGTCAAATACCAGGAGAAGAGTGCAAAAATAAAGTTGTACATCCTCCTGTAGTGTCCAAATGTCCTTCTGTATTACCCAGCAATAAGCTGCTTAAAGACTTACTGAGCCAAAGTTGTGCCTTTGTGTTTGACAACCTGAACTGTACAGAACTTTTCCTTGTTTAACTCCCCTAATCATTCAGGAATCTATTTATCCCAGCTAACTGATATCACTGAAAGTTCTTGAAATTTTCACCTGTCAGATTTGATCCAGAGTTGCAAATGTTTCAGATGACATTCCAAGTTTGTCATTCCACCATTAACCTCCTGATGGCACAGACAATGACTTTGGGTACACAGTGTCCACAGGGGCTCAGCAGCTTGTAATTTTCTGATATTTTGATATCTTGATATCCCAATTTCAGTCCAACATGCTCTGGAGGTGGCATCTGAAATGATGTCAAAGCTGGAGAAATCTGCTGATGAAATGTAAGAGAGGCAGTGATGCCATTAAAGGTTATACATCTGGTTCTAACAAAGATTTCACTTAAATTGGGCAGTCTGAGATAGGAGATTAGCTCTGCTCATCCATGGCTTCCCAGTCCCCCTTCTGCTTTGCTGAACAGCATTTAAATGTGGTCAGGAACTTGTTTCATACAACTTTGGGTGCTTTTCTTACTTTAGAAGCTTCATTAGAGCCATAAGAGGTTCAAAGATATTCCCATCCCTCATGTAGCTGCAATTATTTCAACTCTGGGATGTTAAACTAGATCAGAGTATTATTTCAAACCTCTCTATACATTTATATTCTAAAATATTCCCTTTTGATTTAGGGCCGAGAAGAGACAGTGATCTGTCAGATTGTTGTGTTTAGGGAATAATAAATAGCTGAACAGTGCCTCTTGGAATGGGGACACACTTCCAGCCATGTAGCACATTTTTACATTGCTTCCATGGAAAAAAAAAGGTCTAAAATGAAATAAAGCAATTTTATTTGAATAACTCATTTTTTAATCCCATTTTTGATAGCACCCAGGAATGCTTCTAAGCAATTTATGTTCTGTTTTAGCACAGGGAGTTTGGAAAAGCCCATCCTTCTGTGTCATCCTGCCTCAGAGTCACACAGACTCAAACGAGAAAAATCCCAGGATTAGCTTGGCTCCTCAAAAACTGCAGGTTTTTCCTTGTGGACAGACATTCATTACTGCTCTGTCCAGTGCAGCTTTAAATGAGCCACACTGATGGGGCTTCGTCCATCTCAATAACTAGGTTATTTCCCTAAGATGTATCACTTCTTGATATTCAGCCAAGTTCCTTACCCATCATTTTACAGTCCCATTACTCCTACTTAAATTCCCATTTATTATTGTAAATAATTTCTCTTTCAATTATTATAATGACTATGCTACCTTATTACACATCAGTTAAGCAACTTCTCTGACTGCCTATCCAAAAAAAATGTTACCACCTTAACAAATGATTTTATCCTCCATTTTTAAGGAGTGGAGAATGCAATTCCTACTTCTGTCCTGGTACAAAACTATAACATGAAGGCAAAGGCTGACATAGAGGTCTGGAAGTGAAGCATTCCCTTTTTTCATGAGAAGGAATGTGGTGGGAAAATGTGTTTGAAATGAGAACCCATTTTTTGTTTCAAAATTTAAATGAAAACCATTAAAAATTTAAAATTTAACTTAAACAGAAATATTTATTTGAATGAATTTTGAAAATTGGAAAGTGCTATATATAAAAATCAAAAGACTGGAAGTGGTTTTTCTTATTGGCAGTAAAATTTTCTTACTGAAACGGTCACTTCCAATGTGTTTTGTAGCTTCTTTTGTCACGTTTCCAATGTTTTTAGTCTGACATAGTGAGCTCATGTTACATCTGAGGTAGTTAGCTATTCATTAGACAACTGAAATACCCAACTCCCACTCCTTGATAACACTCCCCTTTGCTGTGCCTCCTGCTAATATATGTCTGTAGGAATATTTATCTTGTAATCTTTTCATTCTTTTCACCAAAGGCAGTGATTGAAAATCAAAGAAGAATGTGTCATATTTTACAGCATGAGCACAATCAATTTGTGTATATTGGAGCGTAGATGTGAAATAACGTTAATTATACCAGCGAAAATCCAGAGAGAGCACTTCCTTTTATAGCAAAGTACCTTCTAAATTAAACAAATGTGAAAGCCTGGTAAAGCAAAAGTATAGCCCTCATTACTGGTTATGGCACATTATAAATATAAAAGCTTTTCATGCCATAAATTGCAGATTCTTAAATATGAAGTACTAGCTTAAAACTAAATATGCAGAAAATCCTTTTAGGGCAAAGTAAAAAAGGGAATATTTTTTGATTGGGGAACTATATACATCATTAATGTTATTTTGCATTTTACCTTACCAAAAAAAAAAGGTTCAAAGATTTTTCAGATTTCTCAAACATTACATTAATCCACATTATCCCATCAATATTATCACCAAGGCAATGGCACCATTTGCGGGTTGGCTTTAATGATTTTCATTGTAGGAGCTCACAACTAAGTCCTGGGCATGAGTAGCCCTGCCAGGTGCTGGGTTTTTGATAGTCTGCAGCAGTTTAGTTGTCCCCAGGCATGCAGTGACTGCTGAATGTAACCCAGCATCTGCTCTGAGAACAACATGATGTGATGAACGCTCTGAAAGCAGAGAACGTCCTTCAGCATCACCCAGACCTTCACAGGGTCAAGCCTACCATGAAATACTTCTCAGTAGCAAGGAAAGAGGGAGCCTGGAGGGACATGAGAACAAATCAAATCATTTGGTGGCAAAGCTGTGGTGGGAAATCTTCAGGAACAGTAAACCCTGAATTAATACAAAGGTGAAGTGTAGCTTGGTGAAGAGTAAGTGCAGGGTGTGAGTTAATCTAACACTACTAGTAATAGTTGTTTATATACATCTGTCTTCCCTTCTGTCCCTCTTTTATGATTAACCAACAGAAATGATTCCTATGGAATATCACTGCCATAACCAAAAACTCAGGAATGTTTTATAAGTTTTGGATAAAGAGCATAACTCGAACCATGACTTCGTGCGGGGACAAGAATTTGCTTCTCCCTTTGGAAAACAACCCAAGCACACAGAGGGGGAGGCAGGGAACCCCTTTTCACCCAGTCTATCCATTGCTGCAGACTATCAGGGAGGCAGGATGGGGAAGTGCACTGTGGAGGGAGATTTAGACACAAGAAGTGGTGCCTGGTCCACAAGGAACACACAGAACTCCTTCATGCAAGAGCTGCACTAAGTCTACTTCAGGCATTTAGTGCCACAGGCACCTTCTCCAATGCTGTCCAAGGAATCATTATGACAATTACAGGTGTATAAACATCACAAAAGTTTACCTGACTACGTCCAATTATCCATTCAACTGATTCAAAGGTGCCTGAAAGCTCTAATTTAGGCACGGTGCAGGTTCGTTATGTGCTGTGCAATCTATGCCATGACTTAATTGAAGCACTCGGAGTGACTTCCAGGAGGGTTGGATTGGGTCCACTGTCGGTGATTATTAAGCAATGAAGAGCTGCCCTGACTGCAATGGCATTTATATGCATATGCAAATACAGCCTTCTCTACCAGACAGAGATGATTAGTCTGGGTACAGCCAGTCTGACGCCTTGTTTTCCATCAGCTTTCCTAAACACCTCTCCTTCTAGGCTGATCCTGTAGAAGGAAACTCTGGAAGGTGCTCTCATAAAATATCCTCTCTCCTCTTTCTCCCCTGGAAAGATGTCCAAATGGAGCAAGTACTTGATGTTTAAAGAGATTTTGATGTTTAAAGAGATTATCTATTTTTTTACGTTGTCCTTAGTTTTGATCCATCTTAGCAGCACCACCCAGGCAGTCTACTGCAGGATTTATATACCTGACTAGAAAATAGGATGAGACAGAACCATTCAAAATCTTATCACTTTATGGCCAACTTGACTAAGTTTTTCAAGATGAAAGATAAAGTCAGATGTGTTTTCTATCAGAGAAAAGCAGCTGGAGTTTAAATTTTTACTGTGTTTTACGCTACAAAGTTATCTATAGCTTTTATTTTGAGGAGAAAAAAAATGTAGAAATATACATGAGAAAAAGTCACTGTTCTCAAGCCATTTGTTCCTCTGCATAAGAAACATTAATGGCCTGAAAAAATATTGATGTTTGTATGGCACTCTTAAAAAATAATCCTGTTATTTAGCAGAATCATTTTATACATTCCTTTTTGTGGTTTTTTTTATTGTAGAAAAGAATAAAGCTTATTATTATAAGCTTATAGTTTAGTTTCCATATTACTTAATTTCATAAAAATCATGTTTAAAACTAATCACAGTGCCTTAAAAGAAAGCAGAATAATCCATTGTTTTTAAAGATGGAAGCTGTTGGCTTACAGGGAGAAACCGTCAACAACGTATATTAAGTATATGGCTACTGTTTTCTTTTATATAACATATTAGAATAAAATAGAGTGAGAATAAGACAAGTTTATGGAGTGAGAGCACAAAAAACAAGCAGAAGAGGGTCCTCTCACAGGGCTCTGTTGTGGAAGCCCCAGAGACACCAGATGGTTCATGCAGAGGGCAAACACTTGCAAAGTAATCAAAGTTATGCTGCTCTCAGCCTCACTAAGATGGAGCAAGGATGTTCCTTACAGAAAAGAATGAAAGTCCTGAATTGTTCTCCACGCTGGCTTGTGCTGATTGCCAACCCATTGAGTGTGAAAGTTGTGCTTATGGGGAAGTCGTTGAGGGGGAGGAACAAACTTCATTTCAGCAGGCTTTCAGTAGAATCCCAGATTTTCACAGGAAGCCTTTACCTAGTCACAGCCAGACTTGTAAAAATTTGGTGATTAGTCACAGAAGAGGTTATTTGAGCCCTGATTTCCCTTTGAAGAACATCATACTCTAAAAGCATCCCGTTAGAACCAAAACATATTTATTAAGACCCGGAGGCAGAAACTTCTTCCCATTTGCTTTCTATCAAATGTTTATCCTTTTTATCCATGCCCATTGCCATGGCAGCAGCTGGGACACAGCTCCTGCTTTTCTTAGGAGTTCTTAGGCACTTCCAGCTAACAACTGCAGCAGCGTTCCCTTGGATACAGAGCCAGAGAAACTCTTCCGCGTGTGTGGATTGTTCCCTCCTTCAAGGCCAGCCACCAGGCTGGTGTAATTAAGGAGCACTGCTGTATGAGTACCAAAAAACAACTGGCACAGGTGGAGGATGAGGGTCTGTAACCCTCTCTGGTTTTGTTTCTTTGTGGCTGTTTAGGCGCTATGACAACTATAAAGTCGGGACGTTCCTGCTGTGCCGCAGCGAGTCGCGGGCGTTCGAGGTGCACGTCCGGCAGTGGGACTGCGGCGGCCACCGCTCTGCCACCGCCTGCAATTGTGGCGTAGCTGCACAAGAAGGGGGTGACATCGTGGTGCTGGACACCTGCAATGGCCACTTTCAGGACAGCAGGCCCCAGGTGGCCATCAAAAGCACCGAGGCATCGCCCCGAGTCAAAATTCTGAAGTCTTACGGAGGCAGGAAAATAACAGTACGTGCGTGGACGGTTGAGTGCTCCTGTGGTGGTTGTGCTTTGAAAACACGTGTTTAATCTTTCTGAATTATTAATGAAGTTGCTAAGAGAATATCTGAAGCCATCAAAGAGCCTGCAGCCAAATGTACCGCAAAACGAGAGGCAGGGAAGTAGCTGGTTAAAGTGTTGGTTTAACAAACTGTAAAACAAAACAAAACAAATACCTCTGGAAATTTCTTGGTGACACAGCGGAGCTCTGATAGCGCTGCTTACTCTCTGCAGCATGGCAGCCCACTCCCTGTTTGCTTATGCCAGGCACTACCCAGCCACATCACATAAAGCAAATTTCTTTGCAGAACTCAAGATATAAATATTCAAGGAAAGAGCGCAGGTAGCAGGATAATGGAGTTTTAGAGTGGAGCAGTAAGACACTATTAGTCAGATCCAGAGAGCCCCCAAAAGCTATGAAAATGGGCTGTAAATGTGCAACATTTGGTGTAACGTAAAGCATTTGCCTAAAAAATATATGGCCACAACTTACTTTGCATAAGTATCGCTTATCCACACTAATCCACTGAAATCACTTGAAAAATAAGAGCAGGTTGCACCAGGGGTTTTGGTAAGGAAAAGAGCTGCAAATTATGGCCAAGAAGATAATTTTATCCTAGAGTTGTATCATCAAGATTTATTGCCATGAAATGTTTTGGATGAAGATCGGTCCACCGCAGAGCCAGAATGATGCAGGAAGTGCCTGTGCTTGGCTCTCCTTATGATCTCGCTTGGAATAGATCTCAGGAAGGTAGTAATTGAAAGTCTGTTAATTATAGAATAGAGAAAAAGCAGGAATCAAGCTGTCATTTCATTTTGCAACTGAATGCAATATAATTACTGTTTTATTACTAGGATAATCTTAGCAAGGAATCCCTATTCTCATTTACACCTGAGGGAAGACTCGGGGAAACAAATCAGAGCAGACTGGGGGCACAATATGAACCCTGCTCTGATCTGAGTGGGAATCTATAGGAACTGCGCAGCAGTGAACAGGATCCCTGAGCACACCACTGAGTATGGTGCATCCCAATTCTCCCAGCACCTGTCCATCATTATCCTCATGCAAGGTGCATCTCTCATCAGGAGCTGGCTCCCCGTGGCTCCCATGACAGTCAAGGGCGCTTGGAATGGGGTTTGGGTCATGCAAAGTGGCAGCTTTCAGGAGCCAGTCACTAAATACCTCTGCAAACTGAGGTCTCAAAAAAGCTTCTTTGAAGCCTCAATTAGCAGCATTAAATCCAGGTGGGATGCATTGCCTGGGGCAGCAGGAAAGGAAAGGGTTAGAGCCCTCCAAACTCCCGAAATAAATCCACACCTGGATATATTAACCTGGACAGCACAGAAGACTGAACAGCTCATGCAGTTCTGACTGCAAGGGTTTTACACTCAGCCCTGCAGGAAATGCTCCTCTCTGCAGTAAAGCATGTGATTAGAAGACACTGCTTATGTGAGGAAGGAAATCAAATTCTATCCAGGGCTGTGTCAGTTGCAGCTCTCCTGCTCCACCTACTAAACCACCAGGAAAAGTTAACTCCTCAGGCCAGCTGAGCTTTACATTGGGCAGTCACTGGGGTTTTTTTTAAAACCAGCTTTGTAAGTGAAACATAGGTACAGCCAAGGTGGAGGGACAGCCAAGAACTTTTGAGATGTTCAAAGTACTGGTTTTATATAACGACTTCCATTATTCCCCAAATAATTTTTGGGAAAAAAATGCTTTAAATGAAAACACAGAGGGCCTGAGTTCAAACCAGTGTCCCCAGCTGTCCCTGCAATCAGTGGCACTTTGCTGTTGGGCTCATGGAGGGCTCATAAAGTATTCCCATGTCTGGAGTAATGGGGAACTAGAATGGGCAGGAATTTTAGTGAGGCCAATATGTAAACTCTGGATTCCAGCACAAGAATAAAAACAGGGAAATAATTATTTTGAAAATATTATAATGAGATGTTTGAAACTCTTTAATGTACTTTATAAGATTGACTGAAAATGTTTAATTTTGGATAAAAAGTATTACGGTTACTTATCAGGATAGTATGTTCCTGCTCCCTCTCCTGGCCCGGATAATTTTCAAATAATTTTTTTTACTTGTAAAAATAAAACAAAGAAAAAAAAATGCATTTCAGTTGAACAGATATTTTCTTTCTGCTTTTTTGTTTTATTATTTGGTTAGTAAACCAATCTGAAAAATCCGTTATCCACACGGTTACTTCTTGTTTTGAACCCTGCCAGATTTTTTTTTCTTTTAAAGGTCAGTGTAAGCCTACTACTAGTCCTTTAATGAGAAAATTGCTTTATCCACTTTAAAACACAATCATTTTCTGGGTAATCCAGCCTTGGAAAATGAAACGATTCTTCAGAAGGAAGAAAGCTGTTTTTCAATCTTGGCAGTTTATCTAAAAAAAATTATTTCCCAGGCAAAGACACAAGGGTGGCCTTATTGTCATGGAAGTCACTTCAAAAATTAGCTGGTAACTTACCACTGGGAAAACTTCAATGGACACAATTATTAATTTAAAAAGAAAGTACTCGTGCAGTTATATATTTATGTAATGCTATCAGATATTAATGCCATGGAATCTGAAAGCAAGCTAAATAGTAGCACAAATAAATATTTATAGTGTTTCTAAGTGATCTCAAATTATCTCCGCCATCGCTAACGTCCTGCTTTGATATTTTCATTTATGGAAAGAGATATTTTTTATTGTGTAAAAAAGCTTGGTAAGAGCTTCAGTTCACTGGGAGTTTTTTTCCTGCCTCTTCAGATCCTGTTCCCTTCGGGAGCGTTTGTTCGAGCGGACATGAGCGAGTGGGGAATGGGGGTGACGGTGAGGACACCGGGCAGGGACTTCAACAGCACCCGGGGTTTGTGCGGCCTCTTTGACGGCATCGCTCACAACGACCTCAGCAACGTGCCCAAGGAAGACTTCATAGAGGAGTGGAGGTACAAAGCCAGAGAGAACCCAGCCAGGAGATGCTCTTAGCAGTGTTTCAAACGGTCTTGATGGGTTTATTTCACTACAGACTCTCCTAATGACCTGACAGAGAGATCTGCTTAACCTAAGGGAGAAGCCTGGAGACCCATTTCCATCCCAGCAGCGCAGGGGCTTAATTTTCAGTCAGCACAAAACACATCAGCAGTTACCAAGAGAGAAGTTTTATATTCACAACTGATGTCATGTTAACAGCTGTGTTAAGATCCCTCTCAGCTGTTAAAAAAAATGCAGTTCTCACCCACACTTGAAAATGTAGATAGCTGACAATAGGGATTAATTAAGGGTTTCGTATTTCCCTTGTTCTTTTATTCCTGAACACTAATTACAATATGTGAGTATAGATTAAATGTTACATTTTGACAAAGTGTGGTAATATATGTACCATGCTAAAACTTAATATCAGCTCTACTAATGATGACAGTGAGCTCTGAAAACTTGTACTTTCTGGACAGATGGTCTGGAAAGAGAGCCAGGACTCTGACTCTGACATCTCCCTGTCAACTGTCCCTGTCCCTATCCCTACACCTGTTTCTATCCCCATTCCACATTTTAATTCCCGTTGCTGAACTTCAAACACGCCTAATAGGTGTTCCTGAAACCAAAATGGGTTTGCTTGTGTAGTCTGGTTTGTGGAGTAAGGAAAAAAAAGGCAAAACACTGTAACATAGCACTTATTCTGTACATGGGAACTCAGCACAATCCTATAGGAACAATGAATTTTTAGACCTCTTGCACTTCAGAAAATAAACAAACATCTCGGTCATATTCTAGTTCTATTCAGTGGGCCTAAATAATGGCTATCTGATATCTATTTTGACCTGTCATTACAAATTGTACTATTTAGAATTCAACAGCCATCACTGACATCCTAATAATGTGATAATCAGTCAGAGATTGCTTCTGGGAAGGCAGATGGAGAAATAGCTTGGTGCAAGAATCAACCAATAGCTCACTACCTAAAAAAAAATCTAGAAAGGTCCTTAGGAGAATCTGTTCAAAGCAAGTTTGTTGAAAGAGCTGAAGCCAAAGTGCAGTACAAAGGAATTTATTTATAAAACACTGAGGAGTTTTCTAGGGCTCCACTCCATATGATGGAGATACTTCAGGGAAGGCAGAAGCTCCTGCTAAGTGAGAAGGGCAAGAGGGGTGGTGAGTTTCATCTTGCAGTACTCCCAAGGATGGATTCTCAAGGACCCTTCAGAACCTGGTTAAAAAAACTAGCTAGTAGAGAAACTAAGGTCACCTCCAGAGGAAACTGGATCATTCTGTGCTCCACTCATGGAAAAATGGCGCAGTAAAAACCAAAATCTAGAGGGTGATTTTTCTGCTGCTGTTTTTAATTTCATTTTAAATAACCCTGAAAGCGTGCTAGGTTTTCTCCAGCACCTGAAGCTAGTCTGAGTGCCCACCATCTGGCAGTTCAGAGCTTTCCCTGGCTCCCACCTCTCTCAAGCAGCTGCAGGGCTCTGCACGCACAGATCAGTTTTACACACCCGCTTTCCAACACAACTTTTCAACAATAAAACATCAGAGCTTCCCAGCCATTAAATAGCAAACAGAGAAGAGATGAATTTTAAAACATGTCATTTAAGTAGGTGAAGTAAAGTTTCAAAGCATTTAAAAATTTATCAAGAAACCAGCAGAAATGATGTTAAATTTTGGACACTTTCTCTAAAATAGAATGCAACTCAGTTTGAAAAACTAGTCTTTGCTTCTTCCTGGATTATGGTGGGTGGCTCAGAGGAATGATAGTCTGGTCATGTCATGCAGGGGACAGAGGGCACATCTGAGCTCACTGAGGAGCTGTTGGTATGTGCATGGCTGTGAGGAGGATTGGGGTTTCCATTCTTACTACACTGTATGTCCCTGTCCTGTTGACAGGAGCTGATCAAAAGAAGGTAACTAGTTTCATGTAGGATTAATGGAGGATTTTGTTTCAATAAAATATCAAGGTGAAAGAGTTTCATTTTACTGAAATTTTCATTGGTTTCTGTCCTGATTCTGGACCAATGTATGTGGTTAATTTATTTTTTATTAAATAAATTATATTTATAATAGCCTCTAGTTTATGTAGTATTATATCAAAGGAGGAGCTACTTCTGCTGCCTTAGTCTAGGTTTAAACTTACTTGGTGATGAGTCAGGGAAGCTTCAGGGGCATGCAACCCCTCTATTAGAGCCAGAGGAATGGAGCGTGAAGGACACTCATTCAGACACTAAAATGTGTTGTCCAAAGGACAGCTCTCTCAATCATCAAAAATGTTTTATTTTCCTAGACTATAGGGAAGCGCAGAACAGCTTGTGCATTTCCATGAGCATGAAAACCATCCTTTTGTCTCATACTCTATCCTGCTGAGCCCACGCTTTGGGCAAAACGGTTCCATAAATGTTTGTGCTCATGTTTCAGGAGGAGAAATAGGTTCATTCTTGCAGAACATCCACAGAGATGTTCTATTTAAAATTATGTTTGTGTCAATGATCAAAATAGTAATATCAGATATGCCATTTTAAATATATTTTTAGAAAACTGGATAAAGGCAATTATGGCTTCCAACAACAGTATCTAGTGTTTGGCTCCAACCTGTTGGTGAATGCTTCCACTTTCCTGAAACCCCAGCATTCTGGCTGCAAGACAAAATTAATGCCAAAATAATTTAAATTTTTGGTGGTATTTCAAATTTGTCTGGTAATGATATACTGCCAAATATTGGGACAAGAAGCATATCCTTTTCTATGAAGCTCTAGGATTCCTCTTGTGCTGCACAAATAAGATCAATAAGAGATATGAGATTTCTGAAGAAACTTGAATCATGGCTGTTTATTCAAACTGAACTCTCTAGAAGTTCATCCATCATTAAAGACTAAATTTAAAAAGGGGAAGAGAATAATCTCAGCTTACATGATAGCCTAGACCTATGTTCAATAGAAAACTGCTTTGTGTTGAAAGAAAAAATCAAAGAAAACTCCAGCAGAAGAGAAGAATGAAATGAAGTATGCAAAAAAAAAAGAAAAAAAAAACAAAAGACATTTAAAAGAAAAAGGTCAGCAATCCACATCTTAGAGGAAATTATTGATAAGGAGAGAACAGACACACAGATAAAGATGATTTTCGTAATATAGGATTTGAAACAAATATGACTTTTTTGTCATTCTCCAAGAGTTATCTGGGTCACCCAGGGACAATTTCATGTGTAATACACAAAGGGTAACCTGCACCTCAGAGAAAGTTCTGCAAAGAGAAGTCAAGCATTAGGCAATGCTCCAGCAAACCACTTAAATATCTGGTACTAAAAAGTCCCCATGTAGAGCTGGAAAATGCACAGGAGAACTCAAGAAGGGCAGTGCAAAAGTGACTAAAGAAAACAGAGATTAAACTTAAGCATTTTCTTAAGTACTTTCGTAGATTGGGAATTTATAATTACCCCAGCCTCAGAGAAAGAAAGTTTCTTTGTATGATAGACTAATTTGTTGAAAGTTTTCTCCCTCTAATCCCTTCTTATTTTTAAATCAGAATTCCTCCAGGGAAGAGTTTATTTGACAAGACTCCAGCACCTTCCGAGAGGAAGCAAAGGAAAAGTTTCTGCAGGTGTCAGAAGGGGAGCACCAAGCCTGTGCCTGTGGTAAACACAAAAAATGCCTTTCAGACTCCCTCCCCTCAGCCCTCCGGCTGCCCCCAGGACCATGTGGATCACAGGTCTGCAATCCCATACCTGGATGTTACATCTGAGTTTGTCACTCATGCAGAAACAGAGCCAACTTTGAGAAAAGATGGGAAACCACTGACCAAGACTTTTGGTCAAAGATATTTGTCTAAATCAGTCCGAAAGCGAAGAAGCCCCGAGGTTCGGCTAGAGCCCTTCACACACAATGTTTCCATGAATAGCAACAGTTCCATTGACTCCACCAAACCAACAGGAGACCCAAGGAAAGTAAAAAGGCAAGACAAGTACTATGAATACTCATCCTTTCACCCATTGCGTGGCCCAGTCCAGAGAGACTCAGAGAGCTTTGCATATTTTTTCCCTGAGGACTACTTTGAAGGGGTTCGAATGAAACTTCCCCTGTCATGGCCCACTCCCAATGGCCTGACTGCCACCAAAGCTCGGGAGATTTGCCACCAAATTCTTGCAAATTCCACCATTGGCTTGGCGTGTAAAGACCTCCTGGGAAAACACCTGGATGAGGCAATTGATATTTGCCTTCTGGACCTGCAGCTCAAAGATGACGTGGCTTGGGTGAGGGCTCTGATAGCCCTTTTGGAAAATGAATGCGAAAGGAGAGTGCTAGGAAACAGGAACGGAGCATTCCCTGCTGGAAACCAGGAGGAAGTCCTCACTGCTCTCCGGTGCCCCGCACTCTGTAACAGCCAGGGACACTGCACGGAACTGGGCTGCGAGTGCTCTGAGGGCCACAGCTCCTACGACTGCAGCGCTGCCGAAAGTAAGTAAAGCATTCTTTCCATATTGGGATTATTAGGTAGAACATCTGCACAGAGTTGCTTGCTCTTCAAGCAGTGCTACCAGTAAGGTATTTGATGAATTAGTAATCAGGTTTTGACCTTGAAGAGCCGATCAAAATATCTGGTTGGCTGGTCCTTCAGTTTTTTGCCTCAGTAACTTTTTAAAAATGGATTTTACAAGCCCCTTAGCAAATTGGTTTTGCAGAAGTGATTTTCTTTACATCTGATCTATCACTGGCATGCTGACAAGCAGGCTTCTCACAAAAAAAGAAAAGAGTCCTGCTCACCTTGTGGTCAATATTCATGTCAACAGTGTAGAGACACTTCTTTCTTTTTTTTTCCCCTGGTCAACAGAGAATAAAGTTTGAACATTAATTTCAAACACTGTACTAGTAACAAAACAAAATTAAAAGTGACAAAATGAACAAGTAACCCTGCCAAAGCCATCAAACAGCTACAGGCCATACTCAAGCCTGCAGACCTGATTCTGCAAATATTCATGAATTACATTTAGACAGAAGACTGTCCCACTGGGTTTGTTTCTTCTTTACAGCTCAGCCTCTCAAAGGATGATTCCATGTCCAGTATGAGTGCTGGGAGTACTTTAAACTAAGCACACGCAGAAATGTTAGCAGTGATTTCAGAATGCAAGCTCTGCCTCAGCAAACCACACAAGCTCATGCTTGAAGTGACAGAGAGGTACTTCAGGCTCAGCCATAGAGCTGAGTTCCTGCAGCCTGAGGAGCCACAGTGTTTCAGCTGAACTGAAATGACAAGGTGTGCTCTCTTGACCCATCCCAAATGTGGAGGAAAGTCTTTTTCTGCAATGCATAGGACATTGGTCTGTATTTAGGACAGGTAAAGCTCATATCTAGGGTCAGTCACCATGGCTTAGCTGAGGCATCCAACTCTCCATCCAGCCCCAGGAGCCCAGTGGCACATCTGATACCCCAATGCATTTACTGTCAGGGATGGGATTACCCAGGTTCTTCACAATAAGCACATCTTCAGTGCATGGGTTTAAAGCAGTTAAAATATTTCCTGACATTTGCTTTTTGTTAATGGCAGGCTAAAATTTGCTGAATAACTTCCTAAATATGGAGGAATTAATTCTGTTTCACACAGAAAATGACTGACACTAGGGACTGAAAAGTAAGTTGAGCAATTTTGAAGCAATTATCCAACACACAATTCAACGTTTAACTTCATTTCTCTGTGATACGAAGGGGTTAGGGGGCTTGCTTGGGCCAAATTTTAAAATTTTATTTTGCTATGGCTGAAATCTCTCAGATTAGAGGAAAATAGCTTCAATAAGACCTTTCAAGTAAAAGCTAATGGCACCTTGTCTTCTTGCTGTGACATCAAATATAAACAAGGACAGGGTACAGAGCACAGCCTGAGATTGCACAGGGAGGGGAGAACTGGAAAACAAATACCCATCAGCTGTGGCAAACATCCCCGAAGTCATTGCTTTGCTCTGCCTTGACTGCTTTGTCAGTCCTGTGCTGCCTTTGCTTTGAACACCTTTAAGGTTAAACAGGACAGGGTGCTGGGCCACCTTGTCTAGACAATGCTTTTTCCAGCAGAGGATGGACCAGCTGAGCCTTGGGCTCCCTTCTTACCTGGCACTCCATGAACCCACGATTCACTTTTCTCCAGTTGAGGCAAGTGTGATTGCTGGTCTTTGTTTCAAATCACTTCTCTTTTGGCAGTCTGGTTTATTAGAACTCACAGTACATCAAATTAATCCTTCCAGTTTTCCGGTCACTACCATCTCAAGTCTCCTACTCCTCCCAGTCCCACTGACATGGAAACCTGCTCCTGGGCTTCTGCAGGGTCTCCACTGGGTGAGAGCTGCTCATGATGCCTTGAAGTGGCTACCTGAAAACAGAGGCTAGACAAAATAAGGAGAATAAAAGCAGGTATTTATTTGAAGGGTCCTCAAAGGTACACCCTGGGCAGTCAAAAGCCTCCGAGGGGCTCTACCCAAGACGGACCCTGGGTCACAGGTTTTTCACACTTTTATAAGTTTGGTCCATTTTCATACCAGGGTTAATTCTCCAATTATAATCTCAGGCAATGAAGTAATTACGCCAAGTTTCCCCCTCCCCATTCAAAGGCTTTAGTTTTACATGTTTTGGGTCCTGGGACAACAAGGTGTCCTTGGAGTGCAAACCTAGAATGTCTAACCAGAATGAGGGAACAGTAGCTACCGGGCTGTACGAAGCTTCAGAGTTACACACTAAGCAGTACAGGATCTGAAAAGTATAAAAGTTAAAACCTAAGGCATCACTCAGAGGGGCTGAGTTTCTAGCATGAGCATCCTCTTTCTTGGTCTGGACCCTGGGGAAAGAGAGCTTGGTGTTGGACCTGCAGGAGAGATGAGCTGCTGCAATTAGGGAAGCGTAAGTTTCCCTTAATGTTTGTACTGCTCAGTTTGCTGGGGGTGAGTTTGCCAGTGTCATGAAAAAATTAACAGTGACAGCTTCAGCAGCTTTCATGACACAAACAAATATTGGCACAGAGATAATGGGATGGAGAAACATCTGAAGTTCTACCTGACTTAGAGAAAAATTGAGAATACGGAACCCAGAAATACTGAAACCAAGGTAACAAATGGCATGCTTAATTTTCAGGATATTCTCCCTTGTCTTTGGCATGAATGCAGAGAAGTTAAGAGAAAACCTCACAATAAGTTTGTCTCAACATTAACTATGGGGCGAGGGAAAAGTACTGCCACAGTCTAGAGTGAATCAGTGGGATGAACTGCAATGAGCTCCATTAATACAGACTATTTATGAATTCATTTATTAGTGATTTAGGATATTTTTCTATAGATACAAAAACAGAGAAGCTGTATATATATATATATAAAATAACCTCATCTTGTGAATACAACGTAAAGCACACCTGTACATACAGCCGGAGGTCAGATCCCCTACAAGGACAAATAAAATCTTAGTTCTGGCATGCCAATCACCCTGACATTATAATACTTAGAAAAGGTCATCTAGATAATTTGGTACAGTCAATCAAGACAAGCCTTCCTATGAGCTTCACCTTTAGCTGTTCTTGATTTTTGAATTTCTTTCACAATATATTTAAAGATATTTACTTGTTTTCACATTTCACAGGCAGAAATGTTCTACATAGAAAGTGTATAATCATTTAAGTTGGAAAAGACCTGGGAGATCATGGAATCCAACCCTTAATCCAGCACTGCCACTTTCACCACTAAATCATGTCCCCAGGTGTCATATCTAGGTGGCTTATTGAACACTTACAGGCATGGTGATTCCACCACTTCCTTGGGCTGCCTGTTCCAATGCCTGACCAGCCTTTCAGTGAATACATTTTCCCTAATATCCCATTTAAACATCTCTTGGCTTAACTAGATGCTGTTTCTTCTTGTCCTATTGCTTTTCCCATGGGAGAAGAGACCAATCCCCACCCGGGTATAGCCTCCTTTCAGGTGGTGCAGAGAGCAGTAAGGTCCCCCACTGAGGCTCCTTTTCTCCAGGCTAAACACCCCCAGGGCTGTTTCCCTACGTATCCCGAGGTACGCCTGTGATGGGACACCTCTTTCCAGGGAAAAGCACGGCAGCACCACACAGCAACAACGAACCTCTCAAATGTCAGCTCAGAGGACTGGAAGCGCTCAGAACCGAAGTCCTGCTGACATCACCAAAGCCAGGATTTCACACCAGAAAAGGTTATTAGAGATGAAAATTAAGATCAATCTCAGAAATAAAGCTGCGTGCTCCAACCGGAACAGCTTGAGCCCTGTCACTGGGAGCTCAGGAATCCTGGCCTGGCTGGCAGAGCACAAGAAATCAGCACCGTGCAAGCACAGGTGGGATAAGCCCCTGGGCTTTGTGACTAATAAGCAGAGGTTCTGTAGGAAGGGAAAGAAAGGAGGAGAAATTAAGAATTGAATTATGTTCCTGCAGGATATATAAAAGTGCTGCCTCTTTCACTTTCTTTTCAAAAAGTCAGGACGGAAGAAACAGGAGAATATACATTGATTTCAGAAAAGCTGAGTTTTAAGTGCCATTGCTAGGGAAAAGCTATTTTCCAGGAGAAACTACATGAGTAATGAAGGAGAAGGCAACTCCTTTTGCTGGCTATATATTTTCCCATCAGTTCCAAAACAAATCTCTGTCTAATTTTCTCGGGCTGGAATTATAGATGTGAATTAAAACTCCCCCAAGATCAAGGAGGCCATCAGCATAATTCAAATATCTTTTCCAAGGTCACCCAACCTCAGCTACGCTGCCAATACATAACAATGTTTTCTGCCACTGGTTTTGGCCAGCAAACACACACAAAAAGATGGCCCCACAGCATTTTTAGGGATTGGAATACAGGCCATAATATATTTGGAGTAATTTTAAATGAAAACATGCATAAAGAGAGAATATGTGAAGTGCGGCTTGCAGACAGGCTTACTCCTCTGCTCTGCCTGACTCCAACAGGAGCAGTCCAGGTGGCCGGAGCTATAATTATCCTCACATGAAAATCGCTATTTGGAGTTGAAAGGCACCTCTGAAATTTGGCAGTGCTCCAGAAGCTTAGAATTTCTTAATGTTGCTTAACATTTCATAACCCCCACCCCCCCCAACACCTGTATAAGGTGCTTAAAATGTCATTACCACCTGTAATTAAAGGAAGAATCCAATTACAGCAGACAGCAAATCAGGTTGGTGCTTACCATTTGTATATATTGACCACGTTGCTTATAAAAAAAAATCGGGACCAGTAAAGCACACATAGAGCAATGTAATATGCAGATTGTATGAAGCTCTAAAGAGCCATTACAAGATAAAAGGTAATGAGGAATAATAAGGACAAATTAGTTTTGGTGAAGTAATGACACTTGAAGTTTAAATTTCTATGTGGAAAGTTCTGGGGAGAAAAAAAATTTAACCAGCGAAGAAATCGAAGCGAGCAAAAAATGATGGTGGGAAGGTGAGGAGGTGGGAAGGGAACGCTCACCTACCACACTTGCAGATATCCCGTTTTCGTATCAATACATTTCATTGGTGTTATTAAGAGGGGCTGTGAACCCAACTGCATTTCCAGAGCTGTGAACCACAACCACACAGGTCCCTCAGACCCATCTGCCACAGCAGCTACATCGATTACACCCTGTTATTTTTAGAGTGGTTACATAGACCTTTCTGAATTCAAGTCTGCTTCGGGTCTTGTTCATGTGCTGTAATTAAATAATATGAATTAAAACATGCAATATTTTAAAAAAATACATATATAATGAGGAAAATTATGAGGTCAGCTATTACAGTTCCTCAGGCTAGGTCTTCCAATGGAAAATGTCTCTTCCCCTTGGAAGGGTAAGCTCAGAGAATTGATCAGACCAAGAGTGCAAGGTCAGGTACATATTATGGAAATCTCACTGTTTATGTAATTGTGCTTTATTTTTAAGCTTAATTCTCATTTTCAAAGACAAAACACAAGGAAGACATTTAAATAAAATACTTATATTTTCTCAGGATCTCCAGGTGAAAGGGGACAGAGTATTTCAGTTGTCTACGTCAAACTCCAATCTGCTTTGGAGACTTTGCATGGGAACATACTGACTGAAATAAATACTTTTCTCCCACTTCTATGAATTCAGTGATCTTTAAATTCCAGATCACAATGATTATGTAAGGGCTGTTAGCATGTCAAGTAAATGAATTCTTTTTGGCATTTTCAATATGTGTTTTGCTGATGTGATGCAGAGGGAGCCATCAGGGTGAATCGGGTCAATAGATGCTCTCCTTGCATAAATTAGACTATACAAAGTAAAAAATGCATATTAGATTTTTCAAAGAAAATACAGTCAATTTCTAGAACCCCCAGGATATCTACAATGAAAAATATTACTCACTGTGTGTAAGGCTGGTGTCGTCTGTGGCTGGGACCAGCCTGTGGTGCTGGTGTGACCAGATCTTCAAGGGAGAATTCCATTTTATAGCACCACAAGGGCCCCAGAAATAGAGTTACCAGAAACTGTGACCCTCTGCACAGGAATTGATCAGTTTTTCAAATTGTTTGGGTTAGTAAACAAAGAAAAAATAACCAAGCTTTTTGCTAACATGGCAAAGCATGTTCTATGGCAGAGAGGATGCAGTACACTTTAGCAATTCTATTGATTTTTCAAAATTGGATTTCATAGGAAGAGTCAAATGTGCTTGTGAGAACAGCAGACACCATGCTTACTGCTTTTAGCACTCACCAAACAGAGTGCTATTGCTATAAAAAAATGTTAAATGGCATTATTCCTTAAAAAGCCCTTCTTCTTTTCAAATAGTAAGGCACTGGGCTTAATTCTACTCTTCATTATAACAGTTCCATTGACTTTGTTGGACAGGATATTGACAAAGTCACAGTTACTACCACTTTGATGAAGTTACGCTATCGAGACAAAAATCAGGTCTCTTTTTCACAAATATTCTTTTATTTTTCCTTTTTTCTCACGCTAATTGTTGACTCTTACGTTCTGCAGTGCTGGCTTTTCCTATCTGTCCAGCTGAGGGAGGTTTGAAACCTTCCAATGCCTGTAGCCTCCCCGTTCCCTCTCGTGTGTGCAGTTCACTCCACAGCTGATGGGCGGGGAGGCGGTGTTCTCGTACCAAGGTTTAGAAGCTGGGGCATCTGTTTCTATCACGTACATTTTTCTTCAGTAACGAGTTCCATGAGGCAGGGAACACTTCAAGCAGATCACTATGCACCAGTGCAGCATAAACCACACTTTAATACACAGCTCCCGTGCCTCTGGGATTGCGTTCTTTACACTGGGTTTAAAGATATTATGGATATATTCTTATTTCCTTAAAGCTGACATTAAAGAAGTCTCACTAAGATATCAATACTCTGTAAAAGAGGTTCTATACAACTTGAAAATGAAAACTTTTCTTTTGAGACCTGTTATCTCCGCTTAATATCAATTTTTTTCCCTCAGCTTTCCGAATAATATTGGAAAGTAGATAAAGAATAAATATGAAGGTACATATTATGCAATTCAAGATTACATTGGGTTCAGTTAGTCAGCTTTTTCCTAGTTAAAGCAATTTATGATTTAATACTGAAAGCAAACTGGGGGGAAATATCTTTTAAATGTTTATTTACAAAACACACTTTCCTTCTCTCAGCCAGCTACAGAGGAGTGGTCCTCATCATCGCTGAGGCCCTGACACAGGTTGCCCAGAAAAGCTGTGGATGTCCCACCCCTGGAAGTGTTCAGGGTCAGGTTGGATGGGACTTGGAGCATCCTATATGAAGAAAACTATTCTATAATATCTTCAGGTCTGGGCCACAAAAGTTTACGCTAATACATTCTTCTCAGGCTAAAAACAGAGCCAGTATTAGCAGTCATAATTACAAAAAGTTTAATGATTAAATATCAAGCTTTGAGATTACCTGTTGAAACATCAATTTTTGAACATAGGACTTATCAGCTTTTGAAAATAGAAGTCTTGTTCTTTTAAAGGAATGAACACCTCCAGCCACAAAAGTTTTAGTAGGAACTACAAAATTTACAAAAGAAAAATAGTTTAGAATCAAAAGAGGAGAAAAGCATGAACTTTAACTGATGCATCCTCACTGACACCCACATACTCTTCTTGGAGACACATTCTTCTCAGTCACATCAAATATGTTTGCTGGCAATTCTCAGGGACTGCAAACTTCTCGCTAGTTTTGAAGCCTTTCTTCTTTTTATAGCAGTTTTATTTTAGTTTTTCCTGGTGCAGATGCAATAAACAAGCATCTGAAAAGGCAAACATCAATACCAGCTTTAATCTACTGTTTTAAGTCCCAGTTCTTTCCATTCGAGGCACAGACCTGGCTGAGCAGGAAGAGGGCTATTAGCTTTATAGTTACAAAGTCAATAGAAACCGAATTTTAAAAGGATATCAAATCCTCATGATAAGGGACATGGAAGGTTGCATGCTCAGTGATCCATACTATTCCCTGCAAACCAGATCAGGGAGATTAGTCTTTTCTGGAGATTAGTTTATTTGCTTTAATGCAAAGCAGTGAAAACAGTCCAGTGAAACATGTAGCTAAACAAAACCATTTTCCGAAGTACATAGAATTAAATTGCTAGAAAAGTTTAAAAAATTATAGGTCTGATTCAAACTGACCAAAGCCAGACATCCCAGAAGCATGCCTATAACTTCTTTACATCAGGCTGTTTACAGGTACCACAGGAAATTTCAGCCTTAAATCTTGTTAAATCCACAAGAAAAAAAAAGCCCTGAACAAACAAACTCCTTCTCCAAATAATCACACATACACATAAGATAAATAACAAATTCGCAGCTGTTTATAAACTAGAATTATACCCTGCAAACCATTTGAAAGTCTGATTTAAACTGACCAAAGCTAAAAAATCAGAGCAAACCTGCAATGCCTTTAAATCACGTTGCGTAAAGAGCCCACAGTCCACCAGATACAGAGCATTCAACCGATTGTGAACAAAATTCCAAGTGTAATAACCAGATTTAATCTAATTCAGTAACTTTAAACAGGGGAAAATTACTAAAACCAACTAACTGGACAGTAGAGTGGACATAAGGACTAAGATGACACCACAATGACCCAAATCCCTTTGAGTGGCATCACTGCACTCCCTCATGGGAAGCCTCAAGATGCTGCCAAGGGTTCTGCCCTAAAGTGCCACTGAGGGACCAAAACTGAGACCTGCTTTGGTGTGCCAGTGAGCACCAGGAATGCACAACCAGAACCTTATATGATGTCACCTCTCCAGGCCATCTGGCAAAGAAGAAATATTCTGTAGTCAACAGCACAATCCTCTTCCTTTTTATTGCTGAAGTACATTGCTAGCAAGCCTTTTAAAAATAGAAGGATTAAATAAACCTAAAATGTCATAGTGAGATTTCTAAAGCAAAAAATATTCTACCATATTGTTGCAGCACATGGATGCCTTCAGTGTGAAATTGAGCCAGGCCATTTCTCACATGCAGCGAGTTCTTGCAAAATGCTTTTTCCCCACGCCCTCCCAGGGCTCCTTTCTGCAATCCATACTGGATACCAGAGACCCTCAAAGCAGAAAACCAGATTCACCCTGTGCCAGTGGAAAGCCATAGGTCTGGAATTTGATACTATGGGAACAGAGTCATTTAGGCTGGAAAAAATCCCTAAGGTCATCGAATCCAGCTGTTAACCCAGCACTGCCAAGCCCAGCACTAAACCACGTCCCCAAGTGCCACACCTACACGGCTTTTAAACACCCCCAGCGATGGTTACTCCACCATTTCCCTGGGAAGTCTGTTCCAGTGCTTGACCACCCTTTTGGGGCAGAAATTTCTCATAATATCCCATCTAAACCTCCCCCGCTGCAATTTGAGTCCATTTCCTCTTGTCCTGTCACTTGTTAGTTGGGAGAAGAGACCAACCCACACCTCGCCACAAGCTCTTTTCTGGGAGTTGTAGAAGTGAGAACGTCCCTCTGAGCCTCCTTTTCTCCAGACTAAACACCCCCAGGTCCTTCAGTTGCTCTGGCCCTCTGAGATCTGCTTTTGGAAGCAGGAAAAAACACAGTTTTCATTTAGAAGCCAGGGAGGTCACTGACGTGCAAAACTCCCGGCAAACAGCATGTGGATGCTGATAGTTTTTTCTTAGGGAGGATTATCAAATGAGCATTGGGTCATGGATAGCACGAGTTCCAGGAAAATGCATTCAGTGATTGTGTCTATGATTACTCTAATAGCCCTATATACAAAAGAAATACAATGTTTGTGCATTTGAATGGAGGCAGACTCAGGCTTGCTCTGTCCAAGGTGTGACATAATTCAGCATCAATTTGCTCTGATACAGAACCCTCATATCTGCGGTAGTTGGAGGTCCACATCCACATCAGAAAGATCTGGCATGGCAAATTGTTCAATCAGCTACCTGATTCCGAGGAAGGGGCAACTGGGCATCATGGGTCATTTACTTGTGCACTTCAGCAAAGACTTAACCCAAACTGGCACTTATGATCTGGTCCTTGATTTGCTTTTCATGGCTTAGATTGCTTATTTATCATCCCCTTTAAGAAAAGCAGGGCAGTTCCCTTCCTTCTCTTTATTAAAAAAAAATTCTTGCTGGTTTCAATTTCAGGTGTGCTGCTCCAGCCCAAAGCCTCGTGTAGCTTTCAAACACTGCAGAAGAAAGTTTATTTGTGCTGGTATACATTTCTAATCAAATGTTTAAATCCAACATGAACCATATCTATCCATCAGTAGGGCTTCAATAAGTGTAGTTTTGCAGTATTCTTGATTTTGTGACAACTGTCTTCATTTTACTCCTTCAAGGTACTGTGCATGTTATTTACATAACACATTGCAACAAATACCTGTAAAACCAAACGTGTATTTATGTGGGGGGGTTCAGTCTATTATGTAGCCTGTGCTCCTTGTCAGGTTTGATCCATGTAAATGATTACAGAATGAAACCGCACTGTCAGCAACTCTGAATTTACTGTTCTTTTCTGGAAATTCCTACTGGAGATGGGAGGAGAAGGAAGGGAAGGTGGGGGAGGCGGTGTGCCTTGAGGGAGGCACAACACAAGCACTGCAAACCAAACAGGACAGATCCCTTATTCTGTCACTGAGGTCTGGAGGCCTTTGAGATTTCCACCTTCAACTCCACACTCCTCTCTCCTTCTTATCTCAAGACGGTTCCATTAAAACACAAGAGTTTTTTGCTTTTTTTCCCCAGCATTTTCTTCTGTTCATCACTGTCCCAATGCAATGCTCTGCCAGGTGATGGATACATTCTTTTTTGTGTTTACGTGCTGTGTGTACAGACTGGGCACTGGGAATGCAGCAGGATGCCCCTGCCCGATCCAGCAGATGTGAACACACAGTTTCTTAAATCCTCCTCCTTATCTGCTGCACCCTGTCACACACCTGAGCCCAGGCACCAACCTGAGTTTCGGTTTTTGATCTGCCAGTAAAAGTCAAAGCCCATTCTTGGCCTATAGGCCATACAGATAAAAGAAGGAGGATGTTCTGCCCTGGATTTTGTTGAATTTTGACATTCACACTTCCTAAACAAATTATTAATGTTCAAGTATATCATACTTTTTACAAGCTTCTTCCAGGAACTGCCTGATTACGTACAGATTACTCTCCTGCCTCTAACTCGCCCCTCTGCAGACATCACACATCCATCCCAGGTCTCCACAACCTCTGCTTTCTCTGGATATCTGCACTTTTGCCCTCCCTCTCACCTTTGTGATGTTTCCCAGCTCTTTTTATTGCTCCTGTCTTTCTCCCCTCCAGTCTTTAGCTGAACTACTTGCAGCTCTTTTGCTGAGGTTTTTCAGGCTCTCCAGTATTTCCTTCTGATGTTATCACCTGTCTGGACTCACCAACTACCCCTCCACTACCACGGAGCAATGAACAACCACACCTTGATCCCTGTACCCCCAGCAAGAACAGGGTCTGGATGTTTGAGTGCCTGGCTGCCAAGTGCCAGGAGACTTTTCCAAATCTTGGAGATTTCCCCTCCACCTTTGGTTGAAACTGGCTAATATGCAACAACACTGGAAGGCAGAGGGCAAGACAGACAGAAGCCCTCATTAAAACCAAATGCCTAAAATTCTGACACCCATTACATATGACACCTAATTTTAAAAAACAGACAGAAAAACCAACCCTTGTCAATATTTATGTACTGCTTATACTGAGGTCTAAAGGTTGAACTCTAGTATC
This sequence comes from Gymnorhina tibicen, assembly GCA_013399875.1. Taxonomy (NCBI): domain Eukaryota; kingdom Metazoa; phylum Chordata; class Aves; order Passeriformes; family Artamidae; genus Gymnorhina; species Gymnorhina tibicen. Next base: position 3,986,606 of record VXAZ01005100.1, on the reverse strand, counting down.
CATTCCTTAAAAAGGAGACATTATAACTACTTTTATTTTCCATCAGACTTAAAGTTGATAAGACACTGATGTTTTTGGTTGTTGCCAAGTAGTGTTTATTTTAAGGAAAGGACTTTCCAGGTTCTCATGCCCTGCCAGCGAGCAGTCTGGGGGTGGACAGAGAGCTGGGAGGGGACACCGACAGGACAGCTGACCCCCACTGACCAAAGGGATATCCTATTCCACATGGCATCACTCTCAGTACATAAACTGGGGGGAAAGCTGGCCAGGGGCCACTTCTCAGGTGCTGGCTGTGCATCTCTTGGTGAGTGGTGAGCAATTGCATTGTGCATCACTTGTATATTCTAAATATTTTATAATGATTACTATCATTACTGTATTTTTCTTCTTTTTCTCCCCCATTAAACTGCCCTTGACTCAATTCACACATTTTTCACTCTCTCCCTTTTGATTATCTCCCTGATCCTGCCAGGAGGGGCAGTGAGCAAGTGCCTGTGTGATATTCAGTTCCTGGCTGGGGTGAAACCCTGACAAGTTTGTACAGAATGATTTGAGAGGAATAAATACAAAATGCTGTGCTGATACTGTAAGTCACTGGAAAGAGCTCTGGGGCTGGGTAATCCTGCCTGGACCCTGACACAAGAGTGTGGCCATGAAGATTTGAAGAAATCCTTGGGGAAGTGCAGGGGTCTCATCAACAAGCAGCTGACCCAAGAGTGCTTTCGTGGAACAGGAAGGGCTGCAGGAGCACATTCCTGTGCCTCACTCCTTCCTGGCCTCTGAGGTTCTACTTCACCCACAGAAGCCTGAAAATCTGCAGTGATAATGAAAACATTAATGCAATCCAAGCTACCTCAGTACTAGTGGGGCTAACTATTAAAATCTCATGAAAAACATAATGAAGCATTTTTTTTTTAAATTTTTATGCACTAACCACAGAAGAAGGCAATTTATCAAAACCAGTCACCACATCTGACTAATAGTTTTGTACATTACAGGAATCCACCAGTAGCTGATGAAAGCTGATAAGCTGTAAACGATTTCTCTTCTTGTAAATATTGCAAAGAGTCCAGCGGTGTTGGTAATACTGCTGCAATAAAATCAATTTAAAAAAAAAAATGAAAGAAAAGCTAAAAGCATTTCAGAAGTGCAAGGCAAAAAAGTCTTTTCACTATTTTTCATATTTATGTTGCTTTCCTTCCTTCTTTTCTCTGGAAAAACGCGAGTCATGCAGCTCTGTTGTTACAGGCTGCAATCTGGTGGGATGGCAGTGTTTAAACAGCATTTTTCCTAATTACAGCCTAAATGGCAGAGCCCTAAAGGAACAGCGAGGTGCTCGGGAAGGTTATCAACTCAGCTCAGGGCATTTTGCCCCTCCAATCAGAGCTGAACTAATGTACCATTAAAATATTAGGTGATGGAGAGCTTCTGTTTTAGCTAAGCTACAGCTCAGAGAAAATTGATGGGCAATATTGCTTTGCCAGAGCAGTGGTGATGGGGCAGGGAAGAGGAAGCTAAGCAGGGATAGCAACAGGGATTCCACTCTGCTGGTGAGCAACGTCCCTCCCAGAGCTCCTGGTTATGCCCCTGTTATTAAGTGTTGTTCAGTAGACAAGAAGAAAATGCTCTCCTTTGTGTTACTTGTCATCTTAGTGGCTTCTCCCGACCACTAGAACTACAAATAGTCTGGATAAAAACATGTAACCATGATCTTGACCAACTGCTGTTATTGATGTATGATACTGAAGCCATTCTGACGGTTGTGCTCAACCCAAGAGCTGACGCAAATATCTACCAAATTATGATTTTTCTTAATTAAAGATGTGAGTTCTGACATCCAGTGGATTTGCATTTTTCCTCTGTAGAAATAACTCCAATGCGGAAGCAATGAGCAATTTTAAATCGTGAATACCTAAAGTGCAACAGGACCCAAAGGAAACTTTACCTGAGAACCACAAAACATTTTACAAACAGCAATAGGTGAAGCCTTGAAAGGGGGCCAGCAGAGTCTGTACATCACCTAAGCCCTACTTAAGGCCTCAATGTAGGATTTAAGAGAAACTTAGGTGGTGCACAACCCTTGTGCTGACACAGTGCAGAGCTGAGTGTTACCATTAATGATTTAACCCTCACAAGAAGCTTACCTTTGAGGATCCTTTTACTGCTTCCAAAACTTTAGGGGAAAAAACCCCCAAAAAAACCCAACAGAACAAAAACACAGGACTGGCTTTTACCCTGCTTTTTAACACTACAGGGAGCCTGGTGGCATGGTCATCTCCACGCTTCTCCATGCCATGGGATGAGGCCTTGTCCTCTCAGCTGTGCTCCCATCCTGTTGCCCGGGTCAGCAGCAGCATTACCACTGGATGCTTTGGTCAACAGAAGTTTTACCCCTGGAGCCCTTTTAGCATGAAGCCACAGCCTCAGTGAATTGATTCAGGGGCTCTGACACTCACATCTTGCAGCACTGGGTGCACAGGACAACATTTAATGGAGGTTTGCTGCTTCCCCCTGTGACAACTGCTGTTTCTCTATTCGAGAGAAATCCACAGGGAGGCAAGGAAGACCCCAAGGAAAAGTGTTAAACCGCAACAACCAGGAGCAACTACAACAAAACCTCTGATAAAGCAGAACAGAACAGCGTCTAAGTGCTGCTCTCTAAAGCTTTGTATCTGTCTCACCCTTGCAGAGCAAGCCTTGGAAATCACGGGCTTGGAGAACGGGGGCCTCTGCGACGTCCGTGCCTCGGACTGCACCAGGGTCCGGCTGTTTGGCCTGGGATTCCAAGAGTCTCCCAACCTGCACTGCCAGGTCACCAGGTTAATCGTAAGCAGCCCCCTGCTGGCTCCTAAAATATTGATGATGCAGCCTAACTTTAACCTGTTTATATAGAAATCTTTTATTCTGATCTGTGCTATCTTCTCTCACTGCCACAGCAGGTTATGAGTACCTTCCAAGCCCATTGCCAGTGTGTTTGCTACAAGTGAGGGGAGCTGAAGAGGCTCAGACCTTTCCAGGCCTGATTCCCTGGAAATGCACCGCTATGAGTTCTTGCTCATTATCTCTGTGGAGTTTTTTTTCACTCCTGTTTGGTTCAGCTGCTCTGTAGTCCACTGAAGCCTGAAATCCCAATATTATTTCTCATTTTGTACATCTGGAATCACTACACTTGGTTGTTTTGCTAAACACATTTAAATGTTAGGTTTTGTGGTTGAATGTAGGGTTTCCTCAGCACAGTTACAGAGGCTCTTATTTGAATTTTCTTGGTCATAGTTCAACACCAAATCAGAAGTTTTGATGAGAATTACACCCATCTCTTATGCTAGCACTGTAATTTTATCATAAACAACTATACACAGGCAATGCTGCAACTGAGTTATGTGGTGGATCAGCATCCTCAGATACAAAATGTTTGATTAAACTCATAAATCCACCTCAGAACAGACACTCAGCCTGACTCCCAGTCAGTGCTGCCACGCTCACGAGGCACAGCTGAGATTTGCTGTGCCCACTTAGGGCTCCAGAGGCTCTTACCAGCTTGGGATGTTTTGTGCAGCTGATCTAGAGGAGTAGCTGACATTACCTTAGAGGAGCCACGAGCTGGCTGCTGAGCTCCAGGAGGAAACACAAAGTTACTTGGTTACATCACCCTGTCTCATCCCAGCTGCTCGTCCCAAGTGCAGACCACAGCACTTCCTAAATCAATAGCCCACCTGCATGCATGGCTAAGCATGGCTTCCCCTTTACTGTAGCTATAGTAACAGCATGATTCCTTTTAAATAAACCACCTAGGAGTGCCTTTTATTATTGATTAGAAATATAAACATATACTGACAACTGGAGCCTCTTTATATGAGCCTTCAGTTTCTGCACTCTCCCTCTGTTCTACTGTAGCATCTCGATGGCGAATGGATAGCAAGAGAGCAAGAAAGCACAAAAGCAGATTTTCTGAGCTCTGAGGCTGTTGACTGCCAGATCCCACTCCTGAACATCACAGAGGCTGTGCACTTCGTGGCCGGTGACGAGCCGTCCGCAAGATGGCAAGTGAAAGTATGCTTCTATGCTTATTATGCTTCTAAGAAACGCTTTAGAAAGAGAAAATCAGTTGTCATGGTAAATTAAAATGCAAAGCATATTTTGCTTCCTTTCAGAAATGAAAATGCCTGTAGAAATACTCGCACTAATGTCGTGTAGAGAAAAAAAACACCCCACCAACCAAAACAATGAGCTAAACCCAGGTGTCTCTGTAGCCAATCCAAAAGTGCAAATTACAACCACTTCTAGAGGTAATCACCTGAGATTGATGCAGTTGTGCTAATCAATTGTTAATCATTAGTATTCCATTTCTGAAAACCCCAGCTCAAACTCCTGATTAGGCTGCAAGTGTCAGAGAGCTCTGACACCCCGGCTGTACGAGCGATGCATGCACGGTGGGGAGAAGGGCACGGGCTGGCTCCTGGGCAGGCTGGAGCTGGGATGTCACGGTCACAGTCATGGCCTGAATGGCTGCAGGAAGAACCATGTGCAATATCTGCTTGTTCTGGGTTCTCTGCTGCAGTTTTAGCCCCTTTTTTTTCCACAAAATGATACCAAACTTCTAAATACCCCCAGAAACCAATGCCTTCCCAACCCTGTGCGCCTGCTGCCCTTGGTCTCACTCTCGGCCTGGATGGTTATTTTCTGCAGATCAGTTGTTTTTTCACAAGACTGAGATATTTTAAAGGCTCTGTAGCTGAGAAGAATATACTGCCATTGTAGGGAGACTGCAGATGTGCTCTGCAAATTGCAGCATGCAAAATGAAACACGTAAAACACTCCCATCACCACGGTGTCCCTGCCTGTCCTGCACCCCGCAGCCGCCTGCACCCCAGCTGGGGACACGTGCTGCCACATGGCCTGGGGGAAACAGAGATGTTTGGCAGTGCATGCTTTCTAGTCAGTCTTTATTTTAAAAAGATGAGGATTTGGGAGTTTAGGACATTAGGGTAAAACCTCTGTGGGAGCAGAGCCTGACTGTTTGGCTGCTGGGGTGGACCTTGGACCTTCCTGGTGTCACACACCAGGGCTGAACCAGGAGGGAAGATTCTCTGCTCAGAGATCTTTTTTTAGATTTCAAATTCCAAAATTTCTCAAAAAAGGTATTGAACTCCACCAGCTGTGAGGTAAAATGCTGCCTCGTGGTGGAAGAGTCTGAGAGGGAGAAACCCTGGGCGTTCCTGGCCCATGAAGACAGCTAAAACCCTTGTATGTGCGCAGGAATGTTTCTCCAGTGTTCCCAGGACAGCTTCCTCTCGGCACAGGTCCATTACATTTCTGGTTGTGTTCAAGTGCTTCCTTTCAGCCCTGAGGAGGTCTGCACAATTTTTCTCATTCTTTCCCATCAAAAACAGATACAAAAACTTTTTCCGGGCACTAAAGCTCAAGAAAACCTCTGCACCTGTAAGCCTTCTGCCCTCTCCCTCTCCTTCAAACCCTGCCAGAGGAACCAGGCTGACGGCTACGCAGTGAATGCTCAATTAAATCACCTCAGCCTGCACGTGAATCCTGATACTCTGCAGAGGTCCTGTGGATCTTTTGATGAACAAATTGGGAAGGCAGAGCCCAGTGCTCAGTTTCAAAGACAGCTGGCCTTACATGGCAGCACAGAGAACAAAATCGTGCAGCTTTTCAAGATAAAAAATCACTTTCAATTAATTCCTCAGGTGTTCAAAAATTCGTGCTCCAGAAAGTTCCTCATAAGTCTTCTTGCAATATTGATGATCTGGGTTATGTGTCTATGTATCTACTTTTCAAAATGTAGCTAAAAGATTTTTCAGAACCAAAAATCAACACAATTCTTTCTGGAAATGTCACTGTTCAGTGTTTTCAGAATATCTCCCCGCTTCCAAATCAAATTTCAAAGGAATCAGAAAAATTTCACAAAAGCTTTTTTCACTACCAGCACTGGGGGAACAGGAGCTCTTTTCAGTGCTCTTTCATTTTATCTCTGTTGTATTCATGTTTCAGATTTTGCCCATTGTTTCCATGACATGCTGCTGAACACAGATAAGAAAGTACATGTGGCTACACCAGAGTGTTTGGCATAATTAATTGAGATATCAAAATATAAACCCATGCTTGGGCAGCAGGTGACTTGAGCTGACCAGGCAGATGCCTGGGTGAAGAGGTGAAAGAGATTGGCAGGCACTTACCTAATTTGGGAAGCAGCTCTCTTCGTTTTCATTAAGTTGTTGTTGCTGTATTTGTCTAGAATAACAAAAAATATTCACTAAAAATTCAGCGAGGCGAAAACTGAATTCCAACTTAGCACAGTTTTAATGCTTTCATTTTTCTTTTAGAGACTTTCACACAAAGCCTGTGTAGAGTGAAGCCAATAGCCAAGACCATTTCATGACGGATGAAAAACCTGAGGCAGGAGCAGCAGAATTCCTGATCCTCCTTTCCATTATCCAGAAGCAGCTCCTGCTTCTCAGATGATACCGATGCTCAAGCAAGCAAGGCCCAACTCTAAGTGGGTTTTTGCCTTGTAAGATCCAAACAAATTTAAGGTTTGCTCAGCTTAGTTCTCATCAGAGTGTTTGTTCCACATCACTAAGATGACTAATGCAAAGCAATTAAAATAGCTATAAACCAGCCCAGTCCTAAACAGAGACCAAAATGGATGTTTATAAGAGAATGTAGGAAAAGAAATACAGATTAAAAAAAAAATAATCAAATTGCGAGTGTTACATTTCACTCACAATGCTCACTTCAGACAGAACAATTAGTGTAATTTGTATATTTTTCCCTGTCTAGCCATTTCTTCACCCATTATTAGTGCACCAGTATCGAGACAAAATTGGACACTCTGGTAAAAGAATGAAATTAAATGAAATTTAAATTGCATTAGGAATAATAAATTCCTAATTGAAGTCTTGCTGCCAGAGTCTTTCAGTGAAGTGCAGGTCTAGAGGGGGTTTGTCTGTTTTGTTTTTTTCTCAAACTGCAGGAGAAATTTTTCTTTTAAAAGCATTTTTACCTGTAATACAACACACTACAGTCTAATATGTCAATAGTCTAATATTTTCCTTAAACCAATGAATTTTACTAACCCAATTAATTTTACTGAGTTTTTGGACCAATTTATGTTAGCCCAAAGAAGTTATTTCACTTCCACAAGTTCAAATTGTGAATATCCATGAATACTGCCAGTTCCTCTCCTTGTGGTGCTTTCTGCAGACACAAACACTCTCGGCTCACAGTGCATTTTGAGCTGAGAACCATCCCATGTGATACTGTGGGACAATCTGCTCTATTATCTTCCATGAACTTTGAACTAATTCATGATAATTGGTGCTTTTTATGAAACTTACTAAGTGATTTTTGCTGTCTGTACTTCTGTTTATCTTTGTTCAGTCTAACATGACATTCTTTCTGTGAACTGAGAGAGTTTATTGATTGACCAAAAACTTTATGGCCTCGACTTTGTAAAAATCCCCTGCAAAGGGACTGAGGATGTTTCAGCTTTGGGGTCACAGGAGGCTGGGGGTTGATTTCATAGCAAGAAGACAGAGGGGCACCTGATGGATCCAAAGCAAAGGCCCTGTTAGATCTGCTAAACAGCAGCTTTATTTCGATTGTGAGAGGACAAAAACTGAGAAATACCAGACAAAAGGGCTTGGCTTGCCTGCTGGTTCTCATCAGTCTCTACAGCATGGCTTCCCCCAGGGTTTTGGGGTGCTCTTTAAGGTTCACACTTCTCTAGACATCTAACAAAGCTTTCTCAAAAGTTAACCCTCTCCACACTTCTCTGGTATCTTTCCATTTTTATTCTGGAAAAATTAAAATATAAGTTTACTCAACTCTTTTGTATTGTGTAAGCATTCTTACATAAAAAAGGCCATGTGCAAGGCTTTCTGAATTACCCACATGTACCCATTGTGAGCTGGGACAGGTGAGTGCTCTGATGTACCTTCCTACAGAAATGAGACTGTTGCTCTCTCATATTGTCCCACTTCGCATATTTTATGAGGTTAATTTAAAATAAACCTCTATAATACACATTGTCTTTTTTTTTTCACTTTCAGCCCAAAGATTTTACTTACTGACTTGCTATTATTAGTAAAAAGTGGTTCTGAGTTCCAGCCAAAAATGTTAATTGTGTTTCACAACTCCTTGAAATCCCCCTTGTATTACTTGAGTACAGCTTTCTTAAGGGTATCAAAAAAAAAACCCTCTCAGGATAAAACCTAACAGCAATCAGAAAAGCTCAGGATAAAACCTAACAGCAATCAGAAAAGCTGAGCCAAAAGATCTTTTGGTTATTAATGAAGAGTTTCCAGTTTGGAGCATTAAGCAATTTGTTAGCTCGCAGAGCCACTCACAAGTGGTTTAATTTATCCTGCTGGCACGCATCCAGTTCAAGGGGGCAGTGGTATATGCTCCACAATGAGCAGACAGTCTCCATATGGAACATTATTACTTATAAAGATGATTTTTGTATCATTTAGATCACTAACGATGGCTTCCAGTACAGTAATTCCCGAGTGCTGACCCTGTACGACGCGGTCTGCCAGGTCTGCCAATTCCATCCGACCGGACTTTGTAAATTAAAGGTAATTTAAAGATCATAAAGGTTTAATACGGATCGTTCATCTCTTCCTTAGCCCTCTCCCTCCCTCTGATGTTCTGTGTGTAATAACTGCTCTGGAGGGGGAAAACCTATTTCACAGATCAGCTGCACAGCCCAACACTTTGCTTTTCTCTTTCACAGCCTCATGGCTGCGATACTTTATTTCTTTTTCATACTTAGGTGGGGTATGATCACCTGATAAAGCATGCTTTATGGTGGACCTTCCTCACACAAACACCTCAGGAAAGTCCGTGGTTGGCAATATTTATCCTTTGCAGCTGTTAGTGGGAGTAAATAAGAGTGAGGAGCCTGCCCTAAAAGGCTTGACTTCACTTCTGAAGTGTCTCTGCCATTTTCCCTCTCCCAGCCTGTTTGGTGAGGGTATATCATTTCTATTCCCATTTTCTGCCTTAGCAAGAGGCACACAAAATGCATGTTATACAGTTTTTGTCATGTGAGAACACCCTTGAGAGAACATAAACCACTCTTGCTTGCATTAAACACTGCTAAGTACAAACATATAGTATTTTGACAGTTTCAAAACTGTAATCAAAAGTCTAGAGCTACGTTTTAAACAGCCAACATGTTAGAAACTGCCTGCAGAGCACTATAACCCTCTGTTTTCCTGGGGACTTATTGGTGTAACATCCCTTAAAAAGATCTTCCCTGCTCTTTTTTCCCTGAGACCTGCATTAAGCAAATTATCTGGTTTGCAGTGGGGCTTCAAAAAAATTTTGGAGGGTATTAGGGGGGCTATTTGAATGTGCTGATCCTGCTTTCCTGCTCTGAGGCAAGTATGAATTAATAGGAGGCCACCAGTCTGCTTTTTTATAAAATGAAGATTAATCAGGTACATCTTAACTCATTTGCCTCACTGTTCTCATTAACGCTAATGAAAAAATAGTTTTAAAACCTGCACTGATTGCAAGCACATACCAGCTACCAAAATGTAGAAAAAAGCTCACTTTTTTTTCAAGTAAGTGAGTGAATAGAAGTTAATTTACAGGCCCATGTGGCAGTTTGACCCTGACTGGGTGTCCCAAAGTCCCTCTGTCACTGCCCTCCTCGGCTGGGCAGGGGACAGAATGCAATGGAAGGCTCATGGGGGGAGATAAGGGCAGGAAACCCAACACAGCCCAACTGAAGGCAAAAGCACTTCAGTTTCAAATAAAAATAATTGTGTCAGAATCATTTCACTTAAAGCTAAGGTGGGGGGTTTTTGTCAAAGGCTTTCTTTATTCTTACGTTTTTGAAACTCAGGAATATCTATTTTCTCTCAATACGGTGTTCTCTAGGGATTACAGTAATTTCTATTCTAAGATGCTTCAAGGGAATATTTGAACTAGACTTCCAATTGCATCAGACCACAGTCTAATTACCCCTTCTATATTACTCTGCAACACCTAAATTGTTTTCAGAAAAGGTGTTTCAATTAGGGGACACTTTATGTCAGGCCATTTCACATTCTGTGTTCTTTTATGGAGCTCATTCTGTATCACACTCTCACATCAGGGAAAAAAAAGTATCTTTTTTTCTTTCATCAGAGCATCAAGCCCCTGAAAACAACAATGTAATAAAATCTAATTAACATCCAGGTTTTAATGCTGGAGATCTGTCATGTTCTGTCATGTCGGGGCCATTATGAGAATGCTTTTTGTTTCTCTACCTTACCCATTACCTTAAAGTGATATTATTTAAAATATTGACTAATGCAGTTTGCAAAAGAAGTTTGAGACACCAGTAAAAGCAGAAACCACAAGGCCAGTAACAGGACACATATCAGTCTCAGAAAAGCAAAGGAAGGAGAAGTAAGAATGTGTTTGGTCTTGGTAGCTTCTCCCTCCTGCTGTCCCACTGTGGCAAGGATATTCCCCCTGTTCCCAAAAGCACTCCGTGTTTCTCTGGGAATCTGCATGGTCAGATAAAGTCCCACCTGCCCATGTAGCTCAACACAGGCTACGAGGCCTAACTCTGCCACTGGACCTTCCCACAGGATAGATCTTTAACCACACCTGTTAATTATGTCCCCGTGCTCACTTCTAGATAACCCAAGTGTCTTCAGCCCGTGTGGAACCCACACAGCCCCTCTGGCCCTGGTGGGCTCCCCAGCCGGGACAGGAGCAGGTCAGCCCAAAGGCTACTGTGCCCACAGAGCATCACCACACAGACATCTTTTGGGGTGTTCTGCTCCACCGAGGCACGGTGGATGTGCTCAGCTGTTATCTACAGCTCCCTCAGGGGAGCCTAAACTCCAGTGCGCTCCTTTATTCTGCTCTCGTAGCGTTGCTTTTGCATATATTTGTGAAGAACTCCAGAAATAAGAGCAGGATTCCAATATTTCAAGTGGAGCTTTTATCTAGTCTCGGGTTTTGTGAGTCTCGTGGAGCTCACCTTTCATGGACACCTGATACTCATGGCATTAACAGTCACAGCAGGGAAAAATGACCACATACACCACGTGAGGGTGGAAATGGGAAAAGAGTCACATTCTGTTGCATCCATCATCCATCTATGACAAACACCACATTGCCTAAGCTAAAACAGCTACAAGGATCCCAAGCTGGAACTGGAAAACTTCCATGGCTTGTTTCCTCGCTGTAAGCAGAAAGCACCAACATTTAAATTGCTACTGTTTCACTGTTTCAAGAGACAAGTGAATTTCTGCTTATATCCAGTAATATTAATTGCTAATTTCTTATCTTTCTTATTCCTTTTTTTTTTTTCATTGCCTTCACCTCCCACCTGTTTTTATTTCCCTCTCTTTTTTTGGCAGGAAAATACTTGCAATATAGATGGACTTTGCTATGGCGAAGGAGAGCCAAGCCCTACCAGCCCTTGTCTTCTCTGTGAACCTGACATTTCTAAGTTCACCTGGTCTGTTAATGAAAGTAAGACAGGGGTTTCTTTTCTAGAATTTAGAAGCACTTCCCTGTGAATTTATGACTCATTTTATTAAATGTATTGCTCTTCCATTCAGCTAACCTGAATCCGTCCTGTGCAGTGCACCTGGACTGTTTGCAGTGGGAATAATTGGGTGCGCCAGAAATGCAGACCCCGCTGCATGCACTGTGCATCTTTTTCTGTCTGAAACCTGATAAATCTCAGACTAATAAATGAAAAAAATACCTGAAAATTAAATGTATTATTTTTAATCTCAGATTAATAAATGAAAAAAATACCTGGAAATTAAATTTTGATATGCCAGTGCCTCATGCAGTGCCCAAGTCTGTCAGCTAAAGGCGACGAACTCTAAATATCTCTGTTAGCATCTCGCAGGTACAAATCTTTAAGGAGGCAGTTTGGGGAAAACACTGTTTTTAAAACACTAGTGTGTATTTTTGGTGTCTGGAAGAATTGCTTCCTTTCTCTGAGCCAAATCATATGAAATGCCACATAAGAGACCTTGGCTTGGCAGGGAGTCCAGGTGATAGGGATCAGCCACTCATTACCTTCACTGCCACACAACCCAAAGGCTCATTCTGCAGCCCCTCGAGGCAGGGGTCATGGGCAAGGCTGCCTTTTAAAGCATCTCCTGAAGGCTGAAGACTTAATCATAGTTCTTTCATGGCTACATGCCCAGTGTACACAACCACCACTGCTTGCCCCACGCCTAACAGACAATCTGTGTTTCCAGCAGCATTATCTCCAGAGCCCACCTCCTCCCTTACATGAGCACGCTTGCATCTGGTCAATATAAAGATTATATTGCTGCTTTTATGTAGATCCATGCAGTGCTTCCAGGCAGAGTTTCTCTGCACTTTTAGGCTTTGTAAACACAAACACATTGCAGAAAGGTATGTGAGTCACAGAACCGGTCTGCTTTGCTTGTTTGGAGTTTTATAACATCCCAAAAGCTGGCCAGCTAAAAATCCCTTTGGATGTTACTTGGATGAGTAGTTAAAACTTACCTAAGGGTAAGTCAGACTTGAAGCCTGTACACTTGAAAGTTGTGTGTTTTCCCCCAGAAAAATATTTAAGTCCAGTGAGGGGTATTGTCTGTGACTCACAAACCGTGCCTCCTTTCTGCCACAGAATCATAGAATGATAGAAAGGTTCGAAGGGTTTGAAATGGACCTTAAAGATCATCTTGTCCCAACCCCTGCCATGGCCTGGTCTCCCACTAGACCAGGTTGCTCAGAGCCACACCCAACCTGACCTTATATTGTGTTGGCCGGAGCAGCAGCGCCCCTAGGGATGAGCTGATCCTGCGCGTTACACACACAGATTCATTACTAATACCAAGAGCAGCTCGATTTTAAAATTCAGGAAAAGGTTGAAAATGTAAAAACTGCACTTGTTTTGGAATCTATAAAACTAGAAGTGATTTGGGAACTCTGAAACACATCATGGTTCACTTTGAAATGATGTCAAAATTTAAAAATATTTAGAAGAAAGGGTTTGTCAGACCTCTTTGCAAAAGTGCAAAAGCTACTTTAAAAGTTCTGAAGTAATAGGGAGAGTGTATATATATTTACTGGATGGAAAGTAGATCTCTGTAGAATTAGAAACACTCCTCCACAGACTCCTTTCAGAACATCTGATTTTATGTTATTTTGTGCCTACCACTTCCACTTACCATCCATTCAGTTAACACCTTTGTGTTTATCCATAAGTGCATACCCTACATCAATATTTCATTGATTACTTTGGGCACAACTTTTATGGGCTCCATGGCTTTAGTGTTTGGGAAATAAAAGGTAAATGAATAGATGGAAGCTTTCAACAGTTATGCCAGGACAATCTGCTGGACAAGCATTTTAGAAAGCTTTCATAGCACAGCAGCAATAAAGGAGACACATATTTAAATAATTGCATAATCTAAGCCGTGCTATGGAAAGCAAAGTTGGATAAAAATGATATGCACCACAGAAAAAACCCCTAATGATGATTTCCCACGAGCATAATGCAAGGAGTCCTTATGAGAACACGTATATAGTTCATAATTTTAGAGCGTGGCTTGAAATTAATCCTCGGTATTAGAAATGTGCTCTAAGTTAAACATAACTATGGTCAAATTACATTGTGAGAAGATTCCTTTAAATATCAATACCTGTCAATTTGCACTACTGGTTAAAGAGGAAAGATGCCTTGAGACTGGGGAGGCTTAGGACGCGGAGATGAAATTCCTGGCCCTGAAAAGAGCTGCTGTCACCTCAGGGTACTCATCTGATCTCACTTTTCCTTGGTTTCTAATTATAAAATGTAATCATTTTCTCTGCCTTGTCCTCCTTACCTATGTACATTGAAAGTATCTTCAGGTAGCACTTGTCTTCTGCTGTTAAATAGCCTTGTAAAATTAGGGGGGGGTTTAACTTCATTAAGGAAATACTGAATGTAAACAGCAACCCGATAAATAACAGAGCCAATGGTGATATGATATACACTGCTGTCACAGGGGATAGAGAGCCTCAGCATTACTGATGTATCTCTGCTGGCACTGAAAAGACCTTTGTTCCTGATGGAATGTGCAGCTGAATTCAGTCAAACTGCTCAGGCTTAATTACTCCTCATGGGTAAAGGCAGGAGAGTCTGCTCAATGGAAGAGTTACAGTTTGTTTTTCCCTCTGAGTTGCCCTCCCAGTTCATTTGTCATTCAGCATTTTGAGATTTATTTTACTTGTATTTAAATGAATGGATGGTAGATAGATTAAACATGTATGTAAGCATAATATAAATATAAATGAATATATAAATATATATAAAAATATAATTAATTGCAGTTTTAGTAAGAATTGGGATTAAGGGGAGATTATAGAAAATCATGTATTATTTACTCCCATATATCAGATAGCACATCAAAATTAATCAAAGTGCAGGATGGGACAAAAATTCAGTATAAGGCACAAAAAAAAAGGGGAGGAAAAAGTTGTTCTTTCTGGTAAAACCATTAGCTGCCTCTAAGACCCAAATCACTTCCTCCGTCAGCCTCTGGGTATGTTCTGTACAATTTCTCCGAGAGCATTCCTTCAAAGACACACACTGAGAATCCTTACATGGGAGAAACTGGAGTTTATGTAATCTTGGTTTCATTTTTGCTGTTTAGACAACCTGCCTCCTGTGTTCCAGGCCCCCTCCAGCCAGCTGCTGACATTTATTGGTGAGAATTTTGTTTACCAGCTAATAGCAGTGGATCCAGAAGGGTCAGCTGTGCTATTCATCTTGGAGGCTGGGCCACGGGATGCCAGGCTCTCTCCTGCTGGCCTTCTCCTCTGGAAAGTGGATTCAGAAGAAATGCAGACCTTTGAATTCACTGTGTCAGATGAATGCAATGCACAGAGCAGATACTCCGTTGAGGTAAGCGAAAGAACACTTTAAAGGAAAAACAAAACAAACCTGTTTGTCTTGTCAACATTACTGTGCAATTGTCATCATAGCTAATAATTTGTTACTGTCTTGAAAAGCAAGGCTTCAGCTATTTCCTCATAAGTGTATAATATCCAGCACAGCAATAATGATCAATTAATGGAATAAATATCTCTGAGAACATAGAAACTATATATACAGGGAACAAGAGAGAGTGCTATTGATTGCTGTTTGAAAGAACATTCTTGCAGAGCCTTTTAATGGTTCATTAATCTGCTTTAAAATTCACATTCTGCATCTGGATTGCACAAAAAAAGCATATAACATAAAAGACCAGGATTTAGCTATAAAAGGGAGATTATAACTCATTCTCAATGATATTTTTAGAGGATGTCTTGCTCTTATGTCATTACTCCACAGTCTAAGTTTCTTGGCAGAGCTTGTGCATGGCTTTGTCTTTATTGTAAAGGCTAACATTAATCCTCTGATCGGATGAGCTAATAAAGCAGGATGCAGACTCTTGACATAAGAACAGTTTTGTGAAGAAAATATTTTTATTCCCAGAGATTCCTATTTTTGCTCATTGAAACCACAAAATACCAATCTGCTGAACCCACAGAGCAGAGGGGAAACTGGAGACTAGATATAGTTTTAATGGAAATATTTCAAACTAGACCTGTGTTATCTAGGGGAGATAATGCAGAGCTTTGAATCCGTTGAAATGCAGTTCTTGTACATACGTAAAATACAACCATGGATCTCCCTTCCCTGAAGAGAGAGACCAGATAAGGAATGCCACAGTCATGTTCCTGCCTGGGAGCCATTTGTAATGTGAAAGAGGAAGGTGGGCAGGCAGGCAAAGAGAAAAGAGTTTTCCTTTCTTCTTTGAAGAATAAGGAACAAATTCTGCCCTCAGATATGATGTGAAAGCTGCTGTTACAGCAAATAAGGTTGAGATTTTTCCTTATAAGAAGTCAGAATGTGCCCCGAAATGATGAAAAAAGAGATCCCTTTGAAGTCGAGCTCTCAGTCAAATAAGTGCGCTGAGTATAGGGCCATCTATCTAGACAAAGGAAATTGGATAGAAATAAGTTTGCATAATACTGGATAACATGTTTGCAGTGCAAATCTCTCCCTTCCTAAAGGGTAACAATACACCTCTCAGCTGAGATTATTCACAGGAATCTTACCAGAATTCCCTTTTGCCTCCCCCAGGTTGGAGTGAAGCCCTGCAGCTGCCTCAGTGGTGGTACATGTGTCACCAATATCAAATACCCTCCAGGCCTTGGTGAATACCTGTGCTTATGTCCAAATGGATTTGATGGAGATTTCTGCCAGGAAGACACCAGGGACTGCAAATCAAACCCCTGTGGCAGCGGAACCTGCGTGGACAGCGTGGAGAGCTACTTTTGTAAATGCCCCCCCGGTTTGGGAGGTAACACCTCTCTGTTGGCATCCCTGGTTTAACTACAGGTGTATTGAGCTACAGGATTTTTGAGTGTGGCACGACCACAACATCTGCCAAATGGACTGCAAACATAATCCTGCTCTTCTGCTGCCATGGCTTAGTTTTAGACACAGAGAAAGTCCAAAAGCAGCTATCTAGTGATAAAGAAAAATTACCTAAAGCTCTGCTGTCCTGAAATGATCGCTCAAGGAGGATGTGAACCTCTGTTGCTTCCTGCTCATTTCCCATGGATTTGTCCATCCATGAGATGAGCTAGGAGAAGACTGAGTGAAAGAGAGAAAAGGCGAAGATCCAGGGCCCTTTTGCACTTGACAGGATTTCATTTAATTAAACTGAGGACAGAACTAGGATTAAATGGGGTTTTTTAGGTCTAGGAAGGAGAAGTAGAGATGGAAGACATGGAAAAATAAATTGTCCTTTAGTCCTGCCTGAAGCTTCATTAAACTTAAGCATTAGAAAATCACAAACCCATTGAGTTGTCAGACATGACGATGAAACGAAACCTAACCCTTGAAACTCTTCAAGGTCGGTGCCCTGGTTTCGGAATTCTGTCCAAGCCAAAACCAGAAGAGCTGGCCAAAATGTGATTTTAAGAAATGAAGGGAAGAAAGAGGATCACTCAACCCCCTGCTCTGTTCATATTCTCGAGACCCATAAGGTTGGCTGCTGTCAGTGTTATAGGTTTGAAAAATAAAGTAGAAGTAACATCAAATGTACATATTTATTACTCCTTATAGTGCATATATACAGAATAAACCTCATTTTTAAACGAAAGCAGTGAACAGATTTTACCCAGTGGGCAAGGTAACCTTCCTGCCTGTCAGCAGCTCGTGAAACCTTCATTGTTTTGGTCATGCAGGACTGCAAGCCCAGAGTTCATTTTTGTAAAATTCCAGCAGGAATGAAAAATAAAAATCATTCAGAAGTCCATAAAAATGGCCTAAAAGATCTGTGACACCTAATCTGTGTTGACTCTGGGTAATGCTACCTAATGGCCAAAGCCTGCTACTGTCCAAAGTTTTTATGCCACCACAGAGATTCCACTGAGGCAAGAACACACAACCCTAAGCATGGAGAATAAAGTTAAAAAGTAGAAGTTTGATCAAAATATAAAAATCCATAAGCCAACCAAACATATGCAGAGTGTCTTCAATGCCCTGGAAAGAACATTCCTATGAGCACAGGAAAAATTAGGGATTTTTAATTGTGTATTTTCTTAAACACTGAAGATATACAATGAGAAAAAGTATTGATTGCTTGTAAGGAAATGAATAAAAATCAATATAATTCCATGAGTTAATAACTTCAGTGGACCTGCTGTCCAGAGAGACAGGGGAACACGACACCTTTATGGCCAGAGAAACACCTTTAGTTCTTGCAAGTTAAATAACAGTGCAAGAGTCTTGCTGTTATTCCCTGCTCTTCCCAAAATGCCAAAACACAAGCAGCAAAAGAAAATAAAATAAGATATGATTGAGTGAAAAAGGAATACATCTCAAAGTTTTAATAGCAGGTGAAAAATTATAAGCAAGTGGAGCTGAAAGCCAGCTGGGAAGCAGATGATTTTACTTCAGGGCAGGTTCGGTGACAACAATAAAAGCTCATTCTTGATGCTGTGTTTATGCCTCAATTCCCCAGAAAACCATCAATAATATAATGAGAAGGCAATGCTATGCAGCTCAAGTGACAGCACCAGTTCACCATCAAATCTCTACAAATTACAGCAAACAGGCAGTAGAAACAAGAGGTGAGATTGTGAGAGCTTCCCAAACACCCCTGCAAGGGAAGCAGCCACTCAGGTGCATCCGTGTAAGGCTAAAATGTAAGAATGGGAACAAGGCAGGGAGAAAAGCCAGTAGAAAATCTGAGAGGAGGCTGACTCCAGAATTATTACTGGATCTCTGAGTGTTCAAAGCTCATTCATTTTTCATCTGCATTGTCAACAAGATAACAAGGATCCCTGTTGTTTATTCTTTTGGCCACAGAAAGCAAGAACATCACCCACCTGAGAACAGAACTCATACTTGAAAACCATCCCACTCACCAAATCATTATTTCTTTCCCCATATACCAGTGATTAGTACAAAGTTGGGGGTGGGATAGGGAGCAAGATGGAACAATAAATTTCATTTTATATTTCAGGAAACTGAAGAAACTCCCAGGATTTGTTAATGGTTTCTAATAACCATAGAGCCCCTAAATGAGATTTTTTCGTTCCTTTAGAGTCAACTTAATATAAACACAATCAAAAAATCTTTCTTTGCATCTGTAGGTGGTCAGCTCCTGTTGAGGCATGAAAGGACTTTATTTTCTCAGACAACTTCCCATGCAGGGACGGAAAAATATAGCTGGCACACAAACAGATGGTTCAGCCTTGGAACTTGAAGAACTTCTATTTCTATTAGTTTCATTTGTACTGTAGCAGTGCCAAGGCAGTTGAGACTCCCCTGTGCTGCAGTGCACTGGAGGTCATGCAAACAGAATAATTGACACTTCTTGGTGCAGACAGTTTTCTGTCCATTCCTGCTGCTCCTTCAGCATCATCCAGCCAAGTTTCAGTCTTTGCAAACATTTGTCCTTGGATTCATCAGTATTATCATTATGTCCAAATTGGTCAGACACTGTTTAAAACCAAATCTCTCTGTGTGAAAAGCAGTGCTTGCGTAGTTTCACCTTTACATCACAAAAATCGGCCAAGTGTCTGAATCTTAAAATGTATCTTGTTACTTAAGGTGTTTCTTTGCTTCTTGTAATGCCCTCATCTCTGAGATTTGAAACAATACTCTTTGCAGTGATATTAGAGTATTTAAAGGTGACAAGGAGAGTATGAGAGGGACCAAGGGAGAAGTGACTGTTGTCACTGAAACTGGAACTTTGTTCCTACTCTCGTTTTTTATAGTAGCATGTTTAGTCTTTGTATGATACTCAGAGAAAGAAAGTAATTACTAATCTAATCAGAGTGTAACTCATTCAATACGTTCCATAATGTGATGTCTAATAATTTCCCAATGCATCGCCAGAAATCAGCATCAGAGAAAAGCAGCCTGATGCCAGGAATGTGATAATTAAGTAATGAAATGTAAACAGTCAGCCAAAATATAACAAGGGAAGGAAACAGGTAAGCCTAGCCCTGCAACAGTGTCCAGTTTCAATAAATGGAGCAAGAAGCATGAAAACCAGAACAAATTAGCTTGAGATGGCACAGGGAAAGGGATGTGGCTTTCGTGCTGCTGTTCTTTGTTTCCTCAAGAAGAAGCAGGCATGGGAAGGTGATGTCACTGGCTTTTTAGGCAGCTCAATCTATAAAGAGATTTCAATTTGAGTTTTCTACATTGAGATGCCATTTTAACTTGAAAGGTCTAGTGGAAGCTGTCTGCAATGCTGAGGCAACGAGAGATCATGTTGTAAGAGTTCAATAATGCTCTGTTTTTATCATCCTGCAATTCATTCCACTCTGACAAATTTTTTCTCTGAAGGGAAAAAAAGAAGATTCCTTTATCCTTAGACCTTTTGTCACGATAAACCTGGAGATCTGATATGGAGCAAACCTTTCTGTACCTGTCTTGAGGCAGGTACCTGGATTGTCCAGAAGTTCTCCCAGTCTCCTTGTATATTCCTACAGGGACAAAGGGGATGCCCTAATAGAAGTGGTCTGGGCTGGTTTGTGACCTGCCCTCAGGGCTGGACATTGTGTGACCAGCAGTAGCCAGACAAGTTTGCCCAAGTGCACAGAGACAACAGCACCTGAAGCCTGAGGGAGTTTAAAACAAAATTATATTTGATAACTCTGCCTCCTTGCTGTTCAGATAGTAATTTTAACTTTTGGGTCACCCTCCCCTAGAGGTATTCACTAAATCACTCAAAATTATGAGTTTGAATACCAGGTGCTTCAAGAGATTTTTAAAACCCTCTTTCTAAAATCAGCAATAGTCAAGAGATTGTTTTGGATCCAGATCCTGTGTCAGCCTATCTTCTGAACACCAGTACTGTGGCTCAGTGACATTTTCAGAATGTTCAAATTTTGATTTTAAGTAGAAAAACTTGTTGTTTTTTTTTTTTAAATCTGATAATTTTGTAAGGTTCACCTTCAGCCAGACTCCATCAGGCTGATTCACAGTTACGTGGGGCTCACATGGAAATGGAAAACACAAGAGGTCAGTACATGGCTCCTCACCTCCTAAAGCCAAAACAGCGAAATTCATGGGCTTCTTCAGTATATGACAAAGATCTCACGTGAACACAACAACGAAAGCAGCAGCAAAGATGTGAAATGCAGGGGAAATATTAATTTCATTTATGTGAATTTTTATTTAACATGCACAGCTTTCCATGAGGAGCAGTCTCAAGTTCAGCACTTCTGGTGCCAATAACGACAGTAATAAACACTGTGATAAAAGCAGGTTTAAGTGAGACAGTGGGGAATTTGGCTGGAACATGAGTGACACACCTTGTAATGAGTTTGCAGCTGAGAAGTGAGCCTTTGTCTGCTTCAACATTTGAGCTGAAGTATAAACAGGGAATCTTTCCTGATTATTAACTTCCCCTTTGCTTTGCCACAGGGCTTACTTGTCAGGAAGACAAGAACGAATGTGAAGAGAGTCTTTGTTTTCCTGGAGTGTCTTGTATGAATACCTTTGGATCTTATGCATGTGGAATTTGCCCCAGTGGGATGGAGGGAAATGGTAAAACTTGCAAATGTAAGTGTTTTAAATGATTTATTTTAATAGATGGGGGGGGGGGAAATGGGTTCAATTCTACTACTATTATCCTTAATCGAGTACTTTGCCACTCATTTCGAGTACAGACACTTAAATGTACAAAACAGATTATTGTCATGTTATATTAATGTAGATATTTGCAAATTGCTCTGTTATTTTTCATTTTGGTAGAGAACGAACGCCACAGCATACAAAAAAGTACTTTCCAGATAGATAATTTGCCAAGGACATTGTACACATGCTCCACTGTTTCACTCCTAAATATACATCCATGAGTGAGTGTTTGGGGAGCATCCCCAGGGCTGATTTTGCTTTGGGTGACAGCTGGAGGGAGAGTAAGAGAAAGAAGGTCCCAGTGTCAATCCTTCCCATCCTTTCACCTCTGTTCCCAAGGTGTGTTTTCGTTAGAGGACACAGCCCACGGATGCTTGGCATGAAGTCATTGCTCAGATCCCAACTAGTGAAGAAAATGGCCATGAACAGTTTTAGATCTTGCTTTTGGAGCAAGACACTCTTTACTGGGGATCCTACAGTGACTTTGAGACCTTCCCAGTGCACTTGCCAGTCAGTGACACACGCTCTGCTTGGTTCAGTCACACAGACACAAGCTTTCTCCAAACCATTTTTTAACCGGAAGGAGATAGATCAACACTTGAGGACTTTTTATTTGTTTGTCAGTATTTCCAAAGAAATCCAAGAAGTGAAAGATACGGATATTTACTGTGCAGTCGTTAACATTTCCTCAAATTCACTATAGAAAGGAAAAAAAACATCCATTGTGAACAGACTGAGAGGTAACTGCACAGCCCTGGCACCAGCAGCACCGCCTTTGCCAGACTGACCAAACATCCCTTCAGTCCTATTGCCAAACATCTGTATATAAAGTTTTCTGTGCTGTATCATTTGGCTGCATTAGTTATTTCAAAGTGATTTTGCATCTGTTTCACAAATGCATATTTTAGTGGTTAATTTGACCCACGAAGGAAGGATGTACCAAACAATGTGCTTTTGAAAAATATAACATTTCTTGCTTTGCATTTTTTTAATTACAGAAAAAAAAGATCCATTTCTGAAGTGCACTTTTATTAGAAGGAATAAACCTGAGGGCTTATTTGTTCACCTAAGATAGGATAGAAATGATTATTTTTAGTTCTGATTCAGTGACTTAATATTCCTGCTCATACTTCCCTTGCTTAAGCAAGTATAAAGGGAAGGAGGGAGGGAGGACTGAAGTAGTTCTATAGCTCCTAAAGTGAGCAACGGCTCATTGCATTGTTTAATATACATAAAGAGTCAGAGTTTCAGGCTTTATTAGGAGTAGAGAATATTCAAGAGACCCAGGACAATAATTGTTTTACTTGCAACACTATCCACATAGACTTTATCCCTAATTCATTACCTTAAAATTATGCCGAAAATCACTTTTTTCAGAGCCTCCACCAATCGTTTTTCCTCATTGCATCCACATACACTTTTTAAGGGTATTTTGACACACACAAAGCTGGCAGCTGAACTCACTGAAGCCAACAAACACAGTCACCAGAGTTTAGAGAGAAGCTTTCAAGAAGAGGCAAGACTCAGAGCCCAGCACCCAGGTGAGGTGCAGCATCCCCACCCAAGGAGCAGGGCCGTCAGACTCTGTTTGACCTGAGGCTTTCCAAGTGCTCCAAGCCCAGTGAAACCTCACAGTGCACACTAACACTCCCGGATAAGCAAAGTTCAGAGAGCTTGGGCATAATAATTTTTCCTATACTTGGTTGAAGCTTTGCTGCGTGTCAGCAGCTGGACCCACCTGCTCTGCCTTTCTCTGCTTGTTGGCTTCCAGGGTGAACTTCTGCCAGGTTACCTGATTTGCTGTTGCTGTGGCTTTTTATCATCAATCACAGCTAAGCTCTAACACCTTGTTTCTTGCCTCTGTAATATTTTCCACAGCTGTGCTTGCTGCTGACGTTACAGAAGCTTTAAGCAATGGCAAAGGTGAATCGAACAGGACTAAGGTTAAGCAGCCACTGCAATCCTCAGAGGCAAAGGATTCTCCTGTAATTAAAAATTTTAACATAAGTGATAGACACGGTAGGTATACAAGGATATGAAATCTTTTTCATTTCGGGCAGTTTATGTGTTCAGAAATCATTAATTTTAACACCTTAACAGTAAATACAAACTAGCTGTCTACAATACAAGAAAATTTGAGTTAGAAATAAAAACCCTCTGAATACATCAGACTGTGAGTTGCTACTAAACAATTCGACATGGAAGGGAGGCAATACAACAGTAACAGAGTGGTCAGGCTTAATTAGAAATCATATCACTTCTGAGGTAGGACAAAACCACTCCAAATTTTAGTGATCAGTGGAAAGCAAGATGAGAAGAGTGGCAGCTTATGCCAGCTTGCCATAACCCAGTGACACTGGTGTTTTATTTCAGTATTCAGTGGGCAGCCACTGAATTAATACTGAGTTTTAAGCATAAGTGAAGATCATCTTGAGGAATGAACTTGCCTGTGGCAGTAGCTTTTCCCAGAGGTGCAGCACTGCAGCACCCCCTGACATGGGTGTGCACCTGCACGATGCTTGTGTTGGTCCTGCTCTAATGAGTGTTGCATGTTTAATTGATTTTTTAGTTAAAGCAGGCAGCAAAAAATTGAGATTGGTCACATCTGTTGTGTAGAGGCATATGTAAAATAACAGGTTTTTTCTCCTTACCCTCTTTTTTTTTAAATATCTGTACCAGGCCAGCCAACCCCTAAGCAGAACTTGCCTCCTGCGGGTATCCTATATCATAAAGCTGTAGGTAAAGTGCAAGAACAATGCAGAAAATACTTGAGAATTATGATGGAGACCTCACTGGAGGCAATTAAAAAAGATCTACAGCCATCATTAAGAGTGTATTCATCATCTGTTCTCTGTCTTGACACTGTTAAATACTTCACAGGCAGTTCATATACACTTGCTATTCAGTGACATCATAAGTGATAAAATATTATACACTACCAGAGTGTTAAATTTTGCACATTGTCCTAAAATAATTAAAGCAGTTTTCTGTAATACAAGGTTTGACACATTAAGGATGATTTCCAGATCAGAAACATATGTACTTCACAGTGTAATTTCAAAAGTAGGATATAGGTGTTGTAAGGTTTGATAATTACCTTCCAATTATAAAAGACAAAAAAGACGTCAAATAATACCTTTTCTCACTCAGTTAATCTTTCACTTATGCTGAAAATTACAGTTTCTATATTGTACATGATAAATGCCAAACAACTTCGAGTAATAAACTTGAAAACATGTAATTAGAGGACTAATAAATCTTGCTTTAATGAGAAACAGCTGTTCCATTACACTGTGCCTACAGGACATTCTCATGTTTGGCTCAAGGTTTGGGAACATTTTGCATTAATTAGACTTTTAAAAGAATAAAAGCAGTTATAAAGCTTTAGCTGGGCTCGGGCAGTCACTGCTAAATTTTAGATATGCATTTTATCTGAGAAATTATTAATAACATGCTTGAACTCCCTTTTCTTTGGCCGTGCAGCACCTGTGCCACACATCCCCACCTGCGCCAACAGGCCGTGTTTCCCTGGAGTGCTGTGTTTTGACAGGAAACCCCCCTACGTTGGGTACGTCTGTGGCCGGTGTCCAGCAGGGTTTTTTGGAAATGGCCGAACATGTACCAAAGTCCCCAGACCAGGTAATGTCTGTTTATTTAGAATTCTAAAAGGTTTTGCATAGAGAGGCTGTGAGAAAGTGTGAGCTAGCCCCGCATTACAACACACTGTACTCCGTAATCAAACACTGATGGCTGTGTTCTGTCACTCTCACCTGAGGAGCAGCTGGCAGGAATTATTTCAGGAATACCTGGCTCCATGAGTTGAAATCCAGTAGATTAACCACCTCATTTGCTGCTAGGGGGAACTCTTCACGACAGGACTTGCTCAATGGTATGAATCACCACATCTGTATTTCTGCCACAGCACTGGCACAGGACTTCAGAACATGTTTCCTCCTCAGTGAGATCAGAACATGACACATGCCAGTATCACTCAGCCCTCCTTTCCTAATTCTTCTGCTGCAAGGCATCTGTTCTGCAAGGTGACCTGTGAAGACAATAATGAAGTGTCATGCAGGAAAAACTATACCAAAAACTGAAGGCAACAGATAATTGAAGAATTTCTATAGTATTGTTCATAGCCTGAGCAATTGTCTTCCTTGGGGAGCTCTGAAACTCATCTCTTCTCATTAATCTCTGAGGACTGAAGAGAAGACCTCATTAAAAGAGGTCTTCTGCTGTGGTAAAAGAAAAGCTGGGTCCTGATCTCAGGCAGAAAGTGGCAGTGGCACAGCAACCACGGTCATCTGATCCTGCTCTCTCAGTGATATTCCCATCATTTAATGTATGGTTCTGTAGGGACAGTCTGGATGATTGTCCCCTTTTTATTGCACAGACTGCACTGCCAGGAGTACTGATGTTCATTCCTTAACAGCACTAATTGCTAGGTTAGGTTCCTTGGTTTGCTTCTAGAACTTTTTCCTAAGTATTCAAGACAGAGTGGCCTGAAACCTGTCAAATTGTCCGCTCACCTACACTAGACCAAATCCCCTTCACTTCCCATTCTGTATCCAAATCAGTGATTGTTACCTTGGTGTTATTTTTTAACGCACTCTATCAAAGTGGAAGCAGTTTTACTGCTTAGTGTGGGTATCATCCACTCTCTTTGAACTATAAATTGATTTTAGCCAGTTCTCAGAATCTAAAGGTCACAAAAATAAACCCAGTGTTTTTCTCTCCCTAGCAATGAGCATGTACAAAGTTTTACTTAATCTACCAGCATCACTAAGCCAGCTATTGACTCTTCTATAACTTGGGGAAGCTGTAAAAGCTGTTGAGGAAGAAAAAAAAATCATTGTGCATATAAATAACTTTTCTGTTATTGCCCAAAGCTGCGCCTTGTCATTAATGGGATAATGGGATACACATTGTGCACCCCAAAGGTCCTTTAAATGCTGTTGAGTAGAACAGGCATTCTACAGCTGTAGGTATTGGTACAGTAAATCAGGCACACTTACACTGTGCTTATATAAACATTAACCAATAAATTTGTCTGTGTTCTGGAAAGGGGAATGCAGAGAGTAGCTGCCATTTAGTGTGATTCATACCTGTCATATACAACTCCAGGCAAGATTTAAGAAATATCCCAGGTATCAGGATCTGAAACAAGTACATGCTTCCTTCCAAAGTGAGCTGTATATCAGAGGCAAGGGGATTGTTTCACATTTTTCTCTTGATTATGCAAACTGAGCCAGGACTTCATGCTGCAAATGATGCCAGCTCGAGCACTTTGCGAAGGGAATGAAGAGGAATTCTATTTTTTGTTCCAACAGAACCTTATACTCACTCCTGTGAATTATATCACAATATAAGCGATGAGAATCTTGTGCCTCAAGGTTAAACGAGAGTAGTCATTTGTTTTAATACTTAGAAATGAAAGCAATTGTTGCAGCTGTATGAGTGTCCTAATTTATGGCCAAAATGATGGGTAGTAGAAGCAGAACTATTGAATGGCATTGATGATTAAAAGAGATCAGACAAAAAAGAACTAACTTTCAATTAAATTTATGTACAGTTGTGGATTATGATTATTGTGAAATCCTCCCTGTTGGAATAATAGCTTCTCTCCCTTGTACCTTACGCCATCAGTCTTCAAATGAAACAGAACAAATCCTCTTCAGCATGCTACAGTGCTCGTGAAGGTACTGAGATTATGTGCCACTTCTTTCCAGCTCTAGTAATTTTAATCTAAAAATATTCCTGCTAATCCCTATTTTGTACTTTTATTGGCTGCTTTTGACATGAAATTATACTCAATTGCAGTGATTTAAGGATTAAAGGATAAATATTTCTTCATACTAAAACTGCAAAAATTACCCAACTGCCTTTGTAAGATGCTGAGGAGAAAAATATTCCAGAAGAAAATTGTTTCCTAAGTCAGTGTTTGATGAGCTGCACCCAAAAAGTCCTCCAATTTTGATTTATAATCAACAAAGTACCATTTCCTCAGCATTGATATGTGATGGGTATTCATCTCTTGAAGTGCTTGACTTACTGCAAACTATGTAACACTAAAAATAAGTTTCTGAGCTACATTTATCTGCTCTAACAACAACGCAGAGCCTCATTCTGTTCTCACTTACATATTTTACCTGGCTTATATCTGCAGTTTGTGCCACTTTAAACCAACCAGACTTGGTTGCAATTTTGCTTGAAGTACATCAGAACAGTCTTAAGGAAAAGCCAGTATGGAATTTCACATATAAAGGGAAATAATATTTTTTTTAAAAATCAGATTCTCCTGTCAGAAACAAAAAGCTATTTTTCTTCCTTTCAGGTCCATAAAGCAGGTATTCTACATTTATTTAAAAATTTACTAGTAGGGTCAAAAAGTCCCTTAAGTCTGCTGGCATTGCAATAAAGAGGAAAGCCTAAGGAATTTAAATCTGTCCAGGCTTCCCTGGGCACATTTCACTTTTGTATAAAATATCTGTTGCCTTTTTCCTAGAAGAGGCAGCTCTATTAAATCAAACCCTCCAGTATCGTTGGTCATATTCTTGGCACAAAGGAGATGAATATATCCTAATGGGGATGCTGGTGATGTTCCTGCACGCTGCAGTATCAGTTCTCGTCAGACGCTGTGGGTATTTCTCCAGACTGGCTTCATCACTCACAGTCACACAGATACCCATCTGTTTGCACTTTCTTTAGCAGGTTAGAGAGGTTGGTGTCATCACAAAGGATTTATTTTTTAACTATTAGTAAATCAGCAATTTCACTGGACAAAGCAGTGCCACATCCATCACCGATAAAAGATTGTTTGTTCAGAGCCAGCTCCTTCTGCCTCTCCTGGTTTAGGCAGCTGAGGATCAAGGGAGAGGGTGATTTTACGATCTCTGTAATCGATTTCTGCTTTTCCATTCTGAACACCACTGCAAGATCTCCTGTCATAGCAGTTAATTTGCAGTATTGTAGACATTTGGCACTTGCTATGCTTTTGCATGTGCAGCTATTTGTTATGTTTACCTGCTCTGTGCTTCACACTCCTCCGGTATCTGCACCGCGCGTCTGAATTCACTTTGATTTTACATCAGAGAGACCTCTGTCACCTTCTCATTTGCACCACTGTCAGATCAACATCAAGGTGTGGATTTAAAAGGAGAATAAAACGTTTTGAAGTAAAAGAACGTGCGTGTCTTTAAACACATACTGCTCAGTCGAACACCAGAGGAACATATTAACCTGAAACTTCACATTCTTAAATTTTAACTTGGAAATCACTTCTGTCGTTATTAGCACTCATCACTGATCACTATCCATGAAAAATAAATAACTCCAGTAAGAGCTTTGGTGGCCAACCCAAGGTTTCATGTCTGGAGCTAACTGCAGGAACAGGGACCTCTTACTGCCTGGAACCAATCAAATGATTTTGTTTCAAGAGATGACTGAAGAACGTAATACATTCCTTTCATCTTTTATCTAACAGAATTGATGAATTTGCATTAAAAAGATCAAGGCCCAGATTCCAGTTTCACTTACACCGGTGTAAATCATGTGACTCCACTGAACGGGTAGCATTACCCTAATGGACTGAGCTGAGCACGGTTCCTGGAAGACACAAAAAAACCCTGTTAAGGCAGGCACATCACACACAGGACTTTTAAACACGAGATCTGTGCGTACCAATAGGTGTAGATAAAAGGCAAACACTGTTCAGCATTCAGAGAGTGCTTTGCAAAGAGTAACTAGCCCATCCTGACATGGCTTATGCAGCGAGTTACAAGGCTTTCGTGAAGGCAGGGATGTAGATGCTGCAGCCATTAGCTGTGAAGTTGCCTGAGATCCTTGCAAAGACACAACAGAAATACTACACAAACAGTAAAGGATAGTGCTTTGCCTCTATGTGGTAACAGCTCTCAGCTCTGCTTGTGGGCTCCAAAATTGGGAAGCATTTAATCTCAGTGGCTTCCAGCTCCTAGCTCTGACTCAGGCCATGGAAACTCTGTCCAAAATTCATCTTTGGAATGCATGGTGGGAGTTGCAGAATGCATAGTGGGAGTTGCTGGTGCCTTTCATAAACACTGTTTCAGTGTTTCTAGCTGGTGTATTTCAGGACAAAATGTACGTGTTTTTCAGATGGACCAGTTATGGTGCGATGATGTCTCCTTCAAGGGATATGTGATGAAATGGCAGCTGGACTGGGGTTAGAATGCCACACAAAGACATTCCATATAAATTTGGTCTTATCAAAGAGTCAGTTTTGCAAATGGCATACCAGTAATCTTCACAGGAGGCCGGGATCAGCCTGGCATTTTGGACATAAGCTCTGACCCTTTCCTGCCCTCTGAGTCTGTAATTGCCACTGGAAATCCACTCCTGTACTTGTCAAGACTGAAAGGGAATCAGAGACAGTCTTTCTGATGTCTTTGTCCTCCTTAAGGATATCTCATAAAATATTAACTATTTTCAGAAAAATATCAAGAGACCTGTACAGTATATGCTATGACCCAAACATAACAATCAAAGTAGGCACAGTGGGAAGAATATGTTTAGATAATTTAAAAGAGAAATGGTCTCCAGCTTCACTGATCCATACACTCTGTCAATCCAGAACTTGTTAAGTGCTTCCAATACAGATGATATATTTAGGAAATGATGTAGCTCAGCAATAGAAGACCAATGAAGCCCAAGCCATAAAACCACTAGGGAAGAGGACTCAGCTATATGCCATGAATAATATTTACATTCAATCAGAATATCAAGTACAGATTACATTTCTCTCCTACCAAGAATGTGCCACCTTTTGCTTAAGCAATCACTGGGCCATCATGACTTTTAAGTGATAATAACAACTCAGTCTCCAACAAACAATCTGCACAGGATACAGGCTCAGTAGTTTTTTACATTGACAGACCAGAGCAAGATTATTTTCTCTTAGAATTTCCAGGCTCATTTAATCATCCAGCTATAATAACACACAGCTTTCAAAGGGAGCCACCCCTGTTTGCACAAATTTGACAAGATTGCTGTTTTGTTAGAGGCACTTAAAGGCCCCTTTAGAACTGGAAGTAACTCAGACCGGACCGATATCCTGGCCCCATTAAAGCAACACAGGAATTTTGCCACTAAGGGATAAAGCAAAGCAGGAGTTGATGAGAAAGGACTCATAAGCAACACAAAGCACAGCACAGTACAGGGGGGTAAAAACAGGTGTGAAATATGCAGACTTATCACTGCTCAGGACAAATATAGCACCAGTTCCTTAACACCTTGCTGGTTTTGAACAGGTACATAAAGGTATAGTAGCACCCACTTCGTAAGACTTGCTTGCAGAACCAGGGGATGTTCACTGCCAAATCAAGTGAATTTTGCCCCAAATATTACACGTCACATGAACAGGGTTGGTTCCTTCCTGAGGGGGTACAGCAACGGCCTATAGCCAAGACAATTGATCCTCTGGGGAGGAGGAGAAAATCATCACCCATGATAACATATTAGATTTGGAATTTCAGAGAATCAGAGTAACAATGGGAAGGGACCTCAAAAGATATCTGGTCCAACCTTTGTTTTCTCAGAGAGAACTAGCTAACTTCTTCTGTGACATAGCATCTGAAATCTTATTATTGAAATTCCTCGTCTTTTGTTTTCTAAATTAGGAAGAAACTATAGGTACTTGTCAACCTAATCAGTTGAAATTGTGGATAATTCCATAAAAGCATGATTTCACTGAGAGTATTTATCCATGCTTATATGATATTAAAAGAGATTCATTACTGGTTCCCAGTAAGGCATAGTTCATTTTGTGTCTTGGCTTTCATGTGTAAAATAACACAATTTTTATGTTTATAGCCCAAACCAACATAATTATTGTTTTAGACCATTTATTTCTTGAATTGAATAAAAGAAGAATTTCAGTAAAATATTCAAATTTAAGCTTATTTTTTTCTTTGAAGAAATGTTATGGCTTTTCTTTTGAAGAAATGAACTTTCTTTATAATCTATTATTACTGTTCTAAAGGATTCTACATAGATATTTCAGAGAATTAGACAGGGGTGCTTCAGAAACCATCTGCTTTAATTTAGCCTATTTTGTATATATCCATCAACCTGTTCGTGCCATGAGAGAGTCTGAAGGCCCATGAGGCATCATCAGATAAGAACACAGTTTCTATTAATTTTTCCATCTATCTCAGTACTGAGAAGTAAAATATACTGTCAATTCTTGAATAGAAAATATAATTTAGTTCCATGAACTCTATCTTAACACCACCTTTGTAGCTGCTGAAATAATGCAGTTTCAGGCTCCAATAATTGGAGGAGGCAGAACACAAAAGAGGAGAGGTAAAAGTTCAGGCCTGAAAGATGGACAAGGGATAATGAAAGGAAGGGTAATAAAACAGCTCCGAGAGGGATTAAGTGGGTGATCCAGGGTGTTTTGAAACACCACCACACATCTGCTTCCTGTTTTCTTATCTGGGTATTCAGAGAAAAGCACAGGAAGAGCACTTCTGAAAACAGCAGCAGAGAAGGGGTTAGACCCCAGGAATGTAAGGAGCACGGAAGGAGACCTGGCAACAAAGCAGAGAGAGGAGCACGGCTCCTGTGCAAGGGGTGAGAGCACATCAAACATTTCGAGTTTTTTTCCAACCCACAGGAGGGAAGTTTTCAGTTAAACCTTGAAATGAACTGGAACGTAGAAGATGTGTTTGAGAAAACATTGTTTGTAAAAACATAGCAGGTTTATAAACCTCCATAGGCAATCCAAAAAAAAGATACTGATAATGAAAATTGTTGATAGAAGGAAAAAAAACCCATGTGTGGGGAGCATGCTCATATCCTTGCAATCAGTAATTCTTGCACCATTTTAAAAACACTGTCTCTGGTGACCCTGGTGTTAAAATTTGTATTGAAAACGTACAGAAAAAAAATCACAAAAGAAATAAAGAAAATCCCCCAACAAACGGAGTCTGAAAACAAAGTGCTCAAAATACATTATTTTCCTCAAAGACCCGTTTTTCTGTCATTGTGTTCATCGCCATCCTGCGCTTTGCCTGTATATGATGTCTTGTCCCAAGAATCTTACCTGAAAAGCAATCCACATAACAGGGGGAAATGTCATGTATAAGGATAAATTTCATATTTAAAGCTGGTTTATCAGTTTCAGACTTGAGTGTCATTCTAGGACTCCAGCTCATGGCCTAATAGTACTGTCGTCTACCCAGGCTGCCAAAACAGGAGCTGATCATTTAAATCTATGAGAAATTTAGCTTACACAAATATAAACTAAGGCAGTATTAGTGCCCCAACTCTTTTTTCCTCTTAGTTTTTTCATTCATGCAATCTTCACAATTGCCCTTTAATTAATCTTCACAATCTCTTAGACTTCCCAAAAGGTTTTTTGTTTCTTAAAATCATAATGCTTTCTGTTGAAAAAGTTTTACGAATAGAAAAAGATTCCCTATTAAAAAAAGAGCTATACCTAAGCAAAATCTTTCTAATAATTGTTTTTGTATTTGCTCAGTATGAAATGGAAAATCTTTATGTATTCCTTGACATACCTTAGATAAGACTGCAAACTTTGTCATGTAGTAGATAAAATCATTTGTATTTTCATGAACGGTTTCTTTCCTGACCAGCCGTCTCAGAATCCCCATTTTCTTTAAAGACATCACTTAATGAATTGAGATGTCAGTTACATTGTTCTGAAAACCTTGAGGTGAATGAAATGCACAGCGATGCAAAAATTACAAATGACCTTTAATGTGACATAAGCAAACTCACTATCTCATACTGAGGTAGGATTTTCTTGTATACTCACACAGGTTTTCAACATCCCAGAACTGGAAAAAGACCTCCTTGATAGCAGAGCCTAGACCCCGTTCCATTTGTGGGAATCATTTGCTCTGAACACAGAGAGACTCATAAACAAGGCCTAGTGGGCAATCTGACTGAAGATCCCAGGCTTTTTCTCCTCCACAAAAGTGTTGTTTTAGAGCAGAATGACTTTGTATTTCATTGACACAAGACAAATTTGCCTTGCAAATTATGAATGGTGTTAGAGAATTGTGTATGTGCAGCTGCAGCCACACTGGCAAACAAGAGTCTGAAGCAGAGGAGTTGTTATAATCAGAAGTGGCTGAGTGATGCAGAGTCCACAGACTATTCCCTGTTGCTCATGATTTTGGTAGGTGAAGGGGAAGAAAATTGCTCACCAGACAACAACATCAGCGACACAATCTCATTTTCTACCAGGCTGAAAGAGCTCAGGGACAGTGAACTAGATGTTTACCTTTTAATTTCATCATTAAAGCATCGAGTGAGTAAATTTACCCATCACAGAAGTGGTTTGAGAGCACAAGGACTGAATTCTCCTGTACAGATGGATAGAGAGTCGTGTGACTGCTTTGCCCTGTGCTGAGCTGTGTGGATGTGAGGCACGCCAGGTTTACAACACATTTTACTTTCCAAATTTTTACATAAAAAATAGGTAAAGGATCATTAGGTCTAAAATTAAGCTCCTAATTTGCATTTAATGTAATGGTATAATCTAAATTTACACCAATATCCCAATCACAATGAGCCTTTGAAATGCTTTTGTTGCTACAAAAATAATCCTGGAAGTAACTCTTTGTAAAACTTGGGAGGTTGAAGCTGTATTTCACTTAAAGGTGGTGAGGAATTTATTCTGGGAGTTACTGCTTGTGATTGTAGGAGAAGGGAATTCTAACCAGTATCTAATGTGGGGAACTTCTGGATGCTTAAGAGGAAGGAAGGGAGAATCAAAATTATATTCCTGAATATTTAGGAGAGGGAAAACATTAGGGTATGCCTGGATGGCAAAACAAGAGATTTAGGAATTAAACACACTCTGACTAGAAAAGAAAGTAATGCCAGAACATAATAATATAAAAGAGGAGACTAAGAATTGATGAAAAAAACAGAATTTCCCTGGAGCATCCAATTGACAGCTTCTCGTTTCCCTTTTCTCACCACGTAAACACAGAAAAAAAAAATTAACATGGAAATATACAGAGGGAAATGGGAACATCCTTAGCACTCTGGTAACAAGACTTCTTAGACCAGTGTAATTTTTCTGTTCTCTCTTGACATTTTAAATAAGATTTATGTGCTGGTAGATGTTTCAAGTTTTAAATGATGACCCACACAGTGTAATATGTCAAAAGAGCATTTCTCTGCCAACATTCTTCTGAATGAGAAATGGGCTGGACAGCAGGTACTACTAAATGTTAATAGCTCTAAAACTACACAAATTGTAAATTTATTGAACTGTGTTAATAATGAATTCTTAAACTGTTCACAGAATTCTGAGAGAGTTGTACCTTGAGCAGAATTAAAGGTGCCCATAATCCTCTGAAGTGACAGGCAGAATTAGCCACAGCCAGAGGAGTTTGTAAAGGAGAAGGAACCAGTCTCCACCTGAAGATTAGACTGGTTTGGGGCATTTTATTAGATCAAAAGAGAGAGAAGCATGAGAGATTACATGGTGATGCTTACAGTGTCTCTCTCAAGTCACTATGTAAATAAAAAATTACACTCATATTTAAAACACAAAAGGTAAGTTTCTAACTCTGATAGCTTCAAAGAGAAGCATGGCAATGAAAAGGTGATAAATATTCATATCTGCAGGCAGGTTAAGCACGTGTTTGAGGTGTCAGCTGCCAGTTTTGGTCAGGATGGGGCTATCTCAAAGGCATGTGGCCTGGGAAGAACAGTGTGAAGGTGTGTAAGTCTAAGCCCAGCAAAGATGTGGGGGAACAACACCAAGGAATGTGATAACCAGCCTGGTGCACCCTGTTCTAGGCAGGGTGTGAAACGTGTGCTGCTTCACTAGGAACAGAAGTAGTTGGGGCCAGAAGGGTATGTGACTTCTCTTAATTCAAATCTGGATCTGGTCTTGTTCTGAAAGACTCTAAATGCAAAACAAACAAACAAACAAACCATAAACTCAGAGGAGAAAAACTAGATTGGATTTCTTTTCTGTTTAAAAAGGTTGATATCTCACCCTGGATTTCAGAGGTGTTGAATACCTTCTCTGTGAAAGGCTGTTTTCACCAGCTTAAGTAGTCATTTTATTCCCTTCGGAATGAACTTGATCCTCTTCAAGGATCTTTTATAGCGAACTACTTTTATAGTAGTTCACTATAAAATGGAATTCAAGTGAGAGAAGAAGTCAGAATTTGCTGTGCCTTAGGCACACCATGATGGCATTGGCAAACCAGGGACTGGTTGTGACAGATCTGATTTGTGAGCTTAGTGTGAAACCCTGGGAGAACCAGAGGCTGGAGGGTCTCAGGCGGCGCCACATGGATGCAAAGTGTCCTGGTGTCGAGTTGGATGAGGGATGTTAAACCTATGTCTCGGAAATTTGCCCTCTGTCACCCTTGCTCTAATCTCCCCCAGACAGGGACGACAGAAGAATCTGTCTTTTTGGGACCTGATCCATATGGGAATGATGCTCTGCTTACAGTGGGGCAGCCCATCAGTAAGAACAGAGGTCCTGCCATGCACAGCTGGAGCAGAGCAGCGGCGTCCCGGTCTCTTATCTACCTCTGTGAAAAATAAACTCAATTATTCCACTGCTGCACATCGCCCCATTAGTATGGGCAGAAATACTGACAGGTAGGGAAAGCCTGGGTCTGTTTCGTCGGATAACCTTGAGCACTTCGCCTTGTAGGGTTTTTTGAGGGATTTCACCCACTCCAATATGTAATCATATGCTGGCAGAGCAGGGAGAAGCAGATTCACACACTCACAGTTTGCATTGATGATGGGTCATACATTTGAAGATATTGATCAACAGCAAGGAAAATAAATTGAAATAATGCAGGATTTGAGAAAGCTGCTGACTACAGACAACTGAGTCTGAATTGTTTTGGTTTGTTTTCTTTATTTTAGCTTATTTAGATATTTGCAAGGCTGCAGAAAGAAATGTTCGGGTATTCCAGAAAAAGTCTGTTGTGTTCTTATCTGAACTAAATTGCACACTATCAATATAAGCAAAACTCTGAAACAATGAAAGCTGAGAGGACACTCTGGTCGCCACATTTGAACGACACCAACACCTTATGAAGTTTAGTCACCTCTACAGAGTGAGGCTGAGGGACGTTGATCAGTACATGTAATAATGAACAACCAAAAAAATGTGTCACTACTCTTCACTTGTAGCATTTGAGACATAAAAATTACCTTATCACAGAAATTCTCCAACAATGTGCTCCCCCTTACAGGGAAAGATTAAGCTTATTTGAAGGATGGGTATCTCACCTCTATCATCTGCTAAAGAAATAAAAGATTCCCCTTTCTCAGGTAGTCAGTCTGATCTCCTTACTAGTCACTCAAATTTAATTAGGAGGAAAACCCATTTAATTATGACACAGTGGAAGGAGCTCAAAGCTATAATCAGGGTTCATTTTGGAAATTTGTCAGAGAGGTCATTCAGCCCTTCACTGTCATTCCTGTTGATTTCTGGTCCCTGAATCAAATTTTCTAAGGGCTGTAATGATCATCTATTACTGATAATTTTCTATGGAGATATTTCTTTCATCTTTCTCTCATTCATTCATTTTTAAACATCCTTTGACTTCTCCTATCCTCACATGTTCCTTTTGCTGGTGTCCTCCTGCTTCATCATCTCATTTCTCCAAGTCTGTGTCCCTCATCATTCACCAGACTTACTTTGGACACTGAAATCCATGTATTTGCCTTCTGCTCTGCTAAATACTGCATATTTACCTACTGATGGCCATAGCTCGATCCGGTACCATTGTAAATCTCCAAAACTTTGGGCTTCAGGGCAATAGAAACTCATCAGCTGCCAGCAGAATGACACTGTTTATCAGCCAAATAAACACTGCTTTGGCTGCCAGGATTTGCCTTGGTCCAGTCAATGCCCTAACTTTCATCTGACCCTTGCCAAGCATCCGAATCTCTTTCCTTGCTAACTATGGTTAAGATCTCCATCAATGGGAGTTTTTAAAAGTGATTAATCTTTCTATGTAAAAGAAAGAAGTGCATCCTGCATGGGGTTAACCCCAGAACCAAGTAAGGGTTTTTGTTCAGGATCCAATATATTCCATATCCTACAGAGTGAGTATGCCAGAACCAGTTAAAAATAGCCTCTTCCATTCATTAGCGTCAGCAGATGGCCATTAATCTTCCTGAAAGTATTGATTCAAACTACTCGTCTCCACTTTCAAGGCCCTTCACAGAGTCCACTCTGCCCATCTATCATCCCTCCTTACACAGCTGAAAAGGTGGCTGGCTTTGGGAAAAGAGGGTGACAGTAACAAACCGGCCGCCCTCCCTCACACGCTGCCCCTCACGTCTGGAGGGAGCTGTACACAGCACCAACAAAGCTCTTCCATTTGTCTCCTTTAAATGCTTTCCTAAAACTTCCCTTTTCCATTACGGCTGGAGAAGCATTCCAGAGTCACCCACTGGTGTGAGGGCACCGGAGCCTCTCCAGGGCACAATCTTGCCAAGGACAATGTTAACACTGTGTGGTTCTCCATCTCCAGTGTCTGTCTGTGCCAAACTGCAATATCCTGGCTCCTTGACTCTGGAATCCAGACTCTCTGAGTTATGTCCTGCAGAGCACTTCCCAGCACAGCATTGCAGTATAGGCAGGTGATAAGAAGCAAGTCTTGGCTCAGGAAGCCAAGAACTGGAAGGTTCACCACAAAAAAGGTGCACAGTACCAAAACCTCACGGACTACTGCAAGCCAAAATTAGTAAACCAGCATAAGGAAGTGTTTTTGCTTGGCTGCAATTTAATCCCTGCATGTCAGCCCAGTGCTGCACCTCAAATAATGCCTGAGCTTCCCTGAGACTTGTTACCAAAAATATATTTCATCTGGTTCATGAATGCCACCCTTTAAGTGGCAGTTTTAAGTCAACACGGCAGCTATCTGCACATCAGCGCTGGTGTCACCCACAGCAGACAGCCCCAAGTCATTTCTGAGCCAGTTGGCATAAACCTTCCCTTAGCATATTCGAAAATTAAAATTAACCCTTTTACTTCTAGAATTGGTGTTCCGTTTTTTGTTCCAAACCCAAATGTTCACTGTGGTTCCCTTAAGCTCTAGACTAGCAAATTTAGCTAATGTATATCTTTTCTTCTGCCCTAGTTTCAAGATCTTCCCAAAGCCACGTGGATTTTCCTGGAAGAAATATTGAAGATGCTAGAGGTTCTCGCCAAGAAGATGTATCTAAGACATCAAGAAATGTGTTTTCCTTTCTTTCCCAAACCCAGATTCCAAGACAGGATATTACATTCTTTTTGGAAAGAAATCCCACAGTCATTCACACTCCATCCTTTACACTGCAGAGGAAGACCTCCCAAGCTCAGATGCCGCCAGAAAAACAACCTGGTATGGAGCTCACAGCACCTGAGAAACAACCTTTTCTTGAGAAAAGAAGTGACACACACATCCCCCTTCTGCACGAGGAGCCAGAGCCCAGAGCGCCAGGTGTCAGTGTGACCTCCCACACCCCTCTGCATTTTAAGCAGCACAAAGCAGATACAGCACGGCCTGTTCCTCCTCATCCCAGCACAAATGCAGGTTCATTCTCTGCAAGGTCACACGCTGTTCAGCAGACTCGTTCCAGATATGGTTATTTTCCCAGGAAATGGCCTGGTCGAGTCACAGTCTTGAGGAATAAACTACCCCAGGGTTTCCCAACAGAGCAGCCCAGAGCATCTCCTTTGGCAACGCACCTGCCCTCCCCTCACCACGGATCAGGTTCTTCCCTTGAGGCTGCTTCCCGAAATGTTGGTGTCCCAGCAGGGTCTGCTCCCAGAGCAAGGCTTCCAGCACAGACCACAGCAGCCAGGAGATTGTTCAGCAGAGCAATGGATGGTGTGGAAGTGCCAAAAAGCAGCGGTGGGGTGCACCACAGAGCGGTGTGTGCTGATCTGCTGTGTTTCACGGGTGTGCAGTGCGAGCCAGCTGAAGATGGAGAGTTTAAATGTGGTCCTTGTCCCCCTGGATACAGCGGTGATGGAATTACATGTGAAGGTAAGGGAGAAAATCCTCTTTAAAACACTCTTATAACCCAAGTCTAATAATTCTCCAAAGTAAAAATTAACTTTTATTGTAAACTTGGAGATGTTTGTGGCTGGGACCATTTTGTTTCCAAAACCAATTATATTTCAAAATAATAAATAAAACCTATAACTTTGAAGCAACTCTTTCTGCTTACAAAAATGACATATTTATTTGATACCATCTAATCTGTTAAAACCAGGGACAGATTGTGATCTTGCTTAATGCCAGATTCATTCTACTGAAGTCAACACATTCAAAACCATATAAAATTTCTGTGAGAAAGAGTAAAATTGATTCTACTTCTCTTTACTACATATTCTAAGAAAAACTAATTTTTCTAATACCTTAAAAATTACTTGTAAATATCTACCTAATATCTTAAATGCAAAACTGAACTTGGCATCTGAAATGTGTAACACCAGAAGGGTTTTCACAATGTATTGAGTTATTTATTAGGCACCTGAGAATCCCTCCATAAAACAATAGGATTATGCACTTTGGTGAAGCAATGAATTCCCTGACTTTGCTATCATTAATCTCACCTTTTGCTGACATCCCCCTGGTAAGTTGATAACTTAACTGGCCTTCCACCACACAAAGCAAAAGTATTTGTATCATTTATTTCCCTCTTTTTCTCATCTGGTCTCTCATCCTTCATGCACAGAGCAGGGAGGTACAGCCACGATGTACTGGGAAGGACCTTGCAGGGATTCCTTGCTGTAAGCCAGGCTTTGTGGGGGTGTGAAGCCCCCAGCACTGCTGCAGCCCTCTGAGCTCAGAGCACTGCTGGGGATATAGTACAAAATGTGCAAGAAAAGGTTACTCAGGCACTTTAATTTTTTGCCTATTTGCACATTTCTGAAACGCCCNCAAAATGTGCAAGAAAAGGTTACTATAATCTCAGGCACTTTTCTGAAACGCCTCTCCTAAAGGATTTAGGGTTGCTTGGCACAAAGGAGTCTGTCTTTGACCTCTTTTTTACACCTGGAGGTGGAAAAGTACCAAAGAGGTTCTGGTACTGGGAAGCTCAAAGCAATTCTGGCCACAGAAAGGCCTCCTCTCGAAGACCAGGCCCATGTACGTGTGAATATTTACAGCTATGGACGTAAGGCTCCTGTGTGTTTAGCAGGCCCATCAGTATATTCCTTAAAACATAAATCTGCCTTAAAATATAAATCTGCCTCTGCCTTTTACTTGCAAGATGTTTTCTTCAATCACTGCTATTACTGAAGATCCCCCTGGAGAGTCCTTAGGATGAAATACTTTATTACCAACATCATTCTGCGCCTTGGGGCTTGACGACATGATACACAAGCATCCCTTTTTTGTCTCTTGTCACTGACCATGACACCTGACTCAAAAATTAACCTCTCCCTTCCCTCCTCTGCTCCATCCCGAGCCCCCCTGCACACCTGCACCCTGGAGCACAGCCAGCGCTGTGAACAGCACCCATTGTGCCTCCAGCCGTGGATGTCTCTTCCCACGTCAGATGCAGGTGATTCCTCATGACAGATGAGGCTGAAAAATGAGGGTAATTTCTTGGATTAAGGCCTGTCATAACCTCAGCTATCAGCACCTTGCGATGCCCACACAGCTACACCGACTCCCCTCAAGACAGGAGGGCCCTCTAAGAACAGGAGGCACAAATGTTGGGCAAAAAATCAAAGCTTGGATGAGACCAACATTTGAAAAATCTCCAGGCTTCAACACAACGTCTTTGGCAAGTGAGCAAAAATGTCAAGAGACTCAGACACTATTGATAGTCCTCACCATCTTATTTCATATCAAAATTCAACGAGATAAAAAGAACCAGCCCGCTGATAGCAAGTTTTAATACCTTTGGATCTTGAGGGGATGTGACCTTTATTTAATGAGAATGTCTGAAAATAATCTAAAATAAGAAGTACTTTACCAAGTGGTATATATTTTGTGATAAAATGCAATTTTTTTCCCCCCAAATGCACAGATTCAAAATCAGGCTTGGAGGACTAGTAGGAAAAAAACATAAGCAGCATCCTGAAAATGAATTTCTTTTCTAAAGTCTATCACAACACATTTTATATCTTTAATATTATTATCCCTCTGGACAAGCCCCTCACTCTCCCTGTCATGGTTAAGTTGGAAGTCCTCTCCCTCTGCTTTGTACTCCTGCCCTGGGGGTCACAGACTCACAGGACCACAGGATGGAAGAGACCCCTGGGGATCATCAGGTGTAACCTCCTACCTTCTTTTAGAAGAACACAGATAAATGTCAGTGTATTTGGCTCACATTCAGACATCTAAACTGAGATATTTTCAGATGATTTTAGCAATTTCCAACTGGATCACTCCCTTCACTACTGACATCTGTG
Source organism: Gymnorhina tibicen (assembly GCA_013399875.1). Classification (NCBI taxonomy): domain Eukaryota; kingdom Metazoa; phylum Chordata; class Aves; order Passeriformes; family Artamidae; genus Gymnorhina; species Gymnorhina tibicen. The sequence goes on along the minus strand of VXAZ01005100.1, from coordinate 3,945,036 downwards.
TTGTCTGTCAGAAGCAGAATCCTGCTTTTGCTCCTCCTGCTTTGGCATAATAAGAATTAGAGATTATTAATTCTTTTCCTTCTCTCAGCAGCTATGCACGCTGCAGGTGAGGGGAGATGAAGCTCTTCCTCAAGGCTCTACAGCTCTTTCCCCTTCCTAATGCTGAGACTTCACAACCAAACAGGCCAGCTTTAAAAGCTTCATTTCAGTGTTTTGGAGACAGTCAGCATCACCTGCACAAAAATAATATAAGTAGGGGAGGTAAGGCCTGCTGTAGTCCACTGGATTTTCCCACATTTTCTCTTGCAGAGGAAACTCTGTGGTATTTATGGAGTGAGCTTAGCCAAGCATTCCTCTGGTGATGAGGGAGGTTGCTAAATACCTGATTTTCACTCTGAGTGCCATTTCCAAGGATATATGCAGTGAAAACCAATGCATTGTTACAGTCTCCTTCCAGCAGTTTTCGGGACAGCACGAGTCACCTGCCAAAGAGCACTGCAGGAGCGTCAGAGCACGAACAGACCTTTACACATTTCAGCTCCGTGTGCCAGTTGAGTAAAAACCCAGCACTGTAATAACGCAGAACGAGCCCAAACAGGATTGTTGTCAGGGCGTTTCTGACCTTTTTGTCTGGTGTGTTACGAGGGGCACATGTTCTGCAGCGATTTGTAACATCTGGGGCTAATGCTCTGAAATATTTGTTAGTGTTGGTAGTCACCCTAGAGCAGTTCCTAGTCATCCTGCCTCTGTTCCCCCCCGCTCTACCACAGGGGCACAGGCTGTCACTTGCAAAGATGCTGCAGCCACTGGACAAGGAAAAGGGAAAAAATGCTGTCATTTCCCTGGGCTCAGTTCATCCACCAGGGTCTGTGCACTGCCTGAGAGCAGCTGTTGTACTCCTGCAGCTCCTTAGGCTGCCCTAAGGTGGAACACTTCCTTTCCATTGACAACAGGATTAAACTTAATGAAAAATTCTGCTTTGGGTATCATTGTTGTGCTTCTTTCTGAGACCTAGACCCAAAACTGATGAAACGTAAGAATTTAAGCCAAATTTCTGGTCATTCCTTTTTTTTTGTTTCCCTAACTCCAAGCTCCTTTGATAGGGAGTGTCTGGTCACTAAACTTGTACCATTAAAAAGTCAGTCTCCTTTTCATAGAATACAGACAATTATTTAAAACCATTTTGGATTAGGTTGACAGTTAAGGACTGGTATCTTTCTGGGATTTTAGCAGTCATGAAAGAACCTCAGCATTCTTATCGAAGACAAAGTTATAATACTTTAGAAAAATATCCTTAAGAGGGTGAAGTCAGTAAAACTCTGGAATATTTTATTGGTTTTGCACGGTATTTTCTAAGAGAAGGGGAAGTCTAGAACAGCTGGAGTCATGCTTTCTGCTCAAGAGTTAAAAGCACAGCATTGCCTTGACATTGCAAAACCACTTTTCAAAGCAAACAATTTTCAAAATAACAGGAGAGATGGAGTAGTTGGGAAAGCATTATGACCGCACATGTACAGCTGGATGAAACGAGGAGAAAATTCGAGTAGCTCACAATCATTTCTTCTGACATTTTACCAAAAAGATCAAAAAGATCTACCATATCAGAACAAAAGTCCTTCCTCTATCTCCAAGAGCTGCCAGCTGCGTTTGTCTGGCACTGTGTGGGAAAGGTATAGGGATACTGTGGGGAATAGCTTTTCAGAAGTCATGGATCATGTGCTCCAAAACGCCAAGGCGATGCCTTTGAATATTACCCTGTCCACCCCTTCCAGGCCACTTCTGATTTCACAGTTTTCTATCCTAAAGTCATGCCTTTCCCAAAGACCTGATATATTCATTTGTTCTTTGTACAAAAGCTCTTCTATAACTTTGTTTATTTATCCTTGCTTCTTTTTCTGCATCTTTTCCACTTTTATTGCAGCTTTTCTGAGCTGAGGGATCAGACCTGCCCATGGTATTTAAGATGGAGCTCAGCACAGATACAGACCATAATGAAGTCTAGCATTTTGTGTTCTGCTCCTTTCTTAACAATTCCTAACACTTTATTTGCGTTTTTTTGACTGCAGATGAGCACTCAGCTGACATTCCACAATACAGAATCCGTCAGTGCAACCTAACCAGCACTGTTGTCTGCATTTGTATTCCCAATTTATTTAGTCAAATTTCTCTTGTTAATATTCCAGTAGCTATGATGGACATTTCTCTCACAACTGGGCTCCAGACTGCTGGACTATTTAAATATGCAATGAGTTAATTGAATTGCAGTAACACATGCTTTAATCCTATGCTTCATTTCATTTATCTGTGTATCTCACATGCGAAAAAAGTGTTTCAGTCCACGACTTTTCAAAAGAAAAAACAATAACCTAGGAACTTTCTTTTCCCTTTTTTCATCCCCGCCTTGTGCTGAACATATTAAAACTTCAAGTGCACATTTAGGAAGTTAGGTTAATGTATTTTTGAAAGGAAATAAATAATGTACAATGAAACAAGGTAGACTACGCTCCCTCCAGTGAAGCCTGTCCTGATCTGACTGTTGTGCAAAATTTTAAGCAGGCAGTGTTCTCCCAGCTCCAAGCCTGGCTTTATTTGCACAGACCCAGGGCCTCACGTGTGGATGGCACAGGGAGTTACTCACTGTGGAGGTGCTGAGCAATAACTCTGTCCTGGAAGACATTTGCTGATTAGGCTATGGAAAATGAGGGAAACAACACAGCATCTGGTATTCCTGAGTGCTCCCGAAGTTATTGCAGAGAAACTTACAAAAACTCTATGATCTCATTTTAATGGAAAACAGAAGTTTGGGGATATTTCCCAAAAAGCCTTTTCAAAGAAAACAATAATGCACTTCTCCATTTTCACCTCCAGATTTTAAATTGTAAACATAAACATACGTACACTTGACAGCAAGACTGACCATTTGCAGCAATGTTTGCCTCTTTACTGTTATTTTTTCCTATCCAAAACCGCTTAGTATAAAAACACCGCAATACCTTTCTACAATTTAGCAAATGCTCGTGGAAAAAAAATATTTATTCCAGAAGATGAGAGATAGAAGTTTGGGAGAAGAATTTGACACAAGCAGTATATTTCTATTACAGTGGGAAATGATTTTAAGTGAATATTACTCTCGCGCTCACAGAGCAGCCAGTGTTCAGTTTTTATCTTTTGCCATTCACCAGTAATAGAACAGTTTTAAACATTCCACTATTAAATGTCACCGTAAGAGCTAAATGTTTTCATATCCAAAATACCATGTTCTTTTCTGACAGTTCAGATGCATCTTGGAATGTGCAAAGGCCAGATGGAAAGTGTTCTATTCACACGGACACACTTGCTTTAAGTGCTACACACAAACCACGCTGAAATAAAGCGTAATGTGCTTGAATGTCACCGTGCTTGGCACAGCACTTAGGCACCTGGAGGCTTTATGCAACCATCATCCTACAGGAAAGGCAATCACATTTAATGTACTTTAAAAAGAGTGGTACATTTTTCCCCAGGTTTTGTGCTCCCCTTATCTCCACACAGACGTTATTAACCAATTCTACCTGCTTTTAACATCTAATTGCAAAGAAATCGCTGTCCCAAGTTGCTCCAAGCCCCATCCAACCTGGTCTTGGACACTTCCAAAGATGGAGCAGCCACAGCTTCTCTGGGCAACCTGTGCCAATGCCTCACCTTCTTCACATCTAGTAATTTTTTCCTAATATCTAATCTAAACTTATCCAAATCTATTTAGTTGTCCAGACAATGATGACTTGGCTTTATCCTCTTTTTTTTTTTCACAGATGTACACTTAGAATTCCATCTAAGCACATGTTAATTTGCAAATGTTTAAACCTTATAACCCACCCAATCAAAACTGAATTTAGCTTAATGACATTCCAGCAGATACAGTATGGATCTAAAATACACCTTGTAAGTTTTCTGTTCTCAGGCAGGTCAAATCCTAAAGTTATATAATATAGCATTGAAAATTTCGCACTTAAATACCAAATATATTTCTTCAATGCTATTTGTGTCAAAATGGTTTATTTTAAATCATTTTCTTGGAGCTTGTCTGCAATTGGAAAATGTGTGAGGGCTTTCATTATTTTTTTGGGTATCAAAGTTCATATTCCATGGCTTGGTGATAATCACAAGAGGTGAGGAGGTCTTCACCACAACAACGGCGTTTAAATTATGTGGTGCTCCAAGAATTTGTCCTTCATTTAGCTTTCCATTTCCATAGCCCATTTTCCAGCTTTAAGAACAAAATGTGGTGCATTAAGGTTCTCTTCCCTTGTAACAATACTTAAAATGAAAGATGCTTTGTTTCAGGTCTCGTTAGCTTCATTTCGCATTTTCCGTGGAATAACCTTGCCTATCTTCATATCCCTCACAAAATACGAAACTCTGCCAGTGAAGTGAGCCAAAGTACAACATTTTTCTCTGTATTCACTTCCCACACACACGGGAAGATATTTTTCATTCTGGTAGGTGAGGTGCCTTTTATTTCCCAGAGGCATGAGAGCCCTGTGACACACGTGTCTTGCTCTGCTCCTGCCACTGAGCTTCTCCTTTCAGTGTCAGTGGTCATCCTGTCCCTTCAGTGACCATTTTGTCCCTTCAGTGACCATTTTGTCCCTTCAGTGATCTCCCTCCTCCTCTCTTGAGTTTGCCATACACAATTGCCTCTTATTAGAGGGTTACAAACAGAAGTGTCAGGTACCTGCCTTAGATCTTAGGTTTAAGGGGCCAAACCTTCCAGTATCCATGTACAATAAAATTTTTAGGTTCATAATGATCAACATTTAAAAAACAAGCACGCCTTCAGCAAATAGCCTGTTTCAGGAGCTGCAGTCGTTTCCACACTCATCCTCTTTATTCCACAGAATCACTCTGCATACTGCAATAAGTCGAGAAACCTTCATCTAATTTGCTGCTTTGTCTGCAGAGCTCATTTTACTCATTAAATATTAATTTTTTAGCTTAAATTATTTTTCTGACAAATCCACATACAACTCTCTTCTATAAGGAAGAAGCACTTAATCCCTGCCTTATTGTGAGTTCTGACACCTGTTAAGGCTTACTGACTGTCCACAAGGCAAGTTTGTAGAGAGGGGTGGGTAAGGTCTTGAGTATTAACTGCGTTTTTACTTCATCCATCCCTAGCCTTCAAAAGTATGTACTTCAAAATGTGCATGCTCAGAAGTTAAATATGATTATGTTGAAACCACTCCCTTGCAGACTTTATACAGCTGCTCATTAGTGCTGTATCGCTAATGTGATACCTACTGCTCTCCTGCAGTGTTTTCCTCAGCCAAATTACTTGCTGGATTAATAGAATGGGACGGGGGAAGAAGTAACCTGTGCTGTTCCCGTAACCAGAGAGAATGTAACATCTGAACTGCATTTTTTTTCCCTCATGTTTCGCTCTCGCAGCGCAGTGTGAGCCGCCGTGTGAGCATGGAGGAACGTGCCTGCCTCACAACACTTGTTCTTGTGCTTATGGATTTGTGGGGCCTCGCTGTGAAACCAGTGCGTATGAACTCACCAGAGGCTTTCTTCATTACATGTTTCAATTAGCGGAAAATTACAAGATTTCCAAAAAAAAAAATACCAAATACATTTTTTTCTTTTTTTCTTTCCTGTATTTCCCCTTAAAATGCTTATTGAACACAAAGGATAACACGTTGAAGTAATACAGTAGCTATTTTAGAGCACATATTTACCAGCAGCATAGTTTTATTATGCAAAAATATGCACATCTAAATCAACATTCTGTACGTAGAATTGCTTCTGGAAAAACAAAGAAAAAAAGAATTTAAAAAGTGCATGTTATTTATAGAAATATTTACGAAATTTAAAATTGCATGTGAATGTAATAATGCTAATTTTGAGAACACAAACTACCAGCCATACCTATTAGGAGTCATGTTACACTGCAATACAAGTTAAAAAAGAGTTTCAATACAGACAATACCTGAAAATCAGCCTTCAAACCCTTCTATATCAGCAAAACACATCACTACAGTCCTTGCTGCTTATTTAAATATCAGGTTGCCCTTGAGAGGAATATAATTTTATCCATGAAGCCTAGTAGCTGGAATACTTAAAAAGCAAAGAACTTTCAGTGTATGGCTTCTAATAGAGAAAGCAAACCAAAGAAAGGGACAGATTTCACCCTCAGTTTATATCCTGGACTAATACTATCAGTTATTGGCTGTAATAGGGCAACTTTAGGATCTGCACCGGTGTTAGTGATAAGAGACTTTGATCTTTTGTGTGTTTTCCAGTGGTGTGCAACAGGCACTGTCACAACGGGGGGGTCTGTGTGTCACCAGATGAGTGCCAGTGCAGGCATGGGTGGAGCAGCCCCTCTTGTGAGACAGGTGAGTGCTTGGCAATGACTGATCCTGCCCTTTGCTGCCCGAAATCCCTGCGGTTCCCCCACAGTTCAGCTCTCAGACTGGGAATTGCTGCTTAAGGAATTAAAGCCTAAGAACAGGGGACCAAGTGCAGTACAAAACCTCGGAAGGCCTTGAGTTTATGTAACTATTCATAAGTTTAGATGTTTGTGTAAGTATTCCTAAGCTTAGATGTTTACCTAAATCTCAGGTTCATATAGAGGGAACCTACAAACAAAACCTTTTTGCAGCTTTTTAAGCTTGTGTGATTCTGGAGTTAATTCTTAGCATGCACTGCTGCCAGAATTCACACTGCTCCTCCTGCCTGCATCTCTCACTTGCGGAGCACCTACAAAAAGCACCCTCAGGAGTGTGAGAGCTCAGGGAAAAGCCACCTCCACCCATCAGTGTGAAATGACAAGGTGTGGACTGGAACTAGGTATCTATTTCTAGTCAGGACTCACAGCTTTAAACAGACACAGCTCAGACCCTCCTTTCAGGATCAAAGTCCTAAAAGCTGGGGTAGATATTCTCCTCCAAAGGCACAGAAACTACAGCACTCACCTGGGAACGGGCGTGCAAAATAGTGAAATATTAAAAGGCGAGGACTGCCTTAATCAGTGCCAGACCTCAAGGCTCCAGAGGCAGTCTGCCTCTGCCACAGTGAATATTAAATGACTGAGACACCTTCAGCCTGCATTACCTTTCCTGGAAGGTGAGAGATGTCGTTTTAACCTCCATCTCCTGGAGACTGCTCTTCCTGTAAGTGTTAAAATGACAGACCTACTGAGGACACATAAATTAGCCCAGCTATGATCCACAGGAAATTGCTGGGATTGTCACTGCTGTTCTGGTTCCCACTAGCTCTGCTTTTACTTCTCAAGGAGTTCTGCAATTTTATTTTGGCATGGCTTTAAAAGGGATCATTTCAAGAGAAGGCAACAAGCAACAGGAGCAGTAAGATCCTGACCAGAGTAACAGCAGCAGGATTTTTTTGTCTGCTGACAGCTTTGGTGAAAGGCTGCCAGACTCACCTCTCTGGCACTGCTTTGTGTGCACTACACAGAATATTTTGTGGACACTGCCAGGGTTTCCCACCTCAAGTGTTATGGCAGGAATATCAGGAAGTATACAGGTATAAAAATTTTTAAAAGGGGGCTTTACCACTGGAAATATAAACATTGACAGAGTAACAAGAATATGGACATCTATGAACTAGCCAGGACAATGAGGTGACTAAAGCAAATTCCCCTTGAGCAATGAATGAAATCCATTCTGACTTCATAAGTGACTGCTCCTTAGTCAGAAAAGCCTCTCATTTAGATTACAATTTCACTTTTTTTTCTCTTTCCAAATTGACATTTTATTTCTTCTTTAGTTCCTCTGAAACATTTTAGTGACCCTTAATTTATTTAAGCTTAAGTGCATTTAATTTACTTAATGGGCTACTCTGTAAGATACTGGAAGACAAAGGGAACAGGAGGAAAAAGGCTGGTTTAAAGTGTCAGTCTGCTTTACAATGAAAACTTTATCAGATTCCTTACTCTTCACACACTGACTTCCCATCTAAATCAATTTGCAATTCTAATAGTTTTTTTAAACAGTCTGGTACTTGCCACATAGAAATATGCAAGGCAGCTTTTAATTCCTAATGCCTGTTGTATCATCTAGAGTAATAACAGATAGATAAAGAGGCAAAGGGAGCTCAGCCAGTGGCTTTGTTGGTGATGAATGAGCCAATGTGTTGTGGGAACTGGAATTTAAATGAGGCAGAACAAACAGGTTTTTTGGTGCACACCTATTCAAGTCCATGGAAATGCCATGATGCTCTGCTGAACGCAGACAAAGCAGCAAACAATTAATATATCATCTCCAGGTTACCCAGGGTGTATTTTATTTAACTACATTTACTACCTTGGGATCGTGCTTGGTGAGAATACTGGAATGGAAATAAATGAAGTGTGCGAATCAAAGGAATACATCCGAAATAAATTAAATTATTACATTAAATTTCAGTCTACTTCATCCCCCAAGCTATGCTAAAACACCACTGAAATGCTCCCACTGTGTCAACCATGAATAAATGCTGCAGCACAACTGACCAGCAAGGGTTGCATGAAATGGTATCACTAGAAATATTAATCCTAATGACATGTGCGGCAGTAAAATAGTGCCTACTCCAAAAAGTTCAACGTTATCAGAGATTCATAAAGTTATCTTTATTCCCATCCAGCTGTGTGCAATCCTGTGTGCCTGAATGGAGGAGTCTGTGTACGGCCAAATACGTGCTCGTGTCCTTCTGGTTTCTACGGGCCACAGTGCCAGAGAGGTAAGGAAGTTCTATTTGTCATCTTGATAAAGGACCCAGGCTCAAAATATAAATATCACCTATAGCATTACCTGCCCCCACATGAAATATATCCAGAGACTCTCCTTGTCATAACTCTGTGTGCTTCTTTGTTGTTATAGTCTGTCATAAATCCACATTTTATTGTCCCTGATGGTATTGGGAAGGAGTAAGCACTTATTTGTGATGCCATTAATGGTAACTAAATAATTACTCTAAAACTACCTGAGTCAGTGATATCATTAATTAGCAACTATTCAATTAAATGTTAAAGCATGGCTCTACTTTGTTCATTTTGTACACCCTGTGGTGTGTACTATTCTGTGCTTCAGAGCCCGGTGATAATTCACCTTCAAATGGGGCTCACGGTATCACCTATGTGACCACCTTGAGGTGTTGCGGGTGGGAGACTTCTGTAGGACTTCATCAGATCCCTGCTTAAAAATCTGATCAAATATTGCTCTGATTGAGCAGGACCTAATTTTGAATCCCTGTCCTAGGCTGAGAGCCCTAAACTGAGGCTAACAGTATCCTGGGCTTCTTGCTCACTCTGTGCTGCAGAAGTCAAATTAATGAATCCTAATTTAATGACCCAGTATCTCAGGCAGAACATACAAGAGAGAGAACTTAGGGCCCAAGTAGCTGGAAGACCCCTGTGTTTGCTTTTCTTTTTTTGAGTATGGCTCTAGTAACTCCTCCTGAATCTGGGAACATAAATGCACCCTTATTACCAAAACTGCTTCATTATTACAAATTCTTTGCTCTTTCACTCTTTTGTTTCCCTGGAGCTCCTAGATGAATGTGGTCCTGATGCATATTTTGCAAGTGAAAGATTCACACACAAAAATCTAATTGCAAATGGAGCTTGCTGGAAACTCTTTGTTTTTATGACGTTGGGGGTGAAGGAGAAAGTGAAAATTATACAGACTGGGATCTGATGATCTTGCTCTTGAGCTGAACACAGGGTGATTTTCAATATCTAGGTGATTTGAAATTTTTGCCCTTAAGTGTTATGGTTTAGACAGAGCTAAAACTTGAAAATAAGTATCCCCTTTTGTGGGATCTGGAACTGATATGAGGATATAGTGGATGGATGCTGAAGAACAGCAAAGCCCTTCCTTCTCTTTCTTTGAGAAAGGGGGAAGAAACAGCACCAAGGCCAAGTTAGCAAATGTCAAACACTGATCTGTATTTCAAGTGCAAAAGCCCTTGAGGAAGCCCTTTGACAGAGACTTAAAAACCTGAGACCCTTGGCAACATTCTGACCGCCACTGCAAGTACCTAAGAGACCCTTGGGTGCCAGGAATCATGTCCCACCTTCTTTCCACAAGCAACACAGAATCGGAGCTTCCATCCAGGCATCTGCTCAAATACCCCGCTGAGGAGACACCTTCCCTACCCCAGCTAAAAAAATACCTCTCTGAGCTGCTCTCCCAACACGGGCACCTCAACAAGGAGGTGATTTTGGTGCACAGAACTTTTCCTTTCCTTTCCCCAGCTGTTTGCATTCCCCCCTGTAAGAACGGTGGTCACTGCGTCCGGACCAATGTCTGCTCCTGTGCCGAGGGCTACACTGGAAGGAGGTGCCAGAAAAGTGAGTTACAGATTTCCCTTTGTTTTCCAGCAGTTCTCTGCCTCCTAAACAGCTTTTCTCCTCTTTGTGTACGTTCCGCAGAATATTTAGCCTGTATTTGTGCTATATTTCTATCAGAGCCCATATAACATTATGTTGTACCCAAAACCAGCTTGTTAATTAGAATAGCATTAAGTCAAGTCAAAGCTGGGATGAGAACATTTTGCTGGAATCCTCTCTAAATATTTCATGCGTTCAAAATGAGTAACATTCGTATTTGGAGATGAATTTATTATTTTGCATGAAAGATTTTTGGGGGAAAAAATTAAAGCCACAGGCCGAGTAGCTGACTAAGATCCTTAAAAATATTGGAATATCGTAGTTCCAGCTTAATTAAGGTAATTGGTTAATAGCACTTCAGCCTTGAATTTGTTCTTGTCACTGAAAACTCCCTTTTCACATTACTATCAGAATTAATATTTGATTCTTCTATTCTTCTGGGGAAATAGGTTATTTTGGCACTTTTACAGACTCAATTGCTCAACAATATCTGTCAGCCAGGGAGTTTAGGATATGTATGTGAAAACTTTTTTTTTTTTATTATTTCTTAATCAGTTTGAAATTGGCAAGAGGGGAGCTGTGAAAACAACCATTCTTGGCAGGAAGAATCTGTACATTTCCAGAGCATTTTAAGTCTCTCACACACAGAGGGAAAAAAAAGCCAGTAAAAAAATTCCCTGCAGCAACAAAAGCCCTCTCATTCCCCACACTCAGCTCTCCCCTCCTTCAGCGGGGAGAGTCGTGATACACAGTGCACAATTGAATAGTCTGTTCTGGCAGGAATGTGCTGGAGGGAGAAAAAAGGAGCAAAAAACCTTATGTTTGGCATCTTGTTTTTGAGGTTAGAGAACATTAGAAAAGTGCTGTTTCCAGCTCTAAACACCCTGCCACATCTCCAGGCAGATCAAAGGGAAGAGCACTGATGATGATTGCAGTCTAGCAAAGCACTCCCTGGAATCCTCCAAACTCCACCAACTCACAGCGGGTTTCTTTCCACTTTCCAAAAGTTTCTGAGGTTTTGTTGTCCATCTTTTGCAAAAATGGCTTTTGAGATGATGAAAATATTTTTGTTCTTTCTGATCCAAGCCTCCATTCTACTTCAATAACTGCTATTTAGTCTGGTTTATTTAGCCTAGTGTTATAAAAACTTTAATAAAGGACCTGAGAATGTGATGAAAGAAGAGAAACATGTTTAAGTAGAAGGAAAATACTACGTTTTGCTGACTCTTACTGCCCACTGACTGCTAATTGGCGAAAAATGTTGAGTAATGTTTCTTTTTTCTTGGCTTAAATCAACAGCACATGAGGCAAGTATCAAGACCCATCGAAACAAGTAGTTAATTCTAAAGCTTTTTATAACAAGCAGTTTCTCTTAGAGCTGTATGTCTTCTTATATTGTTATATAAAATAACTTCTCTCTCCTCTGGCAGAGGTTCCAGACTTTGCAGCTCCTCTGGAGCAGAGGACTGCAGGGCACAGCAGAAGTCACTCTCAGCTGACCTCTGTATAGTTTCCTCTACACACAGCATGGAGAAAACCAGTGCTCCCAGCAGTGGGAGGCTGCTCTCTGTCCCATAAACCTCTCAGAGTTCAAATGCAGAACACATTTCATCCCTCTTTTAGGCATGGTTTCATATCATTTTCCATCGGGCATAGACCAGATTGGGGGATTAGATAACATACATGGCATACACTGAGCGGCTAAAAGGGTAAACACAGGCATGTGTTCCTAACCCACTCACACACAGACAAATGAAAAAGTGGAGAATAAACCCCTAGCATAGAGAAATTCCATTACCCAACCCCTTTTTTCTTAAACAAAACGTATAAAAACTACCGTCATATCCATTTCAAATTCCGAAAAGAGCTGATATATGATGCAGCTCATTCTGCAGTGCCACTAGCAGTAAACATATCTGTATTTATATGTTTGTCAAGTTCATTTTGGTAACCCTGGGGCCACCTGGGGTAGCTGACAGTGCAGAGGTGAGACAGCTCCATGGGCTGTGTGCCTGAGTGCTGAGAAATCCAGCTGGGAGACTTTTTGTGCAGTGCTTCTGATGACCTTCCTGGGAAGGGTGTGGCAAGAAGGAATCAGGAAAAAACCAGTAGATTTCTGCTATACAGAGACATTTTTTCTGGATTCGAGCATCTTTTCTGTTGGGCTTTAAGGACTCCAGGTAAGCTGGCTGAGCCCTGAGTTGCACAGGACATTTCAGCTTGCACAGAGTTGCAATATCCACACACAAAGTGAGGAATACAAATACATCAGGATAGCAAAGCTGTGGTCAGATGTGAAGTTTACTGGAAGTTTCACACTGCATCATCTTCCATTTCCAAATCACCAGGAAAATATCAGAGAGACTGCTAAAGGTGGCCCAAATCACAGCTCAGTGGTGTCCCCTGTGCTAGGTTACCCCAAACTGAGAAATGTACAGGTGGCTTAGCCACAATGAGGAATGTGACAATTTAGAGGAAAAAAAGATCCTTTTGAAGGGTTTTATCATTATTTTAATTGTTCTTTGCACTCTGAATATGAAATTGCAGTGTCCTTATGTACTTTTATAATTCTGGTACAGTTTAAAACACCCCTGACAGCAAATCAGCTTTACTATGTACTTACACTGAGTCTATAATCTTAGAAATTTGGGGTGGATTTATTACCTGCCTAATAAAACCTATCAAGACAGAGTGAGTAAACTTAATACTAAGGCAGACAAATTGGCAGTTTATTTAATGTTGTCATTGTTTGAGACATTGATATTGTTTCCACTGCTTTTAGACATTTCTCTTTCCTTCTTAATATCTCACCTGCATGGACAGAGAATGAAAAGCTTCTCTTTAATTTTGGCAGCTTCAGATTCTCAGTTGAAGAAGATAATTGAAACTAAAAGCCACGCAACCCATCAATGACAGGTTATTTTTGAACTGAACCCAAACAGGCTGTTGGTTTATTTGAAATACATAGAAACATGGCTTAGGATATTCACTTTCAAACCTGTACAGCTTGGAATTTCTGCCTTATGATTCTTAGTTTCATCCCTGTACCGTTTGGAATTTCTAATACCGTCTGCATGACGGCCAAAAATGTGCAGGGCAGAGTGGTGGCACCACATCTTTTCTATTCGGGCTCGCTCTCCTCTGCTTCCTGAGTGTGTGGAAAGGCATCCAGCCTGAAAGTTTGTGTTTCGTATCTAAATAAACATCACTCCAAAGCCCCAAAAAGTGTAAATCAGCGAGGTCTGATTGGCTGCCAGCTGCAATAAGTGCCTGGTGATTATGCAAAGCAGACGCCCACACCCCGGGCGCGCGGGTGGCAGCGCTGACAGGGAAATGCGTGGTTGTGCCTCAGCAATCTACAACCTCGTATCCTCACTTGTGAAGGATTGTTTCCAGTATAATCAGTCTTGTTGAGAGGAAAGAGGCAAATGCTGGCAGCATCTCAAAATAAAATATATTTCTGGATCGACTTTGCATGCAACAAACACGCTCGGGCGCTAACACTACCGAAAAACTGTTTGTGCAGTGGTTTGAATTCCCCTTTGAAAAACACAGATTTAACAATCCTGGGATGTCACTGCTTTTCATGAGGCTTTAAAGCAGAGTTCTGGCTGATTTCTGTTGCATCCTTACAAAAATTATAAACACATAAAACACAGTAGTTTTCCTTTACTTACTATGTGTATATTCATAGGACTGCTCTGCAAACAGCCTTTAAAAATGAAAGCCCATAAAAGCTGAGTTCTCTTATGAAAGGCTGGAACGAAGAGAAGGGGACAAGAAGAGGGATTCATGGGACCACACATTCATCCTTTCCTCTGTTGTCTGCTTCTTGTGAGTGCATCTCCGAGAGAAAAAAGGCGAGCCACAGCTCCCTCTGGAGCTCATCAGCAAGCAGAGGTCACAGAACAGTGCTGAGCATCCTCCTCCTCCCTTTTCCAGCACACCAGGCACACCTGGAGCCTGACCTCAGCCCCTCTTTGGGCACTACCTCATGGCCAAGCAACACAGCCAGAGACCTGGGGTTTGCTCACCGTTTAGAACTGAGAACATGTTTCTGTGTGCCTCTGTTTCCTTGTGTCGGGCTCGATCCTGACAACTTCGTGTCACACAAATCATCGCACTGACACTGGGACTTTGCAGATTGGATCTCAAAGTTAGGAGATAACTATTTCTCCATTTCAGTAATTCCTGCAGCCAGGATTTATAGCCAATTCACAGTGTGCAATATAACTCATACTCATTCCTCCAGCTCTGCTTGCTCCTCTTCCCTCCTCCTTTCTTTTCCCTTCCCGGCAGCACGAGGACTTTCCTTGCATGAGAGCTAGAGGCAAACTAATTGGAAATGTGAACACTGGGTTTCAAAGGCAGCTTTTTGCTAAGCAATGTCATATTGTGAAAGTCACTGATTTCCCACATTCCAGCCTTCCCATGTAATGTTTCTGTACATTACTGCCTCGCCAGCTGCATAAGCAGGAAGTTTTACTGCTCAACAAATCAGACTCCCACCGAGTTGTCATCTTGACACTGTGTGATATATTCTCCGGAATGTCTTCACTGAGTAGCCAGATTGACTTAAGCTATCTAAAAACAGCCAGTTTGCAAGCCAGAGGTCCAGCAAACCCTCCCACACAAACAAGTAGGGAACAAACAACATATCTCATCCAAATGGATGGAGGAATCATTTCCTCAGACTTGCTGTTCATATGGCAAGGATGTGCTTAAAAGCAACAAGTGTTTGTCTAAGATTCCTGGATAGCAAATACCCTTGAACAGTGGGAGTTTGGAAGTAAATGAACAGCTGCTTACAGCAAAGAGACCTGTAACTTCCTGTTCAAAGCATAATCTGTGCAATAAAAGTATGAATATTTGCAGGCTGGCTTGTCCCCTGGTTGGTTGCCCAGTGTGGAGACATAGGAAAAGGAAGCGCTGGTCTCAGTCCTTAGTTGATTTTCCAGTCTATGCAACAGAATTGGTTCATATTAGATGTCATCTTCCTTCCCTGGGCAGGAAATGCAACAGAAGATGAGAAAAAAAAAAAAAAAAAAAAAAATTCAGGCTGCTGTTGTCTTTCCCATTCAGCTGAACAAAACCATGATCCGTGCATCTTGCCTGGGGGAACAGGGAGAGCTGTGACTTCCCAGAGCCCAACAGGAGACAGTGACTCAAGGCACAACCTGGATTGTGGTCTGCCCTCAGAGCAGCGCTCCTGTCTGCTCACTCTTAGCAAGGATTTGTGACTAAACCATTAGTTGGCCTTTCTTAAAAGCTAAATGTTTTCATATATATGTAGCTGATGCATTTATTTTAATAGGGGGTTTGAGCACATGCATCTGTCTAAATTTATTTTCCAGGAAGGGAACAAGAATACATCTGGGTAAGAACCGAATATATTTCCTAAATAAGCCCAAAAGCCTTATTAAATTTTTTATTCATTCCATGAGCAGAACATTCCCAGACTACAGCATGAATTTTACTAGAGTAAAAAATCTAATTTTGATAGGATATTTCTGTTCTTGTATCTTAAAGGCATCGAAGAAATGTTCCAGATCTGCTGCTGTACGTAAAAGCATGCCTAAAGCAAAAGAAAAGGAATTCCTGAATTACTGCATCTCTCTTTACAGTGGGCTTCTGTGTGAGGATAAGTGCTTTTTGCCCACTAATTGATTTAAGAAACATTTTTGTTTCTATTTTTGACCCAAATATTTTGTAAATCTCTCTTTAAAAAGGAGCAATAGATCTACCACTTGAAAAGCCCAGAGGACGGACGATCACGGAGATGAAATTTATCTGTTTATCCACAAAAAGACACTGGCAAGACAATCCTCTGCAGCACTGATTTCCATGTGAGCTCAAGCTTACTTTCGGCGGCAGATAAAAACAGGGTGAGGAGCAGATTAGAGCAGTGCCAGTGCAGGCTGCGGTGCTATTCAGCCTTGCAACCTGAAGGTGGTCGTGAGTTCCATCCTCACACAGGGCACCATTTTCTCGGCGAATCCAAACAGGACTGGGAGCCAGGACAGATGCGCCAGGAGCCTTTTTATTATTTTATCAGTCTCACATACAGAGTTGAGACACAGGAAATGATACAAGCTCGCGCTGTCACAGGCATCCACAGATTTCCTGGTTACAGAGCATTCTTAAAAGCTTTTCAGCCAATAGCGTACTTTTAAAAGTTACAGACAACTGTCTTTAACCAATCCTCGTTAGCGCACGTACACCTGTTACACACAATACTTGCTTGTTTGTACCTTATATAACAATGCACAGTATTCCATTATTAAGCTTAACCTTATCTATCTTGTTAAGCATATTTTTTTGCAACTCTAAACGCTATCGCAGCCAAACCTAGAAACTCTAGCCATTGTTTTAACGTCCTTGCTTAATGTATAATTGTATCTTCTTCAAGTATCTTTTCGCAGCCAAAGCTATTCCCTAAACTCTTCTGCTTTATTTCTGAAACTTGCTTTTATTTCTCACACTTAAGAGACTTTCTACCTTTATTTGTGTTTCCCACACCAAACTTCCTGACCAGGTCCTTACTTCTTGGCTGGGTTATCAGCCAGACCACTGTGGCCTGTGGCTGCTCTCTTTGTCTTGAGACTTGAATCTCCCTTTTCCTTTGCACAGCTGAAAATGAACCACATTGCACCAAGCACTGGCAGTGGCTTATCCCCCTCAGGGCAAGGAGAATGTGCCCAAATAGCCTAAATTGCAGGTCAACCTCAGGCACAGAGCTGCAAAAACAATCAGCAGAGGAGAAACTGTGTGTATGAGTCCTCTTTCACTTCTCATTCAGGCATGACAGGAACGCAGCTCAACAGAACAATTTATACACAGGCTGGAATGGTTCACTGACCCAATAAAGCACAGAGCATTCTTCAGTGAAGAGAAAATATTACCAAACTCAAGCCCCTAACAAGTTGGGAATGTGAGCTGTGCTGAGAGTATACTTTGCAATTCCCCACATTAATTATACACTAAGAGTTGCAAAGATGAGAATAAAGTAGAGCTATAGTCTCTTTCAAATTAATAGTGTTGCAATCAGACTAAAACCAGTCCGTAAATGAGAAATAGGATTTATTAATGACCTCAAAATCTCACAGTTCCTAGCAGAATATTCCCCAAACGTCCAAATGCGCACACATGCTTATTTTGATTTCAGTGGTTTCATCCTGAAAGATGCTGAACTATTTCACAGCTATCCCAACATGATACCACTGCATGTCCAGAGCTTCACCTGACAACAGACAATAGGCAAAATGAAGATCATGAGACCAAGAGGGAGAGACATTTCTGTCCAAGGAGAGTGGGGAGTCCCTTGCCTGTACTGCACTGACAATCCCCCACTGGTTTCCCGAGGTTTAGGAGTCTTGCCCACCACTCACTACCAGGGAATCTTTTGGAGGTACAGATGGAGAGATCAGGATCCTCCTTAGCTGATAGAAAATGTTATCAGCTGCTGAGACTGACGTGGCTGCAAACAGGAATGCAGTGCATTACACACTGACTCTAGGAGTGCAGTCTAGCAGCTCAGCGGTTTTTTCATATAGTTGTAATTATTTTTCTCATTTTTACTGAACTAATAACTAAATTAGATTTATTTCCTGCTTTAATATCTCTAAAAGGCCCCATAAGTATATCAGAGTACACATCAGAATGAAGACCCAGACATAATTAGGCAAAGCACTGACATTGCACTGCTATCTATACGGCTTACAATTTTTCTGACCATTTTTTCTTCTGAAATGTGTGCTAGGTCATGCAAAGTAACTCTTATTATTAGAGCTCTGTGGTAAAGTGAATATATTAGAAATGCAAACTGTCACCGCAACCATCACAATTACATTTACAGTTCCCTCTGTGTCTTGTAGTAATTTGTTCTCCCGCACTGCAGCCCTCAGAGGTTTCTACCAGATTATTTTTTACTATTCAGAAAGGTAATTTATTGAAGAAGTGCTTTGCATCTCCGTCAGAGGTACATGAAGCGAGAAATAAGGATGAGCAAACCTCAAAATGATTGGTAGTTTGATATGGATAAGGATCCAAATTTTAGAGCATTGCACAAAATTTGCAATTTTGTTACATGACAAGTATTCTGTCTCCCTAAAATTTAATCTGTGGCTATAATTACTGACATTCAGTGGATCACACATCCGAGGTTACCCAGACAGAGCTTGCAGAGAAAGTTATTTCTTTATTTACAAACCCACATCAACACAGATGAGGAATTTCAGATAAAATCAAGCTGTGGAACAACATATGTGCCTAAAACTCAGCATGGGCAAAACTATTTCCTCACTGCCCTTGGAAGCAGAAGAAAGGGGACTAGAAATTGCTACTGTCCCAAATCCATAACGTGTTTTTCAGAGCTATGTGCATTTGGGACCTTCACAGCAGCAGATATATTGGTACATCCATCTCGCTAATGATCTGTTGAGCATCAGTTATACCCTCTAAAGGGGTGAATGACATTTTTTTACCTCCACGAGTTTCTGCCAGTGGAATCCAAACAACGGTGCCCTTTGTTAGAAACGTCTCTTTTTTTTGGCCAGAACACACCCATTTGGGGATTTTTTTTTTTAATTTTTAGTTTTTAAAGGATTGAAGACCATTCAGCAAGATCAAATCTTCATTTGGAGCCTAGAAGCATCCAAGCAATTGTTTCCTTTCTGCAGCCAGGATAATGTTTCATCTGAGCAGTGCTGCTTGGGTGCATAACGCACCCAGAGAGGTGGAGAACCTTCTTCTGGTCGATCAGTTGAACTGTGCTATTTTGTGAAGCTGCTGGTCTGACCTTCCAGTTCGTGTCCTGTGAAAAGGATCATCAACATCCCCACACTTTAGGGCTGCTGTATCACGATTGTGCCATTCCTGGCACAGAGCTTCTCCACGTTCTTCTTGTTTTATCAATAGGTGATGTATTTTACCTACAAACACTGGAAAGGGCTAGAAGTGCCAGCTTTAACACAAAATCCACTTCTTTCACATTTACTTGTTTCATTTTTGTCCACAGCTCGACTTCTGTAAGCTGCATTTTCCTGACAAGGCCAGTCAGTGGTATTTTTAAATCTGTCCCATGCTCTGTGCCCGTACTCTGTTGTATCTCCCCAGCTACAGCTCCTTGCGTTTGAGAATGTCACACCAAATCAAGGTAACCACTAAGCAGCAAGGAGGAAACAAACATTAAAACAACATGTGTCCGTAGTAAAACCAAAGCTGAGACTGATCGAGCTCCCTGCTCCTCACAAGAGCAAGAGAACAAGCTGAAATATGCACTGGACCCACAGAGAAGTCATCGGTCCAAAACCAGCACCAGCCAGAAATAAAAGCAGTGCCTGTGAATCACCCAGAAATGTCAGCACAGGGATGGTGAGTTAAGGGATAAGTTGAAGTATGTATCTACCAGTAGGTGCTCTTTTGGCTGCATTTCTGTGTTCTTTGTCAGCAAGATACAGCCTGATGCATTACCTAAGCTGGCCCACACAGATGTTACCGCTGGAGGCTATTTTCTCGCTTCCATCCAAAGGCAGGATGCACCGGTCAATTTACTCAGCTTCTACAGGGCAAATAAAAAAAGAAAAAAAAAAGGAAAGAAAGAAAAAGAAAAGCTGTCTTGAAAACTACATCTTCTTATCAACACTGCAGCTTCATGCACTGTCTCCTTGTCAGAGCCAAGGCTCAGGATACGTGATGACAGGTAATTTTTGATTCAGAAAGACATAGTCTGTGCAGTCTCATGGCCAGGAAAGGACATGGATGTTTCAGCTCCTGAAACATTGCAGAGGATCCCTCTCTGCTAAGATTTTAGGACCCTGGTTTAATATTCCCTCTCTTTTGACTTTATGAGGGTAGTGATGAAGATTGTCTTATTTCAACAAAATTTAAAGCTTTTCACTATTTATTATTATCCCCTATTGAGAAGAGGTGTAATGAAGTCCTTGTGTCTAAAGGTGGCTTAGCTTAAACTGGGAAAGTTTTTGTCTGATAATCCACAGAAGCAGTGGAGGTCTGGAGGACATGTCTGGCTTTTTCTCATCACTGTGTCTGGTCAGCAGATACAGCTGGTTAACAGTGTGACTCTTTGATCAGAGTCAGTTCTAGTATCTGCAGTGCAGCAAAGCATGTCCAGTGCTTCACTTTGCCCCCAGTCTTTTCTAGCTTTGCACAACAGGGATATTTTGCTTAATGCTGCGTGTATTTTAGTAGGAATGTTACTGTAGATCAATGGGAACAAAGGCAGGCAGCAGAAGTTGCTGTAATTGTGGGTGTCCATCGCTGGTGCTGCTCACAGCAGGAGGACAGGCTTCACATCACACACAACATTTCAGGTGCTGGGTGATTTCAGTAATCTCCAGAAATATTTATTTTGCAGGCAAATTCCTCTCTTTGGCTGACAAAGCAGAAGGTCTGACTATCTTAAAGATTTTAGGGCTGAAGAATTCGGTGTGGAGCTTCACGGAGGTTGATAAAAAGAGTTGCAAGAAGCACTTCACTGGGTCAAGTGAGCCTAGAGGGGATAAGCTATGAAAAGGGTCATGGGAAATTTTAAGTGATTGTAAGGTCAAAATGCATTAAAGCCATCAAAGAGAAAGAGCTGCTGCATGAAACAGAAAGCTCAGCAAGCTGTGAAAGCCTTTCAGCTTGTGGGAGAGCTGTGCACGTTTTGTGTGATGTTCTGTGCAACACCTGTGTTTTATCTCAACACCTGCAGCTGCTTGTTACCTTATCAAAATCACCCCTCATCTGAAATACAACACATAACCACGCTTCTTCAACCTGCATTATCACCTTCAGCGTAGGCTTACCTTATCTAACCCACCAGCTCAGGGAAACATAAGCTCATGGAAGTGGTTCCTAGCTGTAAATGGTGGCCTTGCAGAACTGTGGCGCAGTACAGACTCGAGTAACACCACTGCATATGAAATTCTGTGCTTTGGGTCTTGCTGAGGAGCGTGGAAATTTCGACATTAGCAGCAAGGGAATGATTCAGGCTTTAGTGACACTCACTGACTGCCAGCGAGCTTGCACCCAGGACCTGTGGACAGTACAGCACTCCCCCTGCTCCCAGTGATAAATCCTACCTACCTGCAAATAAGGGAAGACACAAGTGTGTTTATATCCATGGCACTAGGACCAGTCCCCAAGAGAGATGGAAAACTTATCAAACCACTGCTGTCTCTGGGTCAAGATGCCAGGCCTTTTTTAAGAGGAAGGCAAAAAAAAAGTGAGTCTTTTCAAAGTCATGCCAGTACCTGGGAGGATTGCAATAATTTGATTTGCTCTCCTAGCTTCTGATAATTTATTTAGTTTTCCTGTGAGAGGCTCTAACATTTTTGTTTGCTATTTTGAAATTGGAACTCCTCCACAGAGGCCAAGGAGTGGGACTAGAAAGGATCCGAACTAGTTATCATTAACAAATGTTGAAGTCTGCCTGATGGGTACTGAGATGGAGTCATACTTAAGAAAGTTAAAGAAAGGGAGGACAAGGTGGAGATGTCAGGCAGGAAAAGGGGAGAGATAACACTGCATTCATTTACCTAAAGGTGCTTGTGAATTCCTTGGCAAAAAGAGAGTTTCTTCCCCAGAGGGCAGGCAGGCAGAAGTGCTCCTCCAGTTCAGAACAGGTTTGGTACTGACTTGAACCCTTAGTTCACTTTGAACTGAACTCCTTTGGATTTTTCACTCAAGTCAGAGATGCCATAAGTAATGAAGGCAGTTCATGCTATATTTTACTATAGCTACTTGGTCATTTGTAAGGCAACTGAACAAAGAAAGGGAGAAATGGAAAGTTGAAAGTCAGTTTGAACTTTTGTGTTTTATTCAGATCAAGACTGGACCTCACCTGTTGCTGAAACCTTTGCTGAATTACTAATTTGACTCCCCACAGCTGAAGAAAGAGTCTGCTGTCAATACAAAAACAACCAAGAAACAAAACAAAACAAAAAACCCCAAAAACAAAAAACCTGAACAAACAAAAAACAAAACAAAACCCAAAAAACCAAAAAAACAAAACAAAACAAGCAAACAAAAAAAAACAAAAACAAAAACAAAAAATGAAATAACAAACCCAGGAATGTGATTGTTTGTACAAGGTAAAAAATATACAGAAAATGTAAGCAACAAAAGAAAGAAAAAAAGGAGAAATACCCATCTGAACAAGTGCTACTGTCCTCATTACTTTTTCTTCACTTTACTTTGTAAGAGGTGGTGGGAAGATATTGTCCAAGTTTCATATGATCTCAAAAAAAAAATTGATAGATTTTCAACTGATTTTAGGAGAGCAAGTCAGTGCTGGGGACCCTATGGTCCATGAATATCAAAAAGCATAAGGTGATTTTAAATCTAGAACCAAACTTTATATTGTTTGGGCTCATCTTTTCTAAATTCTGAATGTCTGAGTTGTTTTATAATTGAAGTGTGACGTCAAATACAACACAATGTAAGATTGTGGATCAAAAATCTCTTATTGGAGATGTGAGATCGAAGGAGAGAGAGAAAGGAAGAGGCAAAATAAGAGATGAACTGATTTCAGAGTTATGGATGCCATGACTCTTTGGACTCATCTAGGTTTTAACCAGTAGCTGCAGCATTTTTTTAATAGCTCAGCAAGAACTGTAGATCTCTGTTAGCCTTGGTAAGCAGAGGCCAAGATTACAGCATGGATCAGGAGGGGTGGAGAAAGAAGGAAATGGAGGATGACAGTTTAAGGGCTGGGGTCCAAGTTGCCCCTATAATCACGGCCACGTCTGCCCTGCCTAAGGGCAGGTCACGATGCTGAGGGACCCAGGAGCTTGGCACAGAATGAAATGCAAATATAGCAGCCAAGCAAGAGCAGCAATACGGGTCTAAAAGCTGCCAGGGCAGCAGCATCTGGACTGAAGGGAGAGGCCAGCACACAAAGTGCCACAAAAGCAATATTTCACTACATCAGAGGAATAATTAGGGAACCTAAATCTACCTACTTAAAAATGCCTGATCATCCCTGCGAGAGGAACAAAAGACTATTCTCCCATCAAATAAAAGCTGCTGCATTTTTGCATGCTGTCTTTTAGTAATCATCCCTATTTTGAGGCTCTTTTCAGGATTCCACCTCCTACAGTAGAGGTCTGAGGGAGGGCTGTGGTCATTCAGAGCCCTGTGTGCAGTGACAATGGACAGTCAGGATCGCTGCAGCATTGGCTTTCACGTTCTGTTCTTGCTGCTGATGTGCTGAAGGGCAGCACAGCCTCGAGGCTGATGGAGGCACTGCTGCGTTTCAGCTGTCAGCCCCTCGAGTCCCCCGCTCCCTGCTGAGGAGGAGCTGGCAGTCCCGCAGCCACCCATCCCTGCAGGCAGGGAGGAACGACACCGATTAGCACGGAAGGGAAAGAGCCACTGGCAGTTCCACTGGGCACGTAAAGCTCTGAACATGGCAGGAGCCTCTGGACACAAATGTGTTCTCACACCTTCACTGCCAAACTCCTCCTGACTTGGCTCTCCTACCCCAGTCCAGCCACTTGCTGTGTTACACGGCTTTTTGTACTCCACCCAATTATCCAATGTCTCCTTCCATGTAAAATGCAAATCATTCCCACTCCCACTACACTGGCACTGCCATGTTTCTGAATTACCCTGCCTCTGATGGGTGCTTCCTACACTTACCGTAACAGGCAAGGAGAAACAGGACAGCAGGAATTCGGGAACCTGCCTATGGCATCTCCCTACGTCAAAGCAGGTTGGGATTGCAGACGTTTGAGTTCCCAGGAATGTGAGATTTTAATGCTGGATGTTCTAAAACAACACTGATAAATACAGCTTAATCCGAGACACAAAAACTAGCTATTAGATTTTTAATGAAATCAACAAAAAACCCATCTGGCTTCTCGTGTTTGAAAGAACAACTCGGCTCTCACATCTTATTTGTACAAAAGAATAAAGCAAAAACGTAAGTGCTTTAGCAAATAATGGTCCAAAAGGGCAATGGACTAATAGATCTTTAGGATTCATGCTTGGTTGAATTCAAAATCATACCCAAAGTTGTGGGGAAAGAATCCATCCTCATCAAGTCTTTTCTTATCCAAACGAACATCTGAGAATATGAAGGAGGAATTTTCCCATGAGGAAGTGAAAGGTCTAACAATCTTTGGCCTGTCCACTTGCTTTTCTGAGAATCTCTGTAATTAGTGCCTCTCTGCTCCTTCTGGTGAGGCAGCTCTTACTGGAGCATCCCCCAAAGAGTTTCCACACATGGCACAGCATTTCCCATAAGGATTTATGGGACCTATCAAGCCTCCGTGTTTCAGACTCTCAAATCCAAATTACTTTACTGGTTTTTAACTACAAGCCAACTAACCTTCCGCAAGGAAGCAAGGAAGCCTCTACTAAATTGTTCCCTCATTTCCCATCTCCCATGTTCTCCCTTTGCTGTGCTCCTGCAGGTGTCTGTGATCCCACGTGCATGAACGGGGGGAGATGTGTCCACCCAAATGTCTGTGACTGCCCGTCTGGCTGGAGGGGAAAGCACTGCAACAAACGTAAGCACCTCGACTCCCATCAAACAGATTATATTAATTAGTCCAGTCGACACCAATTTTCAGTCTTTCAATACTAAAAACCAACATAGGATCTGTTTTGCTGCTTCAGCAGTTTGAAGAAAAACATTTTTAAGTACAGGTAATACAAAATGCTATAAACACTTGACGCTCGCAAAGGAGAAAAAGCTGTGTGTGGGAACCCTGGTTCTGCTTCGTGCAGCTCTGTTATACATCTTGTTATGGAAATTCATTTTTATAGTATTAAACTTGAAGCATTGATTTTATGTTTTAACAGCTTCACATATTTTGTTATATTCTGCAGAGAAATGTCATACATTTCAAAGTACAGAACTATCTAAAGCCTGCTATAAAGCCTTCCAAACTGATGTACTCTCAAGGTCATCGGTGCATAATTTGGAGAATGACGTGTTCTTACTCTGTAACTCTGACTACAGTTACATAAAAATGTAATTAAAAAAAAAACCTCTCACCCTAAAATATTTTCAAGGAATATTTTTCCGTACATGGCTATTCATTACCATGAAGTTGACAGATAAACTGAATAAATTTATAATCAAGATGACATACTGTATGCAAACCAGATTAAAATATTGGCTTTTTACCCTTTGGGTTCTGCTAGTAAATATGATTTCAGAACCAGCGGTTTGAATTTATAATATTAATAATTTATTCAGGAATGCTGAAGGAAGGAAGTGTCTCTCATACATATACACCAGATCATGCACTCACTCCTTCAGGATCTCTGAACAAATAATATATGCAATAAACATATCAAACTTTGCTATGAAAATATTCGGGTTTTACATGGAACATGTAGTAGGCATATAACATGCATGAATATATCATAGAGAGATTATTCTTAGCTGATGATGAGCTAAGCATTAGAAACATCAAGTCTCCCAGTAGACAGTTATCAAAGATAAATTTTTCAAGAAGAAAATATCAAAGAATCCTGCATACTGATTATGTGATGAACAGAACACATCCATTCCTTTGGAAGTCGGCCATATGGAACAAAGCCTAGCAGGTCAGCTCTCAAGCAGCTCTTGAGCACACAGATGCATCACGTACACCTTCTCACTTGTTTCATGTCAACCTGTTCAGCTGTTTGCCTGCAGAAATGCCTCAATGGTGGGGAGTGTGTCGGTCCCAACACCTGCGAGTGCTCCGGAGGATGGGTGGGAATGCTGTGCCAGACCCGTAAGTGCTCCCTTAATTACTGCAGCTTTGTAACCACCCGAGGTTTTCACACATTAAATGTTCTGCTGTGTGTGTGTCGTGTTAGGTTTATGCTTGAGCTCAATCATCTTAAAAGTCTTTTCCAGCCTAAAAGGTTCCATGATTCTATTGCGTGTAAAAGTCAACCACAACATGATTAGGACCTAAATTCTGCCTTATTTGTCAGAACTGTCCTCTGCTGCCAGTCAAATTGGTGCTTTCAAAGACATTTCTAGGCTCAGCATAAGAAAGAGGCCTGACTCATCTCTTTTCTGGATGCTGAGATCAGCCTGTCAGACAAAATAAGTACTTTTTAAATTAAATAATTTGAAATGCAAGGTAAAAAGGAGAGGTCAAGGAGAAGAGAAAATGGAGAACCCATTCTCTGTACCTGGGTGGCATTAAGCACTGAAAGAAATTCTATGTGTCTGCTAAACTTAGAGCCTGACCCTGTAAATTCTACTTGTTGGGACTGACCAAGGTGGCTGGAAGTATTTGCCTTTGTGGGGATTGGAAGACCTGGAACGGGAAGAGATCAGTTATTGCCAATTACGTACAGGGTCACTTCAGTTTGTGCCCGCTATTAGCTTTACAGCAAAAGGGTACGAGGAAAATATCAAGGCATTATCCCCTTTAAAGGGCATTATCTCTTCCTTTCCCCTCACACTCATAGAGCATGATTACTTATGGAAATCTTCTGTCAGCTAACTCCCAATGGCTGTGTAATTGTTTCTTTGTGCCAGCTGTCTTCTAGTTCAAACATGGGAATGTTTAAAGTTATTGATGGCATATTCTTGACTCAGTTCATAAAATAAATAAACAAATCGTGCTTGTTCCTGTGAAAGGCAAGTAAGACTAACATTAAAAATTTCTGCTGTCCTATGCAGGCACACAAGCCCAGGTAATTTTTTATAGGTTTATCTAACCTTTGAAACTTTGCTCCAAATCCCTTCATTTGCTAGTCATTCTGGTTTTACTATTTTTTCCCATAATGGGAGGTTAAATCTTTTTTTTTTTTTCCTAAAGGATCTGGCTGAAACTCCCAGGTCCCACAGCAACCCCAAATTTCTGGTTTTTTAAAGAGAAAGAGAGAAGACTATTGTCAGAGAGCAGATGGTGAGGTCTCACAATGATGCTCCAGGGTATTCACAGTGAGGCAGGGGCGAAGCAGGGGAACAGGAAAGTCTTCATCCTCACAGATGTTAGGTATAAAGTTTCGCATAGAAGTGTAGCCCTGAAAGCAAGTCGTGTTTCATGTTTTAATGGGAGGCTATTCCCTCAAACCCAGAACTCCACGAAACAAATGTATTTATCCGTCTAAACACGAAAAGCCTCCTGAGTGCCTCCCTTGCTCACCTTCTCCTCGGCTCTGGCAGAGCCGCTCAGGCTGCGGCAGCACAGAGGGCTGAAACCAAGCCCTGCTTGCTCTTTTTGTTGCTCTTGTACTGCTTTGGCCTCTGTCCCAACTCCCAGCAGCACAGGGACAGTGGGCCAAACCCACAGGCCCTGCCAGAACCCGTGTGCTTCTGGCAAGGAGCTCTTTGGTTCATCGCTCCACTCCCCTGTGCAACACTGCTTTGTCACACTTAAGCTCCCGGGGTTTCCCTGAGCTCAGCACCCCCGTCTTGCTTGGATGTGTATTCCCAAATTCTGTGTTCCACTGTAGTATCAGCAAGGCCGAATCCAGCCTAGATCTGCACCACTTTAACACAGACTTTGGCTAGTAAACTCAACAGCAGAGCAAAATATTCACATTGTAAGGTAAGAAAGTATTAGCCACATATTTTTCATTATATCAAAATATTTTGATATTTTTATTTATTTATTCTATGATATTAGATTAAATCAGTAACTCTTGTTTGTTATACTATATTTGAATATATTAATTTATATTTTGCATTAATTCTATGTTTTTATATGATTAATCTCAATTGTTTCCATTTTGTTAATCTCAGTAGTTTCCATTGCATAATGCAAATATTCCATCTCACTCTACAAGTAACAATTCAGAGGGTAGGTTTTTTCAACAATCACTCTGTAATCCAGAATCCATTAGGGCTGGATTGTTTCTCAGGGGCTTTTTCAAGGGTAGGAGAAGATTTGATAATCCCAGCTTCATTCTTTGTTTTCAGCCTGCGAATTCACTCACATGCCCTTATCGGGATGGTAGTGATGGAAGTGCAGATAAAGGTTTCATCTGCACCCTGAACCTCATTTTTTCCTAACTGACTTCCTGACACATTCAGGAGGGTGACTGAACCACAGGATACACAGAGACTTCCACTACCATTTTCTGGACACTTCCCAGATGGAATAGATTGTTGCAGTCCTCTGTACTGAGATAGCCAGAGTAGGCCCTTAAGCCAATGAAAGGGACAATGGACAAAAACTAAGAAATCACCTACTTTTTGATTTATATTTAATAAGAAGTCACAGATCACCTCCATCTGTTCATCTTCTAATTCACAAAAGCCTGAGCCTACATGGGCCATTCAAGAAGATGTCTGGAGGCAGCAACTGCCACAATAATTCCTCTCTAAACATTTTCTTTCTTCAGTCTTCTTCTAAATCAGAAAAGGTAAAACATTCTCTGCTTTTAGGTCTTTAATAATTTAAATATTTACAACTTCAAATACTGATGTCTCAGATTTTCTTGTCACCTTTCACCAGGAACAAAGACATAGGTCTCTATCACAAGTGGTAACCCAAAATGCTTCAGCCTTCCAGAAGACAAGCCCATTGACAGTATCCTAGGACAGATTTTCCATTCTACTGCAATGAAGATTGGCAATGTCTAAGTCAGAAAAGTTTTATTTCTAAAATATTTTGAAAATGCCTCAGAGAGCTAGAATGGGCTGTAATATCAGAGGTATCCACTGTATGGTAAGGAGCTTATATCTAATTTGGAACAGCTCTGCTACATTTTGGAGATGCAATCACATGCAAGCAAAAACTCTGCCTCTTTTGCAATGATGCACAGT
Organism: Gymnorhina tibicen; assembly: GCA_013399875.1. Taxonomy (NCBI): domain Eukaryota; kingdom Metazoa; phylum Chordata; class Aves; order Passeriformes; family Artamidae; genus Gymnorhina; species Gymnorhina tibicen. Next base: position 3,915,928 of record VXAZ01005100.1, on the reverse strand, counting down.
GAAATTGCATGTCCATGTCATGCAGTGAATTATGATTTCTTAACGCTCCAATCAGTCAAACCCACAATGACATTCCAGAGAAGTCTGTGCAGGGAAGTTTATTTAGAGTTTCAGCGGTCCCTGGCTGCAACAAGAGAACTTGGCAAGAGCAAAAGAGATTTTCAGTAGACATTGATAATGGATAAAACACAATAGTCCTCCTTTATCAGACTGTAAATAAAGAGGTCAGTCAAAAGAGTAGTTTTCTTCCGCACTCATCTGTAACTGAACAGAATGGCTTCTGAAAGAGAATCGATAAAATAGGTCATTTGTCCCAACAAATAAGGTGTATGGTGGAATACACATGTTATCCTTGATAAATACCTATGACTTTGAGGGGCATAGTTTAAGGAATAATGGTCAATTTTCAGACTGTACTGCAAATGTAGGGAAATAACCTTTTGGAAGAACAGGTTAAAAAAAGTAATTTGAAATATTCAACGTGTCTCAGCTGTAGAAAAGAGCAGCTTTATACATGAGGGTTCTTCCATTAGAAGCTTTTTTGTCTGACTCTGTTTTTAGCTTTCGTGGCTGCAAAAATATCCATAACCTTCCCTTTCCGAAAAGAAAGAAATGGTATCCCAGGGTCACCATGTTTTCCCATCAGTGATTTCCTTCCTATTCCATATTAGACACCCCATTTAAAGCCCCATGCCTGTGGCTTCCCCTTGCCTCCTGTGCTGGTAACTCATATCTCTTCTTCTTGAGCTCAGAAAGAAACATTAGGCCAAAGAAATGAACACCTGGCAGCAGAATCTGATTACCCTGACAGACACACCCAAAACGCAACCCAGTAAAGTCAGAAGGCTTCTGGCCAGGGGTACAAATCTGTGGTTTAAGGCTCTGAATGCAGGATCAAGGTATAATTCCAACAATTAATTATAAAGTATAAGAAGGTTATAGTTGTGAAGGATGTTCATCATTAAAATTCATGCTGCTGTCTTCTGTTCTAATATTATTGAACCCATACTGGCTCCTCATTGCCCTTCAGAATAACTTCTCTTTATTTGCATGTTATAAGTGTCAAGCTTATGGCCTTATAATTTCCTCAACATTCTTCCCCATTCTCTCTCTCTGCCTTGAACAACATCCTAGGCAGGATTTCTTCAAGCTTTCCTCTGTAACCCTTCCAAACCTTAAAAAAAAGCAAATAATTTTGAAAAGAATGTCGTCCGCATGCAAATTATAGCTCTGTTCTTTTAACATGCAGGGATAAAACTCCTTCTGTAATTGGCATTTATTGATTATAATTTTAACATAAGCTTAGCTTGTTAAATGACTTTGCTGAATCTGTACAGGATAATGCATACATAGCTGGTGTCATTTTTAGTGTTTAGTGGCTTAGCATCCCTTGTAAATACATTTATGAAATATTCATTTGAACTTCAGCTCTGTTATTATCCTCTGTGATGTCAATTCCAATTTTCCTCCGAAATGTTTTTAACTTTTCTCCTAACTGAGCTCTTGTTTTTCTGAGCACTACAGAAAGAAGCTGGGGGGTGAACAGGGAGAGATAGACAGGAAGAAAAGGATAAAAAAGGAGGAAATATTTTCCCTTTTTAAATTTATTTGCATCCACTGAGAATCAGGGAAGCCACAGACAGAACAAAATCCTAGTACATTATCTAATGCCCACACGTGCCAGAACACCCACAGATGCTATAGGGATCTGCAGAAAAATCCACTTCTCCTAGCATTATCTGTTCCTATTTTATCCACTACCAAGCTGAAAGGAAAATCAGCTTCCATTTTTCCCCTGGCCATGTTCATATCAAACAAATAATAGAAATATACACAGTTCTTTTTTTAGTAATATTATCGCACACAGTTCTCTCTCCTCCTGCCTCCCATACAGTGGAACAAAACTTGCCTGGGCACAAGGAGCCTTTTCTGCTGACAATGCAGTCCCTGTTGGGAAATGGTTTTGTTCCAGTGAGTGAAACCAGGAATTTTCCAATTTTAAATCTGTCCTTTCAAGGTTCAGGGAGGAGCTGGAGTAGCACTCAGCAGATGATAAGCCCTGCTCTGGCTTGAGTGTGGTTTCATTCCTCCTCTGCCCCCTCCACACCCAGAATTCAAACTTGCCCCCTGCCCTCTCAGAAGAAGGAGAAATGCAGAAGTCTGCAGTTCACAATTCTGGACCTTAAGGAGAATTTTGTAACAGACACCTAACAAAACCAAGTTTCCTCCTTAAAATTTGCTTCAAGAAAAGAGAACTTTTACCTTTTCAAGGTGGCAGGAATACATCAACAAGCTCGTACACCAGGAAGGCAAGTCCCTAGCTTCAGGTCACTGGAGTCCTACAGCAAATAGCCACTGACAGAGCTGACTTTTCCAAAAGGAGTACCTGAAGGTCACCAGCACGTGCAGGTCTGTGTGTGTTCTTGTTCTGGACATGGACTGGGTCAGTGGTTTTGACACAGCATGAGCCCTCACTACCTGATTGTAAAAATACTCTTTTGCCAAGCTGGTTACAGCCTCTCCTCTTTAAGATGTGTAGAGTGGCAGTAAGTCTGGTGCTTTACTCCTCTGCCCCATAGCTGCGAAGTTTGTTATAGATATTTAGATTTTAATATTCCTTACTCTGTCAAAATCTCAGCCTCCTCACTGGCATAATAGCCTGACAGAACAGACACATTACAAATGCCAGGTGTTGTTAAACATGATGCCATTGGCCTCCCAAGGTCATTATAGCAATTATTATAACTTTGAGAATCACTTCTGGGTGGCTTAGGATACCACAATGTGTTTCCTAAAGAATTTTGACCTGATCTGTCTCTGAGACTTCAGATCTCAACAGAAAGACTTTGCATGGACTTAAATCTGTGTCAAAATCAGAACCTAAGTGCAACGAACCGAAACTGTGGAATTTGATCCTTCAGCTCTTGAGTTTGTTAAAGTTGATTTTCTGTAGAGAAAAAAAGAATCCTCATAGGAATACAGCAAATTCATTCAAATCTAATGGAACATTCTGCTCCACCATGAAGGAGATTGGTCACAGACATGTGTCTACTTTATCTTCAGCTCTGTCTTAATGGTGCATGGTTGGCAGCTTCCTATATGCCTCTGCCACACAAGAAAATGTAAGAAACCACTTGTTGAGTCACATCTGACCAGTTTTGAAGGCATTAGTTTGACTGCCTGTAGCTAGGATACAATACTCTGGCAATATTTATGGAAGGTTTAACTCATGAGATCTAATTAAAATACTGTGACATGTGTGTTCTTCTTGAATTGGTGCCCTCTGAATTGTTCTTTTTCCTCTATGCCAAAACAATGTCATAACAATAGAAACTGCTAATGAGGATGAAAAAGTGGCTGAAATGTGACTAATTGCTTTTTTCTCTCTTAAAAAATAATAGAACACGGATTCTTTTATTAACAGAATATCTTCAAATTGATGGGCCTTTATAAATGCAGTGGCACTCTAGATAAGATAAAACATTTCTCTGAGTTCTTTTTCCTTGGGATAAGTAGCTCATTACTGGTTCTCTATGACCAGAAAATCACATATTCTTATTTGGCTTCCAGAGGTTTAAAGTGTGAAGTTCACCAAATTCTCCCATTTATTTATGAATTGTGGTAGCATCACCTTTGGAAGTACATATTTAACATATTCTTTCATCTCAGCTCGAGGTCAGCTCTTTTAACGGCTGTTATTTATTTTAATTGGAACAAAAGAAAATCAATTTTGGCGCAAATCTTGCCCAACCATCAATGCCCAGAATATATCCTGGCTTTCAAAATTAGGCCTTGTACTGATCCATCTCCAGCTGAGCCAAGGTGATTACTTTGTCACAGTCTTCCCTTTCCCCGTCACTGGGAAAAAAAGGAAAAATTAAAAATTGTCAACATAAGAGACACAGAGGTGTAAGAAACCTATGACAAACCATGTGAATATTTCTAAATATTCACACCCTGATTCCAAGACTTAGAATAAGTGTATTTCTAAAGAACTTTATCTTTCATTTGTAGCTCTTTGTGAGCAGAACTGTCTGTTTGGAAGCAGATGCACCAGACCCAATGTCTGTGCTTGCAGGAGTGGCTATACTGGTTCAGCATGTGAAAAGAAGGTAAGGCCCAGACCCACTGATCCTCATGGCACCGACAAAAATGACCAGGTGTAACTGAAATAGTTTACAGGTAAATGGAATAAAGTCTTGTTAACCTTACGGAAGATGTAAATAAGGTTATAGAATATTTGAAAGGAGGTTTAACGACTGCTCAGCTGCAAACTAGGCCTGTACCCAAGTTCTAGATAATTTTGTTTTCCTTTTTCTTTGCTTTACCCTCAGTAAGACATGTCTGGCTACCAGAATGGTTTGCAAGGCTATAGCACATCTGGCAGCTGGGCTTGACCTGGCCATCACACCAGTGTAGGTCTTTGAGTCCAGTTCATCCCCTGCATCACCACTAAGACAAAACAGTTTGGTTTTCTTTAAGCCACAGTCGTTGCCCGTGCCACGAACCCTGTTCCTGTCAGATGTCCTGGCTGACCCACTCTCCAGCTCTCAAAACAGAAGGTTGCCCCATCTTTTACCTGTACTGAAAGGCCAGGGGCAAAAATCAATGTATTTTCATTTCAATTACATAACATATTAAGAGAAAGCTTGAAACTCTATTCAGATAGTCACTTAATTTTGTTAGTGATGATTAGATTTTAATATCACAATTAAAGTTCTGTATAGATATTTTTAACAAGTACATTCTCCTACTAAACTACAGCTCCTACATCAATACTAAAATCAGATGATGTAGATAAGATGAGTAAGTGATGTAATTTTCTATGTATAAAAAAATCTGTTAAACAGGTTGGCCATAGCCTGGGAAAGTAAGGTGCACATTTTCTCAAATAATTAAGAGAAGTCGAAATGAAAGTGGGGATATGGCCAGATAAACTGGAATTATTCTCTGCAGGTGCTTCCATTCAGGAGAATTCCCTTGGTAGGTCAAGAGTTGCCCTTTTGGATCCATCAGACTAAGATCACCAGGACTGCTTTGAAGCATTATTCTAGTTGTGAATGCGCAAAATATGAAAAATTTGTGAATTCATTTGTCATTTCACAAATGAAGTGGAAGTCTTTTTCACTTAGCAGAAAATATTAAATAAAAAAAAAAATCAAGCTTCCTTTTCCACATGAATAAACAATTACACCCTAAATCAGTCCTGACAGAAAAAGAAAGTAGAAAAAGACTTTGCAAATTATGTAGGTCCAAAATGCCAAGTCACCAGTGACACGTACAAACACACGTGTCTCCCTAGCAATGATTCATCTCACAGTTTTTAAAACGATTTGAAGCACTCTTCAGTTTCAGAGCTTATTCTGCAGAAATCCTGATTGGCCACTCTGATATGAACGTGCATTGCTTTGATGTGAAGAAGGAAATGTCCTGAATAAAAGGGACTTAACAGGTTTCCTTCAATCTGTGAGCCTTGCTGAAAGCTAAATTCAGTTAGTAATTAAAATCATGGATTTCATGGTGTCTAATATAAATTACATGGCTTATGTTATGTGAAAGCAAACAAGCTACTCCTCCAAAAAATCAAAATTATGAGAGATATTGAAATGAAAAGCTAACTTGCTAGCATGGATTGTGGTAAGCTGTACACATACCCACATTTCTGCAAAAATCTTGGGATGATAGGTGTCCCAAGGGTTCATTTGTGGTGTGTAAGTGATTGGGTGAAAGTGAACAATCTGTATAAGCTTTCATCAACTTCTTCTCCAAGCCTGTCAGTCATGGATATCTCACAGTTTATCAGAGTAATTGTTCAAGTATTTAACTACATTATTGGAGCACCGTTTTGACTTTCCTAACACCGACTACAAACACAGTCTGCTGTGAGTAAAGCTGATACTTCTCGGTGCAACCCTGGCGGTCACAGGGAAAAGTTAGCTCAGATCTCTCAGCGGCAACATTTACACGTCTGAAGGAAACCGGAGTCTCTGCTGCCTGATCCCACCCTGTTTTCCTGAGCCAAACCCACCAAGGTGCAAGCCCTGTTCTCTCTCTAAACTCCAGTTTCCCCACGTCCTTGCTGGCATGCTGTGGCTGAGCTGCAGCCCCCAGCAGCTCCCTCCCCAAGTGGCTCCTGTCTCTGATTAATACATTTAAAGAAAGAGATTTACATTTTTCTGCCACAGCCCTGCACAAGCTCTGTCTTTCCCACAGTCCTGACACCTTATCACTCATTTCCCTTTTGGCATTGGTGCAGTTGACTTTTCTTCTGAAAGCACCATCTTTATCTTCTTTACTTAATTTTGTCTTATGGATTTCAAGCTGTTTCACCCATTTATCAAAAAACATTTTTAATTCTAAGCCTGCTTGCACTGCCTCCGAGTGTGACATTGCTCAAAAATGTGACATCTCATTGCCTGAGACATTAAGGAAAGCGGTGAATAGCAGAAAAATCAGGACCTACAGACTATTGATAAAATTATTCCTTGATAATGCTTTCTCAAACAGGCCTTGCTCCTTACCAATTTATTATGAATCATACTTACTGGCATGACTATCTGAGTCATATCAGAAGCTCCCTAAAGTGAAAAACATCTGTTCTTTGTGGACAGAGTGACTGCTTCCCTCACTAAGCTTGAGGAGCTTATAAATTGATTGTTTAATAATTTATGTTAACATCTCCCCAGATACCGACTTAGTCTGAATCTTTGGCTGTCGTTCCCTTGCTTTTCCTTCTTTTTTCTCATCAAAAGACATGTACTTTGCTTATTGGTACTATTTATACCCTTTGGGGATTCTCAAAGCAAATCACTGCTGGTTTAGAAACCGCATCTTTAAATATGCTGGGGTAACTCTGAGGATCTCTTGACCTGGAAAAGCTGCTTCACGTAAAGGCCCCCTTATTTGCTGAGATGTTCCATATGGGGAACTAATACACAGCAGATAGCACGCCATAAATGCAAATATCAGTTTATTGCCTAGCCATTTAACCTTGTAAACAGACTTTAAATCTGACTTTTCTGAATCTAAATACTCAGTTCCTTTCCTATTCTCCCTTGCATTCATGTTCCCTTGCTAATTCTGATCATGTCAAACCTTTTGTCACATTTAACCTTTCTGTGAAGAGTGAGGAAGAGCACATCAGCCTGGCCTGTGTCATCTGCAACCTTCTCTCCTCCCTGCTGGATTTACCACTACGTCTTGCTATGGGAGCTAAAACTCATGCTTTGCTCTGTTTCCGTCATGAATCTTCAAATAATGGGAGCAATACAGTAGCAGTGGCACGTAAAATTTGTCAAAAAACCTGGATTAAATTGGAAAGGAGCAGCCTCTTCCCTCCCTTCAGCAGCAGCTGACAAGGGATTCTCTAGGTGACTGTGCCTGAAGTTAACTGGGGAAGGAATGCAAGGTAATTGCTTTTTATCCAGTTTAGGAGACCGATTTCCTCCTGTAAACTTAATTTCTGATCTTCAACTTATTCTCACAAAATTAGAGTGAAATATTCATTTTTAGCTTTTTTTTTTTCAGAGCACAGACTGAAAACACTAAGGAAATAGAATCATGGACTCGCAGAATGGTTTAGGTTGGAAGGGACATTAAAGATCATCCAGTTCCATCTTCCCTGTCTTTTTTTTTTCTTTTTTTGCACCAAGCATCTTCAGGGCAAGAATTATTTGCTGTGGAAATAGTGAAAACATCACAAATCCAGTCAAATTGTCTGATGTGAATAGATGCAGAGGGCTGGGAAAAAAAAAAGCCTCACTGAAGAACTCTTTTTTTTTTTTCACAAGCTAAATAGTGCCTGGAGTCTGGTTTTGCCAGTGTATTTGGAAAAGCTGGATGGCCCATATTTGTTTAATCAAGTTATTCCCCTTTCTCTACTGTAATCTTTAGCATTGCTCCCATTTGTGCAGTTAAGATTCCTGGAGGAACAATATACATTTCCCTAAATTATTCATCATCTACATCCTATTTCTCACATTTATATTGTCAATTGATTTGCAATTCATTTTGTGACATTTTTGCTTTACTTTGTTTTGGACTTCTGCTAAACAAAGCCTGCCAACAGCATTCCTCAGAAGGCTAATGAACTTGCTAGAATAGCAATCACTCTCTTAGAAACTTTGTGCGTATTTTTAATTTGTATTGACTCGGAGAGATCCAGATAATTTAGCAAGTTCCATGGCAGACATGAAGACAAATGCTCGCGCTGACTTTTACATTCAAGCTTGCCATTAGAGCACATTTGTTCAGGGCTGCAAGGGGTGACCCAAACAAAACAGGCTAAACAAACCTCGTTTCCAGTGGAGGCACAGTTAAAAACTTTGGCATTAGTCCCAACAGAGACTGAGACAATCACTGCATCACTTGTACAACAGGGAATTTTGTGGGAAGTTGAAATTGATATTGTATCTGTTGTCCTAACGGATACCATCACACTTTCCTTGTTGTTTTTGTCTTCCTAAATGGATTAAAGTAATAGCATTAATTAAGCCAACAGAATTAATTTAAGCTAAAGAATGTTATCTGGTTAGACATAAATGGTATATAATATCACACCACAAGCTACCGTGATGATGTATTTTCCCAATAAGAGTTTAAATATTAATGTGTTAAACTTGTCTGTCTCTTGAATATTTGTTCTAAGACAGAAGGGTACTGAGAAGTGTAGCCTGTTGCAGAAAATAAATAAGAAAAGGTAAATCTTATAGAAGTTATTTTTAACTCTGGAATTCACTAGTGAGTGGAACAGCCACTGGCCATCCATTCTCTAGGACTGGACCCAGTGAGTACCCCTGAAAGATTAAACACACTATTGATTTCAGTACAGCCTGAAAATACACAGTGTCTTTAATAAACTATTTCTCATATTAAGGCAATCCTTTGCTGCAGCTAGTGACCTTCACATCACTATTACTTAGTTCATTTATACATTAAGAGACATTAAACCACAAATCAAGGGTGCTCAAGTTGTCCAAGCTGCATTCAGCATCAGTCAATGTACAGGTCAGTCATCTGTGGAGTTTTCTGAAAATACAGCTTGTCTCTTTGTAAATTATTTGACAAGTAAATGGAAGTAATATGAGATTAGAAAGGGAAAGTCAAATACAAGGAGTATTGAGCTGCACATGTCTGTTGGTCAGACTATTTGTGCATATATATCCATATATTTCTATATACATATATAAACCTACACATAAAAATATGCACATCTAAAATCCAGATAGATGTTTCCATATAAATGTGTATATACGTACATGGAAATATTTAATACGACACAGACATGCACATATATTTTTATTTGACCTCAATAAACATATCTCGCTCTTGCAGATATTACACACTTTTTTTTTCTCAAATCCTTATTCTAACTAAACCTGTCTAAATCCCAGCGGGCACTTGTAGGAGTTTTTTAATATAAAATAATGTGCCATGTACTATTCACAAATATTTCTTGGATACCTCACTATCCGAAAGTAAGGAAGGGTATTTTAGAGTCAAACTGGGAAGCAAAATTTGGATACATGATGCTAATATCAAGGTTAACCTGTCGTATCAAATACAGATAGATCAAGATTAAGAAACACCTTTCTTCTTGTCCTGAATAATAAAATAACATCAACCTCTTTATGTGCTTTGTAATAGAGATTTCTATAAAAATGCCCTTCAGAACAGGTTCTTAAATATATATGCTGGCATAAAATAAAGCTTTTCATATCATCTATTATCTTGCTTTGAGATAAAGCAAATTCGCTCATGTATTTAAACCGGGATGATTTTCATGGACAACTTCTGCCATATGAAAATGGGATAAGTGCCCTGAAACGCTTTCAGGCAAGAAGCCAGCAGTCTCCACACGTTATACAGAAGTGGCAGAGTGATTTTTTTTTTAAGGCACACCTGCTTTAGATGAAAGAAATTTAATTCCAACTCCATAACTGTCAAGTGCCACCGCAAATAATAGAGCCTAAGCGGAATCATTCCAGCAATATTGCTATTTTCCTGTTGGGGCGATGGAGCAGAAACCAGCCTCAGCTCGGTGATAGCACTTTACGTGCATGCTTTGGGAACAGTTCCATTCATCATTCCGCTGCTTAAGCCCTTTCAAAAACATGTTCTTCATTCCCGGGTTAATAAAACCTTTGGTTACCTAAGTCAANGTGATTTTGCCAGAATTACATAAATTCCAAAGAAAATACAGCAACTAAAATAAATCATTTGAGCACTTGCACATAATATTTCTTACATGACACCCCATGCATGAGGCTGTTTCTTCTGTAGTCCCATGAGCAGCTGAATTCTCATTTCTTTTTTGCAGCTCCCAATAGGATGAAGAGAACAGCAGGACAATGAAGACAATCATTTGGGTATTGATAATCTGGCACTGAGCATGTTTCTTGTTTGGGAAGATGCAGTGTGAAGAAATTGCTAGTTCTCTCCGTTTTACCCTTATATAATCACACAGAAGAATAATAAAAAAAGCAAAATCTTTCTCGTATGTCAATAAACCAACATTTATTTTCAAATCTGTCTATGGCAAGACTCCAATTTATGATCTGCAGCTGCAGCGACACCATCACAACTGCTCCTGACAGCAAGATTTTACAATGGTACAGACCACTTTACAATAAAAATTTAGTGCCGTGCTATTCTGCTTTCATTAAAATTTGATGGCACAGATGAATTTCCCCATTTTTTTGGAATTTTTTTAATAAACATGTATGTTAACCCACAGTCTAGAGGAAAATGAATAAATAAGATCTTGATTTTACTGAGATATTTCAGTGACTATCAGTGGAAATGACCTCAGTCATGTTTAACATGAGCTCAGTGTCTTTCTGCTGAGTAACTGCTAAAGCCAAATGTTTTAGTTTTCTCAGTTGTTAATGTGTCAGCATTTATTTGGGGAGGTATCAATGCAACACCTGGAGAAACAAAGGCTTTTCCTGGTCAGTCAACCATTGATATGCTAAGGACACACAAAGCCCCAGGTAGCCAACAGCCTAAATCCCTGGAAGCGTTTTAGAAAAGCATCCTTCTAATCATACAGTTGGTGAAATTCTGGAAAATCTAGGTGGGCTCAGAAATTTGCAGCTTCATTTACAAAATTCAGATTTACAGAAATCTACCTACCATGTGTTTCGTCACAAGCAGAGGTACTGGTGTGGAAAAACTGGGGAGAGGAGAAAGGACCGTGGAGAAGGGAATAAAAACAACAAGTATAAGTTCAATTGGAAAAAAAAAAAGAGTCCTAAACTGTCACCTTGGACAACTCAGGTTCTGTAAGGTAAATCCTAAACGCCCTGCGTACCCACCCTCTCCTTTTGTTTGCCTCACTGGAAGATTCAGGGCAAATATAGACTGAAATCTTGGATGCCTTGATTGTGGAATGCAGGAGTTTTGATATTCCCTCATTCTTCTTGAAGAAACTGAGGGGAGCAGTGATACAAGCAAAGATTTTTTGATTGAACCTTCGGGACTGTAACAGTAACTAGGTGTAATATTTGATCTGACTCTTGCTGTCAGTTTATAAGAATAAAAAACCTGACTGTGACATGCTAGAATACTTCAAATTAAGTCACTAAAAAAAAGCTTGGAAAAACTGTAGCTACTGTAATTCACTGAAACACCCCTCCTTCCCTTCTTCTAAGAGTAACATTTTTTCCCCATATTTAACTAATATAGCAAATTGTTTTTAAATCTATATATTCTGTTCTCCAATAGATGATTTTCTATTCTCTATTTCTGAATTTTCATTTTATGTTAGCAACTGCTCCAGAGTAAACAGCATCCCAAATGCAAAAGATTAAAAAAGCAAATTACACTTGACACTCCTTGAAAGTCTCCCACAAACACTTAGACAAAAGACCAGTGTTCAAAAATCCTTGCTATATTTTACTAATACACTCTGATCTAGACCACAGTCAGCAATGTTAATATGAAGTGAAGTTTTTTAGCAGTTCCAGGAAGACATTAATACCAAAACAGAACATTGGCATCCGATGTGTATCTACAAGATTAAATTTAGGGTGGCAATTACACCTTTCTTCAAGTACGGTCCCAATCAATAAAAAAGATTTCTATTGCTTTGCCTCCCTGCCTACCAGAGACAATGCTAATGATCAAAACTACTTGCCAAGATTGGATTTGAAAATCTAAAGCAGCTTTTCACGCCTTGCAGTCTCTCACTCTATTTCTAGAGGGAACTACTTGAGACAACCTTCATCCCCATCTATTTTTAGACAGTTCAAAAAGGTTTTGTGTCACTGAGGATTGTTCACGTGTGGTTGTAAAACAGAAACAATTGCTAATAAATAGCAACACTCGAGCTCCAGTATCTGACATTATGGGTAACCTACAGTTACTTTGGCTCACAGGCCATGTCATCGTAACTCTTCTTTCTGAAGGATGAATTTGACACTCTTCCTTTTCTCACAGTCACTTTGGCACTTAACTCATTTGCTTCCCTTGATTGTTCAATGTACTTTGCTAAAAACTCCCTAGATGTGGCAATTACTTTACTCCCCAGTTGTGTTTTAAACAAGATATCAGGTAAGAGATAAATTATTCTTTAGAATTTCACACGTATTTTACACCTTGTTGAAAGTTATCCAATAGGGACATTTTTATCGGAAAAAAAAAAGGTCTTATTTTTCTAAACCATGTTTTATAAGCCACTTTTTCTGTTATATGCCCAAAAATACAGCAAGGAGCTTAAGGCAGAAGTCTGAGTAACTGCAGTCTACTAAAAAAATTGTACCAGCTCAGTACAGTTACTTGAAGTTATGAGTTACTTAGTTCTAACTTCTAATTGTCATTATGACTTCCAATATTCTTTGTTTGCTGAAGACTTATTTCAAAATCCTATTAAACCCAGAATAAATAGGGTACAATTAATCATGATCCCTTTTCATGGGAATAGCAAACAGAACCATTAGGCAGAAGGGGGAACTTTTGGGGGGGAGGGTTTTGCTTAATATAAACCTTTATAAGAGCACAGTAATTGGCAGATTTAACTCATCCATGGCTTATAATATTCGTTCATGTGGATGTTTAAACATTAAGTCACTGTCTCTATTCTTTTATGGTTTTCTTAGTGTTTGTTTTGTTTTCAAGACAAAAGGTGTCCCCTACCTACCTAGGTCTTCCTACCTAGAAAGCAAAAGACTGCAAAACATGTGAAAGACTTATTTTTTTCTGCCTACTTTGCCACTGTTAACCTTTGCCAAAAAGATGGGACAGGTTGCAAGCTCCACTGAACATAGGTATGTGTGCACATATGTGCATCACCACAGTACCTCAGCTCAAAACCTCGTAGAAATTGCTTGGAAGCAAAACTAAACACTTTTAATGGAAAAATAGCCATGCTATTCAGCATTCCTAAAGGGAAAGTACCATTTCATTTTAGAAAGGGATTTTTTCTCTCATGTTATGAAGTGCAATTTAAGTTTAAAGAAGCGCTTGTTCTCCCCATAGAATAGATAGGTACAACATCTTAACTCTTTTTAAAATAAGCAGTTTTGCATCAGAAATGCCCCACTTTCGGGGGCCTGCAGATGTTATTCCTTGATTTATCCATGAATAAGTACAACAGCAGAAGCCACTAATTCTGCCTGAGGGAGACCACCCATAGGGAGAGAAGCACGATCTGGTCTCTGTGTGTATTTAATGCTCAGCCTTCCTGCCAGAAAACCCTGTTCCACATGGATACAACAGCCAGGGATGGATTGAAATGAGGAAAGTTTGAGGCTCATTTCAAGCTGATGACACATTGAGAAGATCTGCCAACACATATATTACATCCCAAATGAGAAAGACTTTGCAATACTCCATATACATAAATAAAGGAACATGGAATTATGCATGGAATTATTTTCCTTTTTAATTATTTAACTACAATAGCTGTAGTTAATGATATGCTCTGTGGACCTTATACTACATCTTTATGCTCAATTAATTTTTTAACATTGATATCATTTGGAGAAGGAGCAGGGCTTACCAGAATATACAAAATATGCATAACAATATGTACCTCTAAGATTACTATTTATACTTGGGCAAACTAATCCATGCTCAGGAGCTCTAGGTAGGAGCTGCCACATCCAAAATTAATGATCATTATTCAGAACAAGTTGTCACTGTGGTTGAGAACAGGAGCTTAGGGGTACGTTTAGACAGGAAGAAGGCCTCTGCCCTACAGGACACAGACATTCCTCTGTCCTCTATATTGCTTCCTATCTATTTCTGCTGAGGTTTGGGAGATTTTAGCCAGTTTCTCCCAGGATGAGGAACACACAGATGTTCTGTGCAGTTCTTTTGTAAAAGCTCCAGGCCCTGTATTTTGAGCGGAGGTGCAGGAGCTCCTCCTGCAGAGGTGAAGTCCGGCTCCTGCAGCACAGCCTGTGCCTGTCTTCTCTCCATGCCTGCTCCCACATCCAAGAGGATGTGTTCTGTCTCTGCTCCTAACCCAAGACACAAATTGCCTTTCTTTTCTGCCTCTGCCTGAATCGCAAGCAACTCAGTTCCAAATTGACATCTTAGTTGACCTCTTCAGAGTTCAAAGAATTACATCCTTCTCTCTCTCCTCCGTGTCAGATCCAGTTCTGTTATTACTTCCCCATTTGACAGGTACCTCCACATCTTTGCAGTTAACCTGGCTTGGAGAAGCCTCTCTATTAAAACTGGAAAGTAACTCCAAGGAAGAATCTCAGCTTGACAAACTCTCAGTCTGAACCAGAAAGAACTTTTATCCTGATGATCATAATTTTGTCACATTTCTTTTGCGCTAATTTTGCTCTTGAAATTTTATCCTTCTGTCATGACAGCGTTTCAGGTGGAATCAGCCAATTTCCCAGAGGATTTCATTGACACCTGGCTAGATTTTTTTTCCCTTTGTTTAGAAATAAGTTCAATCTAGACACGCAACTTCCTGGCATTTGTACTGCATCAGGAAGATGGGAATAACTTGCGATGAGTTTACTAAGAGAATACAGAGATTTTTAATCAGTTTGCCTTACAGCCATGGGAAGAAAAAAACCTGCTCCTGATTTGCTCTTAAGTCCCTGCCTTTTTCCTTTCTTTTTTTTTTTCCCTGAAGCAGCTTTCAGCATGCATTACCCATGACTGATTTATTAGATTGTCAGTGCTGTTAGAGTCCATGTCAGGTGTACGACAGATTTGTCATAAGGGTGCAGGAAACCCAGATTACCCTGTTCGAAAGCTGCAGGCCTTCCTATACTCTGTGTCAAGCTTCTGAGAGCCAACAAAGGGTTTGTCTCTAACAAGGATGTCTCAGAGAATGAAGACCCAAACCTTTGTGATTATCAACCCTGTTTATTTCACATTTTAACGAAGTCTGCTGGACTGAAATAGAATTTCAGCGAGCACAAGATGAAGCAGCCTATCTGTTTAATACCACAAGCTGCTACCAACCTCATATGTTCATTTGCCCTTTTATACAGAGACCATTTCAAAATCTTTCTCCTGCTATTAAAACACTTTTAAAAGCTTATGGCCTTATAAACCGAGCAATCATTTTCCCCTCGACAGCTACGACCTGCCATCACTTTACCAGACCAAATTACTGAAGAAGATTGGAGATTCATGAAGGCAAGAGGCAGACATTTCCTTCAGGAGATAAAAATGACCAAAGTTCTATTCACACACAAAAACAAATTCATACCTGACTCTATTCATTATTTCTTCATACAGAACAAAAACTATTTTTGCAGCTCCCACTTGGAAACACCTGAGAATAAAGATACAAGTCAAGATACAAGCAATGAGCTAAGAAAAATTGTTTTAGACTGTAGCTGGGAAGATCAATAAGGAAAAGCATCAGTTGTTTGAATTATGCAAGGTTCAGGACATTATAAAATAAAAAAAGGAAATAAGTAGGGTGGTATCTGAACAAGGCAAGAGAAGAGGGATTAACAATGCCATAAGGATATACAGATATTACAAAGTAATCCCAGAACACTGATTTGCCTTCCCTCAAAAAAAAAAACCAGAATGGGAGGATATGAATGAATTCAAAATAAACAGAGGAAAGCCAGGCTTAATCTCAAGGTAACAAAAGTTGAAAGTGAATTTTTGAGTCACAAGGTCTGGGGGGAAAAAGAAGAAACTGGGGAAAAAAAAGTTAAAAAAAGCTGGAGTAGGTAGGATCTGAATTAGAAACTATTGCATTAGAGACTACCTGGATGAGAAAAGAAAGTTAAAGAACGTTTACATAAAATAGTATGAAAATATTCTAGGATTACAGTCAAAACAGGAAAAACGTTTACATGTGAAGACCCTTTTAAGTGTGCCTTATAAAGGAGATGGAGACTCCTTTTTTACAAGGACTCATGTGGAAAAGACAGGAGGTGATGGGTACAAGTCACCCCTAGGAGATTCTGATTAGAGACATGAGGAAACTTTTTCACAATGAAAAGAATCAGGAGTTTGAATAATCTCCCCAGGGAAGTGGTGGATTCCTTAATATTGGATGCTTTTAAGATTCAGCTGGACATGATGCATCATGTCATATGGAACCCTACTCAGAAGTCATAACTCAAAGTCCATGACTGGTTTAAGGTCACAGAGCACCATGAAGACAAGCTAAAACTCAAATCAAAATCAAGGCAAATGTTTACAAGGCCTGGCTGCCACTGTTTAGCACACAGTTCAGCTGCAACAAACTTTAGAAAGCAAATTTTAAACACATTCTAATAGCTAAGTTATAGTATGAACCTAAATGCACTTGTTCACCCATCCCGGTTAATTAGCAACCTGCAAGCCAATAAATATTCCATAGACAGGGGAAAATTTGTCCCTGTGCTTAAAAAGAAAAGTTTTGTGCCAGCAGCCTGACACCAAAAAGTGCTTCCAGTGTTTGTGTGGTGTTTTGTGCCCATGAAAAGAAGTCTTAGTCTGCAATTTCAGTACTGTACCGACAGTACAGCAGTGCAATCTGTTTGTGCCTGAGTGCTGGAGAGTGCTTTGCCTGGATGCTCTGGGCTAAGTCCGGTCCTTGGGTGCAAGGGCGCAGCAAAATGCATCTGTGTACTTGAGGGCTAAATTTAGATGAAGGAGAAAAGGCCACACGAGATAGAGTTTCACTGTGGATCATTTCATGCTTGGATTTGTAGTCAGTAGCTTCAAATTTTCCTGGTTAAGAGAGGGCACCTGCAATACACTCGATTTTATGCAAGTTAGGGGTGCTCACAGATTTGTAGTACGCTGCTGATCGGCTCTTATCTGATCCAAGTTTGTACAAAATTAATAGCAGAATTGAGGGGGGGAGAACTTAAAACAGCAGCAAAACAAATTAGGTGGGTGTTTAGAAAGTTTTCTGGCTAATTTTGAGGTCGAGCTCACAGCCATATACAAACAAAGCTCCCCACAGTTCCTCTGCAAGCTTCCCAACACCACACTGTCTCTGCTGGATTTCCAGCTGTGGATTCTCTTGCCCTAGGAAGAATCTGTAGGATTCTCTCTTTCTCCCTCAGCCAAGGTGGATCATGTCAAGCATTTAATGTGCATCCATTGGCCTACCCAAAAACCATCTGTGTTTTCTCCTTGGGCTCCCTCAGGGGAGAACACACAGGGAACAGGAACTATCCCATGTCCCAGCTCAAGAGATGCAGTGAACTAACAAACAAGTGAACCCTCACCAAAAAAAAGAGAATTTCTTTGATTTCAAAAGGTTATTTATAAAGAATTCAAAACCCACAGAATTGAAATATGGAGAAAAGGAGAGCTTGTAACTAAGTTCTAGGCTGTAACAGCAAAAGAAAAGCCTGAAATTATTTGCAAATTAGAAAGATGTCTGGTAGGCACTGGGATTTGAAGCCATTCCTCAGTGTATCTTTATTGAAAAGCATATTGTCATTGTTTAATATGCCATACAAACTAATCAGAGATTACTTTACGTTAACAAAATTACAGCAAGAGTTATCGAAGACAAAAGCTAAAACATTATTAAATAATACACTTCCATTAAAAATTATAAAATGATTGTTTACTTCTCTTTGATATAAGTAACTACGAGGGACACAAATCCAAGTGGACATTTATTGAGCCCAATGCACTTAGTTTTTAATTAGTAGTTTATAGGTAAAATAATGTATAACTCAAAGAGACAGAATCAGATCAAGTTTGGCTGTTAGATTTTCCAAAAATTAATTTAATATTCCTGTGTCTTATCATTATTTTATAAAATTACCAACAAGACAATGAAAATATTTACATTTTATCTTTCTAATCAGGTAAATAATTTCTAGTGAAGAAAATATGCCTGCTCAGAGCACCAAAACTTTGAATGGACTTGGATCAAAATACATAATGAAAAGGGGGGGAAAAAATTGCAGAAACCATCTTCAAAATGAGGGAAAAGAAATTATTTTTTTCAGCCACTCTGAGATCTCGAAATGTAAAGTCTTACCTGATACATGGGTGAAATTACCCATTTCCTATTTTTGTATTTCTTTTATCAACAAATGCACCTCAGTTGCTATCTCCTCCCTTTTATAAACTGCTCAAATAAGCAGAAAACAGCTAAAAATCTAGTTTTGAGCTGAAGAAGGGATTAACAGTTAAAATTGGGGTCTACCAGCACTTAATAACCAAGTGGTGAATTATATCTGAAAAATTTGTTGGCTGTCACCAGACACAGGGCACAGCCAGTGGAACCTCGCTGGCCAAATGTGCCCACACAGTTGCTGGGAACCACCAGTAGCTCCTCAGATTTGCTCCCTCCTCTCCCCACAGCAAATATGCCTGGACCAGGTTTCGTCAGCCGACTTAAGAAAAGAATTCCGACACAGCTGCAAAAGGCGCTGAAGTCCAGGTGCACACAGCTTTCCACAGAAAACAGTTGGTTTGATGTGAATTCTCCCGAATAAATTCATCTTGACTATTACTCATGTTGTTGTTGTTAGTGTGCCCTCTGTACGTACAGAGACAAAAACCTCCCCATCAACCTGCTCCTCCTTTTTCCCGTCGTTTCTTGTACATTTCAAGTAGTTCTCATTGTAACTCAAAGCCCTAGAGACAGAAGTTATTCCTTGCTCCTTATCTTTGGTTTCAAAATGGAAGTATGATGGATATTCTGACAGAAATGAGAATAGACATTAGGCCATAATAATCCTGTGTTCTCAAATAACTTAAGGCACCAGTTCAGCTTCACTCATTCAGCAACACAAAATATTATTTACTGGCTGTTAAAGAAAGATATGGTAGTTCTTGATGGCAAATTCATCCTCGTGTTTAAACATATGTTATCAGCACTCAGAAGGGAGCTGTAAGCATAGGTTTTAAAATAGTCCTGCAAAGATATTACCTCTGAAAAACTGGAGGCGAAACTGATGAAATTCATTTTGATCCCATATTGACAGTCAGAAAGTCACAGAATCACAGCATCATAGAATGGTTTGGGTTAGGAGGGACCTTAAAGCTCATGCTGTTCCACCCCCTGCCACAGCAGGGACTCCTTCCACTATCTCAGGTTGCTCCAAGCCCCAACCTGGCCTTGGACACTTCCAGGGATGGGGCAGCCACAGCTCCTCTGCGCACCCTGTGCCAGGGCCTCACCTCCCTCACAGCAGAGAATTTCTTCGCAATGTCTACTCCAAACCCACCTTGTTTCAGTTCGAAGCCATTCTCCCTTGTCCCTTCTCCTCAGGGATGATCTCAACCCATCCTCCTCCCAGCCATTCTTCGTGCTTGGGATTGCCCTGACAGAGGTGCAGGACCTTGTGCTTGGCCTTGTTGAAGTTCATGATGCTCACACTGGCCCGCTCTCAAGCCTGTCAAGGTCCCCCTGGATGGCATCCCTCCCTTCCTGGGAGCTGACCTCACCACACAGCTCAGTGTTGTGGGCAAACTTGCCTGGAGTGTTGTCCCAGCAGCACATTTCCCGTATTTCCAACAAAATGTCTAAAACACAAGTGAAAGCACAGAAAAGTGCTGTGGAAAGGCAGCGCTCACTCAGGCTGCTCTCCTTCCCACACATCCCCTGCCACTGCACACACACAGCACAGGCTGGAGCCGTGTGGGACAACACACAGCCTGAAATTGGAGCATTTTTAATCCTCCAGACACTGTAATAGAGGTCAAATACCATTTACAGTGTTTAATATTTTATTTTTAGGAAGACTGATGACATTACAGCTCATTGGATATTTATGAAGAGACTGAACAGTCTCATTTTCATGGGTAGCAAGCGCCATGGACAGAAACCTTCACACAAAACCCAGCTGTTGATGAGCTGCATTGGGAATTTTTTGCTGTCTTAAACACATTACCCACAACATTGACATTCTTAAAACTGCCAAACCTTATTTTGAGCAAAGCGTCCTGTTTGGCTGTGATTTCATACAGCAGAAGGCATTCTGAGAAAAGAGAAAGAGGCAGGGAGCATTCAGTAGCACAGGTTCATTAAGTCATTGCAGCACAACTTAATTTGGCTGTGGGACATTATTTTCCATGGAAACTCTGGTTCATGCTAACACAGTTCTACAGGAGGCCTAATCAGAGAAGTCTGATGCATTTAGTGGTAGCAGAGATAGTGAGAGCAGAGGGTCCTCAACTGCCAGGACCAGAGCTTGTGGGAGCAGAAATGTCTTTAGGTCTCTCTCAGACTTCCTGGAGTTGGAATCCCTCAAGGTCCTGGAACCAGTTGCACGAGCTACTCATGCAAATCATGCCTGGCAAAGGCTGGGACATGGGATGCCAAAGCATCGTGCAGGAGCACTGCTGCATGGCAGGAATAACCTCACGAGAGTAATTTTGTGTCTGCAAAGCCACTTTGGATGCTAGGGAAGAGCCCTGCAGGCAGCCGGTCCCGTAAGCCCTTTATTCCTCACCCTGGGAACCAATGCCATGGGACTGCCACATAATGTCCCTGCTCCTGCAGTGCACCAGGAGAATCAGGACTGCAAGTGCAATAGTCTCTACCAATATCTGCTGCAACCATGCTCAAAGGCTGTTTTTCTCCTAAAACCAGGCCATTTATCTTTTAAAAGTTTCTATGTCAGGCTTTCGTTGTCAGATAATGCCAGACCAATACTTACCCCGTAAACCTTGATAAGACCCTCATAAATGGAGTGATATGGGCTTTAATTGCAAGGACACGCTTTTCTGTAGGATCCTGCTTCATCCGGTGCACCTCGTGGACATAGGAAAGGGTCAGACTCAGATTGCACAGTGCCACAAATCCGGCATTTCTTACCTCTCAGCACAGAGCAGATTTCCTTTTCTTTACTCAGGCACCTTCCCTGATTAAATACTGATAGCTAAAAGAAACTGGCGCTAACTCTATCAGCAAGATGAGAAAAGATTGTGGAAATAACCTCTGCTGGAGAAACTGGGGAATGAGAGTGAGATGTAGATAAAGTAAATAAGGAAGAGGTGAGGAACATTACAAACTTCAGTGCCTTCAGGCTCTACTTGGAAATATATAAATAAAATATAGAGTTATGATAATCAGGCCAGAATAATAAAGTGTTATCTACTAATCTTTTGAATTTTAAGTGCAGCTGTCGGCTCCTCACAAGCAGGACTTGTTACCTTTTAATGTCCCCTAGAGACTTTCAGCTGTCTTGACTGCTTTCTATCCCATTAAATCACAAGTACAGTTTTCCAGTTAGCTGGGCTATTTGATAGAAGTTTTTCCCCTTAAAAAAAAGTCAGTTTTACAAGCAAGAAAAGCTTTAAGAGTGAGGTGGCCTTTCACCAGTTTAGTACATCATTTTCATTAACTGAACTTCATCTATTATGTTAGGTGAAAGAAAACAGTCAAACATAGAGAGACAGATAAAAAACTCGTCAAATTTAAGTTCTAGAGTTATGCTAGTTAAAATCTGATTATTTTCTAGTAGTTGGACAACCTTATTATTTTAAAAGTAAAAGATTATGTTGAAGGTAAATACTATTGTCACTGTTACTACGGTAGAATAGCATTCAGTGTTTATCTCACAGGATATGCATGTCACAATAATGCTCAATTTACTGATTATATTCACATTAAAATATCTCCTTTTATTTCTAAATCATTTGTTATAGGCTGAACAATCTATTCCACAATTTTTATGATTAATAAATGCAAAGTTGATCTGTAACAAACTACTACATTTAGGTTTAAAAGCAAG
Source organism: Gymnorhina tibicen (assembly GCA_013399875.1). Lineage (NCBI taxonomy): Eukaryota > Metazoa > Chordata > Aves > Passeriformes > Artamidae > Gymnorhina > Gymnorhina tibicen. The sequence goes on along the minus strand of VXAZ01005100.1, from coordinate 3,893,795 downwards.
AATTTAAGGAGAGAGGTTTAAATAAATGATATTTCAGATGGTGGCTTACCAAAAAGTATTACTATTATGTATTTTTTCTTCTAATAATTGTACTGTGTTTCAAATTGATGAAAAACACTTTTAATTCTACTTTTAGGTGACATTTACATAGATAATGAGTTCACACATCTTTTAACTTCTTAAAGCGGTGTGCACACTTGCTTTCTACCTGAGCTGGAGAAAAGAGGTATCAATAAACCTTGAGTTCATTGTAGCTGAGTGTGGTTTTATGTCTAATACAACCTATTAACAGAAAGAGAAGATTCCACTGAGGTGTAAAATTCACTAATCCTTCAGAACTTTTTCACATGGAAGTTGGCATCTAGCATCAATGCTAAAATAAAACAGTATAATGCAGCAATAGTCTGAAATATCACAAAATGCATGTAATAAAGCTTACTCTTATCCCAAAGTATTAGAGAATTTTAACCTCTAAGACAAAAGCTATAGGTTTATTTCTCTAGCATTTCTCATCTTTGTGAACATTGGCTTAGCTCCACTGGTTTGGAGCAAATTGAAGTCTGCAACTTCACAAAGCTCCAATAAAATGCATAATGTTCAATTCCACCCTTTCTGAAGCTCTCTGTCCATTACCATAATGGACTTAAATATCTATCACTCAGTTCTCAAACTATGTGTTGAACACACAGCACAGACACACATTAAACACAGGTACAGGCTTATGACAAACGATTCCGGCAAAAATGTGCTAAGAGCATTCTGAAATCTGCTGGTACTTCCATTATTGACATACATCACAGCTATAAGATGCTTTCCCACTTATACCTATATTTTAATATAAATGTTCTGACCTCCGATAAATAAATAAACAAACGTAACCAAGCTTCAGTAAGGTCAGTTTATTTTATTATGAATCTTAAGGCTTTTATAAAGATAGACCATGAAAATACACTCTAGCTACTGCACTTTAAAAAAACGTAGGCTATGACATATTCTCCAGCCATCCTGAGGAAAGCAGTAACAATTATGAACAAGCCTCTAGAGGTTATAAACAGATTTTCCGTAAACTATCATCTCTTCCCAGCTATTATACTAATTTCCTTCTCACTGCCATCACTAGTTTTGCCAATAATATCTTTTCAGCCTACTTATGCAATAAACTAAGTAATATTCCATGTAGCTGAATATTTATTTATTTTGAGGGATCAGGATTAAGACTCAGCTGAAGGAACCTACCTAGCAGAAAATACTCTTTAAGTGGATGCGTTCTTCTACTTGGTCTTCCATAAGAGTCTTTTACGCAGTGGTAAACTTGTGGCAACAACTTGCTTGCACCAAGGGTCAGAAAGTGATCAGTTTGTTGACATTTAAATTGTTCTCCTCCATGGTTTTTTTGCCATTTTAAGATTACCATCCATCCTTCCATTTCCAAATCTATATGGTTAGGTTTTGTTTACCACAGGAGGGAGCAGAATACACTGTAGGAGTGACATAACAGTTCATAGTTTTTGGAAGATCCTGCCAGACAGAACTGAGTCAGAAAGACTCTGTTAAGTCTGTGTGAGACTGAGTTTAGGACTAGGGGGAGAGAAAACATCAATTTTAATCCCAAATCTGCCACAAACTTACCGTAGACCTTCAGCAAAGGCATTAAAATGTTCTATACTTCAGTAACTTCCATTATTAAGATGTATAAAGAGCTCCCTCTTGTTTTGAAAATTTTCCCTTTTAAAGGATAACCTCACGAAAGGGATTAATCAGAAATAAATCCCTCATGGCCCACCAGTCCTCTAGGCATGTCTCACTACTACCTGCTGCAACAGTCCCTCCAGAAGCTCCCCACATGTGAGGCTCAGCTGGGAACACGTCTGCTTCTCTGTATTCCTCTATTTCCTTCCAGCCTCTTCACCATCCCAGTATTTTAGGCCTCCATGTCTCACTGATGCATCTGACCTCACCAGTGGAACCCCTGTCAACCCCTGTGCCCTTAGACCACATCAGGAGCACAGTCTTGATTTTGATTTCAAATTGGGTTATGCCACGAGTAGAGATTCATTCCTGGCACATGATAATCCACTCTGGCAACAGTTCTCCTCCCTGTTATTTTTGATAGTCGTCCAGCAAAACAAGTAACATCTGTAGCCTGGAATAATTTTTTTGAGATTGTCCAAATTATTGTTTACCAATATGTGAGCTGCCACAAGGTAATTGGCAAAAGATGCCCTGGCATGAATATATAATGTGTGCAAGAGCCCAGGAAAGGAGAAATCCTTCCTTAGTGCTTCAGCCCACCTGCCCATTGTTGGCAGTGGTAAGGATGGAGGAGATGGACACACACTACCAGAGGTGTGGGAAGGGAAGGGAAGGGAAGGGAAGGGAAGGGAAGGGAAGGGA